>CM039602.1:6492924-6714457 GCA_022457205.1 Saccharum spontaneum | reverse complement strand
ATCAAAAGCTTTCTCAAAGTGCAATTTCAGGATTATTACTTCTTTTTGGAGTGGTGACAAAGGTGAAGAAATTGAAAGCCCAGGCTAGGTAGTCTTGTATGATCCTTCATTTAATGAAACCATATTGGTTTGCATGCACTTGCTGCAAAATAACTAACTGAAGTCTAGTTGACAAAATCTTGGTGATGCTCTTCAGAGAGTAATACAACAAAGAGATTGGATTGTGATCATCCACAACTTCAAGGTTGGATTTCTTTGGGATTAGAGTAGTATGTGAAGAATTAGGCTGCTTATGTCCATAAAGTATTGCAGAAGTCTTTAACCAGTCTTATAAAATCTTGCTTAATGATGGCCCAACACTTTTTGATAAAAAGTCTATTGAAGCCATCTGGTCCTGGTGCATGGTTGTTTGGCATGCCTTTTATCAACATCAATGTGACATATTTAGGTAGTATAACATTCTCAAATATGTCAAAGTTAATCTCAGCTATGAACAAATTCACCGTCTCTTGTATCTTTTTTGGCAAGACTTAGTATATGTGACTCATGATTACCATCACTTAGATGGTGAATGCTCTTCATGATGGAATATGATGAGCTGGGATGTACTCATCATAGGCCAACCGCTAACCGAATATTTGGCTTAACGACACAAAACCAAAGTTATTTGGCCAGCTGTCACATCATGCATATGTATATGCCGCCAGGGACTATTTCCATTATCGCTTAGTCAGTTCCAGCAAGTTGAATATGCATGCCTCGTGACACACTAACACCTCGATGATGTCAAACAATAAACACCGGCAGCAGCTACCCCTGCTAGAGCCTTCCTCGTTTTATCTTGTTGCTCTTGCCTTTGACCCTGCAAGCCCTCTACAAGACTTTTCTGCTTTGCTCATATGAACATGATGTTGTAATGTCCATGTTGCAGTTCCCTGGTCACATCTGAAAGTATTATGCCTTCTGCTGGAACTAAAACATAATATCAGCTCAACCCGGCCAAACAAGTTCTTCTCCATGGTGGTCAAGAAGGGTGATGTGTTTGTGTTCCCTAAACTAGTGATCCATTTACATATAATGGACCTAGGACCCTGACAAGCTATTAGCAGCTGCATTTTCATCCCTCAGCAGCCAGTGCAAAATTAAACCCTAGGGTCACTAGAATTGCCAGTGCAGTGTTTGGATCAAAGCCACCATTCTTGGATGATGTTTTAGCCAAAATGCATTTCAGGTGGGGAAGAAACTCATAGAACCACCACTACTGATTCTGTTTGATCGCACTAACATAAACCCCATTGTTCCTTAATAGATGTAGTATATATTGAAATGAATGCCATTGATGCTGTTGCCATAATATCTGGTGCAATATGTGCTTGCTTTAATTTTTTACTGTTAAAACATACAAAATAAATGGAATACATTTGCAAATTTTGTCTAACCTGTCAGGTTTGCATGCTCACATAACTATGGCCGGTGGTTGTGGGAAACAGCGATGAACTCGCTGTGACACCTATGGGCGCCGCCATACCACTCACTCAAGGCGTCTTTTTTTTTAGGAAGTCGGGAGGGGAGGCCCCTACCAAATTCACTCACTCACTCAAGGCGTCGTTATGCCCCTTACCTCTTGTTGGTGATCACTTTGAATGAAAAAAAACCTTGCTCTGATCTTGTTGGAGATGTCATTTTGGGAAGGGGAAGGTGCCAGTTGTGTGACGTATGTCAGGCCTTGTTCGACGATAGTAGCCTAGCACGCCAGGGTTCTACTGTTGACATGTTCCAGCATCCTGAGTTTCCAACGATAGCCAGTGTCTTATGGTCTCACTTTGCTTGTGAGTGGTGAGGACATTTTGGTATGTTTTCTTGGCTTGGCGTGGTCAAAGTCCCATCAATGCTCCAAGTTAAGGTTGTCATCATTTGCTTGTTTCCCTCAAGTTCTGGTTCTATGTTGACCCGATTTATGGAGAACATGGCTCTTTTAATTTGGAGTTGAGACAAGCCACATTGCCTTGTGATAACTACACGAGTTTGCCTGTTGGAGATTGTGATTTTATTCTCGGTTTTGGTTTCTAGGGTGTGGTACATCAGAGCTATCTAATGTCTTGGCCACATATCCATTTGGTCGCATGCTTTCTTTGTTTTGGTTGCGTCCTCTAGTAATAATTGTGGACTGATTGGCTCTGAGACGAGGATAACTTAAGACGGAATATATATTCTCCATTATGAGTAATTGTTTCTTCATTGAATGGCCGTGGACCCTTTAAAAACATCTACTACAAAAACAGTTTTCATTTACATCAGTAGAAATTGATTTTTACCATCATTAGAAATAGTTTATGTAATAGAATTTATAGGACAGTTTAACGATTGCTCCAAAAGGTTGATTTGCACTAAACATAGTAAAAAAAAGCGTTTGTGATACTGTAATTCCTCTGTTAGACATGGATTTATTGCATTCGCTTATCGCGTGCAACCAAACGCTCTCAGGAAAGATGGTCATCAAGCCAATGTTACAAATAATTTAAAATGTCAAGACAAATCTGTGAGGATAGAGGACAATTAGTTGTGTCGAGTGTACAAGCAAGATTTTTTTTGACAAAATACAAGCAAGATTATTATAAGAAGCTCCGTCAGCGATATGCCCCATCGCATAATTGACAGTGAAATAGCTAGCTCATAATTAAAAAAATGAATTCCTTAATGTCAGCCCTTCTGTGACTGAACAAAAGAATATGGACAAAATGTTGACCACTTACGTGCTTTATTTATTTACTAAATAGTATGGATAATCTCTGAGGACAGACTAAACTAGACTACTAATAGATAATGACAATCTGCACCATATTACATATACTAGTATTGTAATTCAAACGTTCTGACGTGGCACATCAAATAATCATAACTGCTACGCATTTTCGAAATATTTTAAGAAGTTGTTGAGATTTTGAAGCTATCATGGTCATCAAGAACACTTTAAACTAATTAATAGATCAGTTAACGAACCGTACAAAGTGGATAAACTTAGTGGAAATATATAATGTGTCCACTGCGTTTCAAATGAAAGCTCAATTGTGATTAGCGAAAAACAGCATAGTTTTGCTCATCACTTTTTAGGTTGAGATCTCAGAGTTGGCTGCCTTGAATTTTTTCCTGTCACTTTTTAGGTTGAAAGTAATAGGTGATAACTGATGTCCGTCCCCTTTGCTGAGTACAAATGGCCTATCGCTGTATATACAGTCACTCATACTACTTAGGTAAAAAGGCTGAAAATGTGTGCTTGCCATTTTTTGTTTTGTGAAAAATAAACCATAATCCCGTTCCTATAAGATTTCACTCATTATATTTAATGACGCTTTTTCTCTATATGCCCATCACTAGGAAATTCGATATAAAAAGTACTCCTTCCATCTAAAAAAAATGATGTCCTATACTTTTAGGCCAGATTAATGCTCAACAGAAATTACCTATATAGCATTGTGAAACTGACTGGTAACTCAAATTAAGCCTACATTCACTACCAGAAAAAAGCTTGTTTCAAAAAATCATAATACATACTACTACTGTAATTTTAACCGAGGCGGGCAAAATCGATTAACCGAGCCTGGCAAACCGTCCGCCTCCGTCCAAAGGTCACGGCCATAAGGGAGTCCAACCGCCTCAATTAATCGATTAACCGTCCCGGTTAATAGGCATTAACCAAGGCGGTTCTGTTATGTTGTCCTCCTCGGTTAAGCATTAACCGAGGCAGTTGCTAGGCCGGCTGCCCTGCCACGAATAACCGAGGCGGGCAACCGGCCCAACCACCTCAGAGCCCTTTTTCCAAACGTCTTGGTTAAGTTTTTGTGTAGTAGTGAGCATTGGTCAAAAGATCATAATACCGTAGGTTCAAAATATCAAATGACCACAATCCTCACCAATCTATATAGCTCCCACACGCCCTTGGACATTATCCTACCATGCCCTGTCATGTGTTTTTATTACTTGAACTTCAGTGAATTTAATTTGTGTTATATTTTGATTAAACCATGGAAATCCTCAGTAATGTGGATCCTTTGTTTGTCGACGTATAGCATTTTGTTTTAAAAGATGCTGAACTTAATAATTTACCAAGAAGTACAATTAGTTGCATAAACAAAAATGCTTTTAAGATTATGTTAATTTTGCAGAAACAAAAATGCCGATCGTCATCTTTGAAGGGAAATGATGCCTTTAAAGTGTGACCCAAGAGATAAAGAGGGGATAAATTGGGCCAAGAAAAAAATATTTTCTCACCCAAGGTTGGTTAGTTGCCAAATGCAACTCCAAGTCTAATGTTGTAGCTCCACTAGGTTATTCTCACTATCACCATGTCTTCAATTAGTTATGGAGTTGAGTTTGTTACAAGGGCTCAACCATACCAAGTTACTAACCAAATAAAGTAGTCAAGTGAGGCAAGGTGACATTAGGGCTCACCACTACCATCGAACTTTTCGGTCACCTTAGCACCATCCAATATGGAATTTCTCGATAAATGAAAGGGTTTTTCTTGTTTCCCACGCACCTCAAGTACGACGCTCCATATCATGCTTGGAGGCCCGACGTTGCTAGAGATGCACTAAGCCTCGAAGTGTTCCCACACACCAAGGTTAGAAGGCACATAGTCCGACTCACTTCCTGTCTCCAATTGAGTCCTAATAACTGAGTAATGATGGCACTAAGTACAATCCTAGTGTTGGATATGGTCACTAAGTTTCCATGGATGGAGTGTTCCAACACCTACACTAGCTTTCCTATAATCTCTAGGTACTCCAACACACCCTTGGCATGTCATATAAATAGGTCATCCATCGAAAATTAACATACGGCGCAAAGGTTGACAAAAAATATACATACTGGACGGTTCTGTGGTACTCATTTTTCCATCACCAAACTATCAGGTAAGTATTAGTTGTTGCTTCTACTACTAACGTCATTCATCCGGTCCAGTTAGTGCAAATGCATAGTGGACATCTCACTGGTCTTCACCGGATCACTTTGGATTGTCTTGTGTAGTCCCTGATGAGCTAATAAATTTTCAGATCTTCTAGTAGAGAACATCCCAAGAACCACCAACCTTTTTTGAAAGTCCAGGTGATCACCCATTTTTTGCACTCTTTCTTGACCTATTGTAGCTTGTCCACTATTCATTCTTGAACACTGCAAAGTCTCTTTTGGCCACTAGACTTTTACTTGACAGCTAGTTGGTTCATTCTCCCCGTTGTTGGACCGATTGATATTGAATCTTTCTCTAATTTCTTATTTCTTTGTTGTCAATGTTTTGTCACTGGCATTTATGATAGCCCATTGTGTGCGAGACAAAGTTAGATGGTAGCACAAGACTTGTGAAGTTTATACCAATTTGGACCACTGTGAGCAGGTAATACCCTACGCTCTATGTTTGTTATTGTATTGCTTGTACTTTGTATGTGAGGTAGATGATGGGATACCAATAAGGGGGCTCCTTTGAAGTTTGTACCAGTTTGGGCCACTGTGAGCAGGTAACACCCTATGTTTTGTGTTTGTTGTTGTATTGATTGTACATACTCTGTATGTGAGGTAGATGATGGGATACCCATTAGGGGGCTCCCTACTTGCTTCATATATAAAGGGGTTAGGGTCACAAGCACGCTGCCCCTAATTGTGTTTACTGATACATTTCTTAAAATGTTGCAACAATATCTCTAAGATATTGGAGATAATGACTCTATATCTAGTCGGCGTAGTCCACCTTATGCCCAAGGGCTGGACATATGCACGTTGTGGTGACACCCATGGGTCATGTCCTCTACATTCATGTTTCTTCTCCAGACTTTTCACAACTTGTTTCCTTGTATCCATAGGACCTAAGTAAACCTAGCTAACACATCTTAGTGCACATGTTATTAGTACTATTGATTGGATTATCATTAGAATCACCAAAGCCACAATAGAATACGCATTGCACCCATGTTCCTTACAATCTCCCTCTTTTTGGTGACTGGTGACACAACAATCAAAGTAAGCATAAAAATGCACAAAATTGAAACAATTGATGAACAAATGGATTAAACTAACTACAAAATTACTTGGATGCCTTAACAACCATCCAACTGCCCTTATTTTGGTTCCCGGTCTTGGTATCACTTATAAATGACTTCAATATCTTGACATCAACTAAAGACTATCATCCTTGGCATGAGTCCTAACTTCTTGCATACACATCATACCATTGTAGATATTACTTGAATGCTCATGCATGCTCCTCCCATGTCCATGATATGTATGATAAAATTTCCAATTCAAATTGTGTATTGAACTATAGGCGTGTTCACTCTTCCTTGGTCCCCTCCTTTGACTTTACTTCCTCTTGTCAAGGCTCTCACCCTTTGTCGTCTTGTTTGAGCTATCTCTCCCTAGAAATGTGAGTTTTCCACTATCTATGCCCCTTTGTCATCTAATCTCCAAAGGGTTCATAAAGAGGGGTATTAGTAACAAAGTTGTAATTCTGGTGAATCTCTTACCAATTCTCCTTGTGTAGTAGCACCATCCATAGGGACTATTTTGTTATTGCACATTGCTTTTGACAACAATTAGGGAGAAAGTCATGTAATTGGGGCACAAAATGTAGGCAATACAAGTTTAAACATGTGATGCAATCTTACATAAGATAATTAATGTCTGTATGATTCATGAAGGATAACAAATGAAAGCACCAAATTAAAATTCTTATTACCTTAGCATGGGCCAGGGTTCAATTTGGGTAACTGATCCATTTTTACCCGCTTGGTTTACACTTGAATTAATATGATGCGCTCCTATTCTACGCAACCCTTGTGAATTATAAGTTATGCCAGGCATGACCTTCATACCTTGTGGACCCAAATCTTTTGAGGCCCATCCGGAGGATCTCATAGCTTTAGAATGCAAAATTTTGTGTTTGATTTTGTTTGGTGACACACAGGAAGTTAAACAATGTCCTAAAGGGTGTGTCAGAAGTTTTGGCACACTATTAAACATGTGATCAAGACAGAAATTGAGCAAACAAGTCGTCTGATTCAACTATATTTTTTTGTGTTTCAATCAGTAATTTTGAGCTTCATATATATCTTACAGACCAGATCGAGTTATTAAACCTCTTGAAACTTTACATGCATGTTAGCATGTATGTGTCTGTTTTTCCTCAAGGACAATTCAACCTAAAAGGTAATTTTGTGTTTGATTACCTTGCCGAGAGTAGGTGTGCATTTGTTGCATTCGCTGATTGCGTGCAAGGAAACCACACCCACACCCAGGAAAAACTGGTGATAAGTCAGTGTGTTGCGTCAGCCTTGGAAAGTGACAACAGCTAGTTTGTGTAGGTGCACACTGCACAGGTAATCCGGAGACCCGTCGGTGCAAGATATAGAATACTATATGTATGTGCTTATTAACGAACATTTGTTTTGTTTTTTTTCCCTTCCTCTCGCCGCCGCGTCGGCTATAGTTTATTCACAAAACCGCCTTTGGTTTCTCTGGCAAATGTTTTTTTGGAGGAGCGATTAGACTCCCGGCCTATGCTGTGTGTGTATATATATATTATGGCTCTTTGTTTTTACAAAAAAAAGAGACACTAAATTATTTTTGTATTTGAATGTGCTTTCACAAGGTCTAAGAGGGAGAGTACCATGGAAGAGCGATTATTAGCTTCTCAAATCTCAAATCTCAATGAATGATTTCGTTTTGTTGTATATACCAGTATACCACCATGTAGCTAATCGATTCACCAATGCTAATTAGGTGGCACTTCACATGACAATCCCGACAAACGTCACAAGTCCATGCAAGGTGCCACACGTTATAGAAGTGGATAGATTGATAAACATAGTGGAAGCATTCAATTCCTAGCAGTCAGAGACTATTTCAATCACACGTACCATTGCTAGTCTCCCACGTACCTGAACCTCGCTCTGACTCGTTCTGTTTATCGCATGCGAGCTCCACGTATCTCACTACGTACGCCGCCCCGGTCCTTCAGCTGCAGCTATAAAATGCAGCACATCTCTGCCCTGGCCAATGCACACCTCACTCACTCATCCACTGCAAACGGCACACAAGATGGCCTCCTCTTCCTCCTTGGTCCTCCTTGCAGCGGCCCTCCTTGCGCTGGCCTCATGGCAGCAGGCCATCGCCTACGATCCTAGCCCTCTCCAAGACTTCTGTGTTGCAGACAAGAACTCGCCTGGTACTGACGTATATTCATGCTGCTTAATTTCAGTAAGATGCATGCTAAAAATGTTTCAGTGAGATCACCTCTGAAATTGTGGGTTTGATCGGTATGCATGCACATATATTTCTGAAGCATATTGTTAAGGGTTAATAGTTTCTGACCAGCATTTGTGCGTATATATTTCTTGTGTGCATGGGTCTTCAGTTCGTGTCAATGGGTTTCCTTGCAAGGACCCAATGGCCGTCACCCCGGATGACTTCTACAATCCAGCCATGATCATCGACAAGCGTAGGGACACCAACAACAAGGTCGGATCCAACGTCACCAACATCAACGTCGAGAGCTTCCCGGGC
This sequence comes from Saccharum spontaneum, assembly GCA_022457205.1. Lineage (NCBI taxonomy): Eukaryota > Viridiplantae > Streptophyta > Magnoliopsida > Poales > Poaceae > Saccharum > Saccharum spontaneum. Next base: position 6,705,904 of record CM039602.1, on the reverse strand, counting down.
CTCAACACCCTGGGCATCTCACTGGCGCGCATCGACTACGCGCCCCTAGGTGTGAACCCACCCCACTTACACCCCCGCGCCACCGAGCTCCTCACCGTGCTTGAGGGAACACTCTACCTTGGCTTCGTCACGTCCAACCCTAACAGGCTTTTCTCCAAGGTGGTCAAGAAGGGTGATGTGTTCGTCTTCCCCAAGGCCATGATCCACTTCCAGATGAACCTAGACCATGAGAAGCCAGCGGCTGCCTTGTCATCGCTCAGCAGCCAAAACCCTGGTGTTATTACGATCGCCAGCGCGGTGTTTGGATCGAAGCCGCCGATCTCAGATGATGTTTTGGCCAAGGCGTTCCAGGTGGAAAAGAAAGCCATAGATTGGCTCCGATCTCAGTTCTGGGATACCAACTACTAGTGCTTATATATTGTTGCATCAACACAAGCGTTACGTACATGTGCGCATTATATATGTATTGAATTAATGGCATGTGGAGGAGTAATACTTGCTATTATGCGTGCGTGCGTGCTGCCAGCAGTATGTTTGATTGCATTGTCACTATCTAATATAGAAAATATAAGAGTTCATTGAAAATCTAATTAATGATTGGGCATTATTCATGGTATTTCTATACTCGGATGTACATGTACGCAAAGTTCCGTTTCGGCCGCCTGACAAATTAAGCTGAACCAAGAGGAGCAAATTAATTAACTATTTCAGTGTTGATAAAAATAATCATTTAGTTTGTACCCAGTACAAAATAAAGTGATTATTTTTCTTTGATGAAGGATTAAGCATCACGGGACAGCTGGAACAAAGGGAGGGAGTTGCTAAAATTCGGGTGGCTGAATTTTAGTTTTCTTTCGAGCGACGATTATTGCTTATATTTTATATATTCAGCTTTAGTCTGTTAAAATCTACTATAGCTAAATAGGAAATCCCCACTAGCTGATTTCTCTATGATTTCGTGAAGCCACGCGTCATACGAGAGCCATAACCACAAGTCACTAAGCAGATGCCCCTCTCACTACTATAGATTCGACATTCACTGCCGGTACCATCCGGTAGTGATAACCCTTCACTGCCGATTTTGAGCTTCAAAATCAAAAAATGAATGGGGGTGGCCTAAAACTGGCAGTGAAAGTAGGTGATATATCACTGCCGGTTCTAGCCACTAACCGACAGTGATGTGGGGATATCATTGTTGGTTTTTGGCTTAAGCCGACAATGATAAACTGACAGTATAAAAGCTGTCGTTCTCTCCTCCCTCCTCTCTTCCATCCCGAGCACACCCATCCAGGAGCCGCATGTTTTCCCCACTCCCTCTATTGTTGCGGTCATTCTTCGCCATGAAGCTCTTGGATTTTGAAGGATGAGCATGATCTTCTTGCTTTAAGGTTAGTAGCAAGCATCTACTCCTTCGATTTTGTTGCTTTACTGTTATTTTGATGGCTACATTGAATTGTTTGATTCTCATTCTAGTTGTTTCAAAGGGTCGGAAACAGCCTCACCCTCCGGCAGCCTAGCCAGATCACGCGAGATCCAGCCACACTTCGCAAAGTAATCCAAGTCCTCCTTCGTCACCTGGTTTGGACCAAACTCAAAACTCACCACCTCGGCCTCATTAGCATCCGAGGCCCCAGTGCCCTCTACAAGCCTAGGCGTGGACTTCACACGAGCCATGGACCTAAACAAACAATCACCAGAAAAGAGGGTCAGTTCCAATAAAAACAAGAGAAACACGACAGCCGTCGACGGCCACTTACCTTCACGGAGAAAAGACAGCAATCAGAGCGACCAGAAGCAACCTCCGCTTCCAAACTAACCCTCGCTCAAAAGCAAAGCTTCGCTTCAAAACAAACCATCGCTTATACTTTCTGGCAGCAGCAAGTAGCCAACAAACAAAGGGCGAGTGAAGCAAGCCCCCCACCTACCCCCACTATTTATAGGTGCTTGGCAGCCAGCCGAAATGGAAGGATGCCGACCCGAATCCCGAAAAAACAGGGAACAAAATCCGACAATCACGCGTCACATAAAAACATCAAACAACAACTACCTAAAAAGAAGAGAACTCCAATCCAAGCACAACAGGGCAGTTACATGTCCACAACAGTCGAGAGCAGCCGGGGCGTCGCTGGGCCGGGGCACAGGCAAGCTACCCTCGCCTATCTCCCTTCCACGATTTTTCGCTGCTCTGACCCTTCATGCTGGGCCAAACCCTCGAGGGGCTACTGTTGGGGGAAGGCGACTCTAGCTTGACCCCCTGCCCGTCTTCCGACCTTCGCTCCTGACCTTATAACTGACCTCGCTGCGGGCCATAACCCCCGCAGCGAAGGTTTTCCTCCCCGTCCTTCCTTTTCAGGTGTCTTCGGCGGGACTTGGCTTGGGGGACAAGTGGCTGCAGGGAAGGTCGCAAGGCCGTCGATCGAAAGGGGAACCCCCGACTGTCGAGGCGGGGGATCGCTAGAAGCCGCGGGAGCGATCTGACAAGGAGCCGGCGGCGGTCTCATTCACCAACTTAGGGTTAGGAGTGGTTGGCTTGGGTACGGAGGATTACCTCATTGCCCCCGGCCGTTGTATTGACGTTACTAGTCAGCCGTCAACCCCTTTTGTAATTTCAGTACAGCCCCAAGTATGGGCTATAAATACCCAAGGGCACAGTTGCTTAGGATAGGCCGTTTTGGCAATTTAATAGGTAGTTACTCCGCATTTATTTTTTGTTCTCCATATGGGGTACCCCCGCTATACACACTCGTACTCATTTCACCCCCTGTGGGAAACCCTTGGTCTCCCCCCACCTAGTCTCTAGCGAGGGTGGGAGACTAGGAGTGACCCCACAGTACAAAAGGAGACTTAATAAAAGATACCTTAATTAGAAGAATTTTAACATATCTTGAGGACAAAAAAATTATAGCAATCGATAAGAATTTTTAAAATAACAAATTAGCTTCATATATAGCATCATAAGATATGTGCTGCATTAAGAGCCACCGTAGTCTAATCTAATGTCCAACTAAATGCATATTTAAAATGTACAAAGGTGTTATGCAAAGGAAAAAAAACAATAGATATAAGTAAAAAAACATATAGTACAGAGTATTTATTATAATTATTGTGTTAGAAAATGAACGTAGAAAAGGTACAATTCAATATAAGTAAATTAAGTAAATTATTAGTTCAATGTGTTAAATAATAACTAATGCTTATGTCTACTAAGATGTTAAGCCGTGGAAGAGCATGGGTTGACAGACTAGCGTAGCTAATCGATCCACCAATGCTAATTCGGTGCCACATGACAATCCCCACAAACGTCACACACAAGGCCAAGGCGCCACACCCACACGTTATAAATTAGTTGGCTAGTAGTTGATAGATTGATAAACATAGTGGAAGCATTCAATTTCTAGCAGCCAGAGACTATTTCAATCAGACGTACTACTGCTTGTCTCTCACACGTACGGCCTGAACCTCTGACTCGTCCTGTCTATCGCATGCAAGCTCCACGTATCCACACTATTGGGTCATTACGTACTGTTGACGATGAGTTGGGCCACCACACTGATTAGGAGATAGATTGTTGGATGTAGGGCCTAGCCGACTTTGAGGTCGGCCGGCGCCTAGTGGATATCCGCATCCGGACCTTGTGCCTTCAGCGATGAGCGCGATACGCAAGATACGTCGTCGGAGGAGGCTCGCCAGGAACGCAATACGCAAGACACACCGGCGAGATCTCTTGAGACCTAAAATCCTGCTCGCCCGGGAGAGACATCGTCGAGGCGTGCGGTAGCTATGGACTGCTCTAGAGCGTCATCGCCATCGATTCTTCAGCCACGCAATATCAATGAAGAACAAGGAGAACAAGTAAATGTGTTTTTTTGACGATTAAGAGTTAGATCCTTCAATCGGCCGTGATTCACACACACACTTATATATATATATATATATATATATATATATATATATATATATATATATATATATATATATAACTTCAGATCGTGATCTCCAAGTTTCCTATATGAAAATACGATCAAAGATCGAATTGGAAAGAGTCCAACTCAGATTTGTACAAACAAACAAACCGGCTAGGCCGGTTTTTGCGGGCACCAGCAGTAGCAAATATGGTAAGGCAGCAGGCAGTGGTGAATCCAGCCCGAGAAATGACCTAGGGCGGAGTTGTACTATAAAATTTTGGCTACCATCGACAGCATGTATGTTTTGGACAAAAAATGTAGAACAACCAACAAGAAGTAATGCTAGCTCAATGATGCGATAGACTGTTGGCTTCCTCTCCTCCTCCACCCACAAACGGCTTCATCTGCTCCCCCATCCATCACTAAAATCCTAAAATTCCCAAATCAGAAAACACAAAATGAGTGAATGACCAAATTCCCAAAGCACTGAAGCAGCAAGCAGGGCTGGCTGGGGCCTGAACCCAGACTCCCTGAGAGTCGGCCGGCTGGGGCTTAGGGGCTGGTTACATGGCGACAGGCGTCCTGGCCGGCGGGCGGCGGCCGAGCAGCAGCGGCTACCGGCTGCGGCGGTGCTGAGTGGCCCCAGCCCTGGATCCATCGACGCCGGAGGCAGGAGGCCGCAAGGGCGCGAGGGGCGAGTGGCGACATCGAGCCTGGAGGGCAGAGCGGAGGTGACGAGCGATAGAGTGGAGGCGACGAGCGGTAGAGCGGGTCAGCGGCGTGCGGCGAGCCGGCGAGTCGCATGAGAGCGAGGTGAGCTGCGGCCGTGAGAGTACAAGACCTAACTGGGCGTCGTCCAATTGCTGCTGGGCCTTGTCTGGGCCAATACGAGATCAACCGTGGCCCACGATGCCTCAGCTTTGCACTCTGTCTCGCCCTCGCAAAAGAAAAGTAGAAAACCAGCACTGCACCTTCACCGCCTTCGCCCTTTGGCTCAAACTCCGGCGACCTCCACGGGTAGGGATATGGTTTCCGGCCAAGGGGACCTAGGACGGCCGTCCAAGCTCGCCCTAGTGGTGGCTCCGCCTCTAGCAGCAGGCAAAACGGTCTGGCCGTTTGGGCAGCGTGGCGCATCGGTAAGCAGCCTGGCCGGACCTTCAAGCGGCCTGGCCGGTGCAGCCTTGGCCAGCTAGTGGAGGGCGTGCACCAGCAGCAGCGCCAAACAGCGCAGGGACCAGCCTTAGCCAGCAGCTTGCTTGTCTGGTCAGCTGGGCACAGCAGCAGGAGGTAGCAGCCAGCAGGGGGGCCCCAGCCGGCCAGGCCAATCAGGCCAAAGGCCCGTCCACAACCAGCAACAGGCCTGGCTGGTTCGGCAAAGTCGCAGCCAGCCAGCCCGGCAGTGGCAGGTTCCCTGCAGGCCGGTTCCACTGGATGATGCGCCTATTTTACTCTTTTCTTTCTCCGGATGTTTGCACAATATTCCAAATAAATATTTGTGACCATATTAAGCCCAGAAATATTTTCGGACGAGCCGGCGCTCGGACGTCCTATATTTCTGCGGTCCGTCAGACGGTGACCTCAGAGGAGCCCATGTAGCGAACGGCTGAGACAAAACTCCCTTCCCCGTGTCGTGCTGCTCCGGTTCGGCTCGACCATGGCTTCCCTTCCCCGCCACGCCCACGAGAGCGCGGTCTTCCCCACCGCGCGCGCCGCTGGAGCGTGACTCCTTCCCCTCTCCCCCTCCCCACCACGCCGCTCAGCAATCCTAGCAACAATCGATCCCCAAATGTCTCACTTACTGCAACAAATCGAGTTTCCACCAGAGAGGCATCCCTATGCCTATCGCCAACCCCCAATCGTTGCAAACGATTCGGTGGATTTGTTCAAGTCGGCTCATGTAGGAAGTGCTTCGAGCGGTAGATTACCAGTTCGTCGATTAGATGGAGATCTTGCAGCTGCCAATTCCAGGAGCGTTCCCATCTTTGTTGATGGCGTGGCTGAGGTATGATCTGCAATTCCAGCTTCTTCTGACCTATGCTTGACAGTATGCTGTTGATATGTTTGAGAATACTAGGAGCGTTTCTTGTTCTTGTTTGTAGCATACTGAATGCAGATTAGCAATTGCAACAGAGCATTATAGAACATGAAACATCTATGTATGCAGTTTGCAACATGGTGCACAAGCAGGATGATGTTGAATTTATCATGTATTTACTGTGTCCATTTGATCTAGTCCATGTTTGTACCAAGGAAACATAGAATTGTAGCATGTGAAACATCTACTTATGCAGTTTGCAACATGGCTATATGCAGGATGTAAATAGTGGTAGCATGCAACAACAAGCATTTGTTGGACTGCCACAAAATGCCGCAAGCTCGAGCAATAACAATTGCAGTCGCACTATTGTTCATTCTTCACATGCAATTGTTGCTGAAGTGAGTCTTTGTGCTAACATCATCAAGCATTGTTCATTTAGTTTCCTTTAAAAGGAGGGTGCATATGTGTGTCATGCTTAAAGCTTTTGCAACGTTGTTACGCAGGGCCAAGGTGAAATTGATATCAATCAGAGCTTCTCCAACTATGCCACCGATGATAAAGGTTGTGTTGATGTGGAGGTGTCGACTGAAGAAGAAGTTTACCATGAAGAACAAGATGTTGTTTGTTCACAGCCTGTAGTGCCATTTGTGGGTATGGAATTTGATAGTGTTGAAGAAGCGAGAAGAGTTTACAATGCTTATGCTTTTAAGATGGGATTCAGTATCCGGGCTACATCATCAAGGAAGTCTACTGTTACTGGGGAGCTTATTAGGCAGGAATTTGAGTGCAACCAAGCTGGAAGGCCAGATAGTGAGTAGGATGACAACACTTCAGCTAGCACAGTGACCAATGATGTTGCAGAAGCTAAGGGATCAAAGAGGAAGAGGGCGACCAAAGATGTTGCAGAAGCTAGGGTCTCCAATAAGAAGAGTTCTTCGGCTGTACTGACCATGGCGTCAAGGAAGTGCAGCACTGTCAAGAAATATGATTGCAAGGCACACATGGTAGTTGGTCTACGGGACGGTAAATGGAGAGTGGTGGTGATGAAAGCAGAACACACACTTCCTATGGTGAAATAGATTAGAAGAAGAAAACAGCTAAGGTCCCATCGGCGCATTTCGTTTGCAGATTATGAGCTTCTGAAGACACTCCACCATAGGAACATTAGCACAATGCAAATCATGGCTGTCCTTTCTGATTTCCATGGTGGGATTGGGAACTTATCATACAACACAAAGGATGTTTCAAACTTGAGGAGTCACCTGAGGAAGGGAGTTCATTTTAGAGATATGGACGCAACATTGGAGTACTTCCAGAAGCAGCAGTCCGAGAGCCCACACTTTTTCTATGCGGTGAAGATTGATAGTGACAATACCGTTAGGGGGTTGTTCTAGGTGGATGGAAGGATAAGGGAGATGTACAAGACCTTCAGGGATTGTATCTTTTTTGACACAACCTTTTGTGTCAATAGGTACAACATGCCGTTTGCACCCATAGTTGTGAACAACCATACCCAAAGCATATTGCTTGGTTGTGCCTTGCTTCCGGACCAAACGACCGAATCATTTGTCTAGGTATTCCGAACCTTGAAAGAAGCAATGGGTGGGCTAGAACCAAAGAATATAATGACTGACCAAGATAAGGCCATGAATTCTGCTATAGCTCTGGTGTTCCCTGATGCTGTACACAGATGCTGCAAATTCCATGTTGTGAGCAAGGCTTGTGAGAAACTAGGTTGGCTGATCAACTCTAGTGAAGAATTTGCTAATAAGTTCGATTATTTCATTAATCATACTGAAACACCAGAAAAATTTGAGCTCATGTGGCATAGCTTGGAGGAGAGTTACAACCTGTACAAAAATGAAGCATTCCAGAACATGCCAGTTGTTAGGACAATGTGGGCGCCAGCATACTTTAGGAAATCATTCTTCCCTTTCACAAGCACTACTAGAAGGTCGGAAAGTATGAATTCACTCTTCAAGAGGCTGGTGCATCCGCAAGATTTGGTGCTGCAATTTATAACATAATATGAGTACATCATGGAAACAAGGATTGAGAAAGAGAATCTTGAAGGCTGCAAGGGTCAGATTTCAGAACCAGCGCTTTGGGGTAGATGTCCAATTGACAAGCAAGCTGCTCGCTTCTACACTAGGAGTGTTTTCTTCAAATTCCAAGAGCTGTTACGTGACTCAACATCATGCAACAAGGGACAGGTGTAAGGTCCAAATGCCTAGAGGGGGGTGAATAGCCTATTTAAAAATCTACAAGCTTCACTAAACAACCACGTTAGTATGAAAGATGGCTAAGCTAATTCTAGCACTAGCTCAACTATACTATGCAAGCCACCTATACAATTCTAGTGAAGCAAGGCTATGATCTCTAATACACACCAACAAGACAAAGTCACTAAGCTACTTACTCCTATAATAAAAGCTACACTAAGCAAACTACACTAGGAATAGTACAAGAAAGTAAAGAGCAAGTGACTTGATTCTTATACCAACGATGTAGAGAAGTAATGCACTCGAAGAATCAATCACAATGATCACCCACAAGAGAAATCCTCGGCAAAGAGATGACACAAGATTTTTACCGAGGTTCACTTGCTTCCCGGCAAGCTACTCCTCGGTGTGGCGATGCACCCACTTGTCGATTCGTGAGCTAATCGACTATCAAGAGTCGAGCCCTCGACGGGCGCCGCACAACCGCACACAAGATGGGGATCCTCCAAGCCATGAGCTCCACTAGAGTATCCAATTTGCGAACTCCCGCGGGGAAGGATCAAGAACCCCTTACAACACTTGGTGAGGGCTCCAACAATCTTCAATTGTGAGCTCAATCACCTCCGCTGCTCCAAGTCGTCTACCATGTCGGGAAACACGGAAGAGTAACAAGAAATCCGCAGCAACTCGAAGAACAAGTGCCTCTAGAATGCAACTCTCAAGCAATGCACTTGAATCTCACTCAATCTCACTCAAGATGTGCAACTATGCAAAGAGATGAGTGGAGGGGGTGTTCTCTAGCTCAAAGGATGTCTCTAGGTCTCAAAATGTGCAAGAGTCGCCCTCAAACCCCGGCCAACTTCTATTTATAGCGAAGGGGTACGCAGCTAGCCATTACCGGATGATGCAGTTAAAAACGAGCTGACCGGACGCTCCGATCAGGGTGACCGGATGCGTCCGGTCACTACTGGACAAGTGTGAATAGTGCGCGTCAGAAGTTACCGTTGTTGTGACCGGACGTGCTCCAGCGTTTGACCAGACGCGCTGCACCTAGCGTCCGGTCTGAGTCCAGTAAGCTCCCACCGCGACCGGACACGTCCGATCGCACGTGACCGGACGCGCTACGCGTCCGGTCGGCTCTACGACCAGCTCTGCCCCTCTGGGTGCCTGACCAGACGCTCCGGTTCCGTGAGGGACTGGACGCGCCGGTTGCAAACCCTAGCACCTGCACGCCTGACTGCTGCGAGAACTGACCGGACGCATTCGGTCAAAACCATGACCGCGTCTGGTGCAGCATCCGGTCACCACAGTGACCACCGTTCGCCTCCGTTCCTTTTCCGACTTCCGGTGTAGTAGAAAATAGGTGTTTCACTTCCCCAAAAAGCGCCGAATCCTGCCTCGCAAGCTCGGCGGGAGGGAGAGAGGAACCCAAACCCCTCTCTACCGCTCAAACTCCACCGCCTTCGCAAATGTGCTAACACCACCATGTGTATATGTGTTAGCATTTTCACAGTCATTTTTCAAGTCATTATGTTAGCTCTCAACTAGATCCTAATTATATGCTCAAGACATTGATCTAGTGGCACTTGATTCTTGAGCTAACCGTGATTGCCCCTCTTGATAGTTGGCTATGTATCCTAAACCCGGTCAATCACTTCTCTACTCATCTTAGACCGGCAAAAAGAAAACCCTATGGTTATACCTTTGCCTTGTGCTCTTAGATCCTTTTTCTTCACTTGATCATCATGTCCATCATTTTATGTGCATCTCCACCATGATCATCATTTCATGTCCATGCACCATCTCTTTGTGATCTTGTGGCTACCACTCCTTGCCACATACACCTTCATCACATGTGTTGCTTATGCCTAACTCAAAACACTTAACACATGACATTAGCAACTTGGTGTCATTAATTACCAAAACCAAACTTGGGCTTTCAATCTCCCCCTTTTTGGTAATTGATGACAACCATCACAAAGATATGAAATGAAATCAATTTTCAATTTTGATAGTATTAGCTCCCCCTAATATGTGCTTCCATGAGTTTGGTTCAATTTGTGCACATATGTATGGATTTGAATTTTGGGAAAGTTACTACTATCAAATTGTCGCTAAGGTATATAGAATGGACCTTTGAAGCATGATACCAATCGGATTTGCCTTTATATACGATCCTTAGCATGAATATAGCTAGACACCACTTGTAAAGATCACAAACACTAAAGTACCCCGTGAGATCAACATTATAAGAAAAGGTGTCTAGATACCACTTGTAAAGCTACTCTCAACAAATCATCATTCAAGTTCTATTTCTAGCAATCACCATACAAACATGAATATGAATTTAAGCTTTGCAATGCAGCAATTCATCATGTTAATGCTCATACAAATGCGACAAATAATTCATGAGCTTGCTCCCCCTACTTGTGTGCTCAAATTTAATTGATCCCTTTCCAATGTCATAACTTTTGCTTTCTCTCCCCCTTACTAAATCTTTTTCCTCCTTTGCAACTTAACTTTTTATCTCTTTGTGACTTTTCTATCTTTGTGACTTTTCTCTCCCCCTTTGTCAACAATCACCAAAAAGGTGCCAATTTTAGTGAGAATTAAGTCAATCAATATGTGGGAGTCCAAATTATGGTTCAATCTAGATCACTTGCCTAGAATATGTAATTCGGTTTGATCCAAGGACAAGCTTCTTCACACCTCATAAAGTATAAGGGTTATCTTGGCCATGTTGAATTACACATCATGAGCTCATTTTCTAGATTCAACACTAGGTTTGCAAGCTCACAAGCATGTCATATGCTACCACTAGATCAATCAAACATAGAAGCAATAGTGGTAGCATATATACATTTGATTTTCATGAATGAGCCTATTTGTCATGCAAATATGTCTATATGTTCTAACCATGTCCTTAGCAAAGTATGAATGATATGCCAAACAACTTTACCTTGCTATGTTGGAGGAGAGGCATGTCATGTAAGAATGTGGGTGTGCACTCATTTCAAGTTGGAGAAGTCAAGTATGTTCAATTCATTCTTCAACTTGTAAAATCTCTTCTCATCAAGTGGCTTTGTGAATATGTCGGCTAGTTGATCTTCGGTGCCAATGCTCTCAATGCTAATATCACCCTTTTGTTGATGGTCTCTTATGAAGTGATGCCTTATGTCAATGTGCTCCGTTCTTGAATGTTGAACTGGATTTTGAGTCATCTTGATAGCACTTTCATTGTCACAAAACAATGGCACATTCTTGAATTTGATTCCAAAGTCATTCAAGGTGGCTTTCATCCAAATCAATTGTGCACAACAACTACCGGCACTAATGTATTCGGCCTCGGTGGTAGATAGTGCAACACTATTTTGTTTCTTTGATGACCATGAAACAAGAGACCTCCAAGCAATTGACAAGTGCCACTTGTGCTTATTCTATCAATCTTGCATCCACCATAGTCGGAGTCCGAATATTCAATCAACTCAAAATTAGACCCCTTTGGAAACCATAATCCAACATCATGAGTGCCCTTAAGATATCTCAATATCCTCTTGGTTGATTTCAAGTGACTTTCTCTAGGTGAAGCTTGATATCTTGCACACTTGCACACACTAAACATTATATCCGGCCTAGAAGCGGTGACATATAGCAAACTTCCAATCATAGACTGGTATTGCTTTTGATCTACCATGTTGCCACTAGCATCAACACTCAATTGATCATTAGTGCCCATTGGTGTACTCATATGCTTAGCATCTTGCAATCCAAACTTCTTGATCATGTCCTTGATGTACTTGCCTTGACTTACAAAAGTGTCATTCTTCATTTGCTTGATTTGAAGTCCAAGAAAGTAACTAAGCTCTCCAATCATAGACATCTCAAACTCATTAGCCATCATATTTTCAAACTCTTCACAAGTCTTGATTTGTTGATCCAAAAATAATATCATCAACATAGATTTGTAACACAAATAAGTCATTTCCAAGCTTCTTGGTGAAGAGAGTGGTGTCAACCTTTCCCATCTTGAACCCTTGTTGACGGTCCTTAAGTACCAAATATAGTTATCAAATAAATAAAGAAAAGGATCCAAATGCAACCAACACCTAGATTTAGGGTTTTATCTGACAGAATTCCATGAGTTTTGGTGTTTGTCTGTTTCTGCAGGGGGTTATTAGAAAATACGGAGGAAAGGCCCACACGTCGGGTTTACATAGAGATAATAACGTGTTCACCGATTTTCTGTCATCTAGAAGACTCCAGAAGCCACGAGATCGAACGGGAGGCCGAACGGGCCCGGAGGCAGGGCGCCCGCCCTGCTCCCTAGGGCGCCCGCCCTGGCCTGAGAGCCAATCAGGCTTCGTCTCGCGGATTATGCTCCACCGACCTAAGGGATCAAGGAAAACCGTGCGATTAATGTCGGTTTGATCCGACGGCCCACGTTCACTTGAGGGGGCTATATAAGCAGGACCCCTGGCCCCTGGAGGAGGCACTCCCTCATTCTCATTCTTTAAACCCTAATCTCAGGAGAAGAGTCTCTGATCAAGCCCTAGAGCCACCACATCAACTAGATCTCTAGTATAGCATAGCTACATAGGATTAGAACTAGAAGGAGTCAATCTTCGATTGGTTTCCGGATCTGTTAAGAGGATTCTTGGTAATTCCTTTACTGTTCTTCATTGTTCATCATTGTTCTTCAATATTATGAATACAACTTTGTTCTATTTCAATATATTGATTATGACTATGCTCTACTTGTTATTATTTGCGATTATATTGTTCTTAGTTTATCGTAGTTATACGCTTGGCTTAGTTAGATTGGAATTATATACATGTTTAGGATCATATAGCGTTTATCCATCGGATCCATGGGTAAATGATAAATATTGTGTAGGCGTGGTGCTTAGACCATATTTATCTGCGATTGCACCTTATATGCCGGATCGTGGGGTGGTCCGCGATGGTGACAGCTTCGTTGGTTCTTATATAGCCCCCCTCCCGTGTGTAAGGCAGGCAGAGCAACATTATTACGGGGGAGTGATTGCTATGTTTCTCATCTTCCTTGATAATATCACTATGCATGGGCGTAGTCCTTTCTCGCAATGATTGCCAAGTGTACTTGCACTAACTATGATATGCTAGACTTTATAGTTAAGAATAACTTAGGAAATATCCTTGTAGTTCGTCCTAATACCATGCTAATGACTTGCTAGAATATCTGTTGAGGTGCTTATCATTATTATATGTGGCTAGCTGATCAGATTAATCATCTTTGTCACCATTCATACTTTATCCATATTTTATGTGACACTTACCCCTGTATGCAAGAGATAGATGAATGCTCTCACTTATACATGCAATGATTGATACTCATTCCTATATTCCATTCCATAATCAACAATGATCTTAGTAATCCCTTTCCAGTGGTAAAAATATAAATAACGATACCTGGAATACTTCCCGGTTAAAATGCTACATCGGTATTAATCTGTGCGCTTGCAGATCTTATTTATTATTTATTTAGAAGAGCAGTTGCATATTTCAATACCACATCTCTCATGTCATGCTGGGGATGACAACTTGGCTTAAGTCGCATGAGGGATAGGTTCGGCATTTTTGGCGCCATTATTAGAATTAGAAAACTAAGTCTACTTTTGGTAATGACGTTAAGAATGCCCAACAAGCATTTTTGGCGCCGTTGCTGGGGAAGGTTGATTTACTAACAAGGAATGAATACGGAATTTGAGTCATCATTCGCATCATTAAGTGATTGAGATCATCAATTCTCCCATACAGATTTACCCCTGTATTTTTCCATTCTTATTGTTTTGCAGGGTGATGTATGAATAGAGGACATCTTCCAGAAAATTTTGTTGACAACCCCGAAGCATTAATCAGAGGGGCAAGAGCCAAGCTCAAGAAGTCAACACTTCGACGCAACACTTCATCCAATTCAGAAGACCGCCGAAGTTTCATCCGGAATTTGTCAACAGAGTTCACAGCCATGGCGAACAAGACGATCCGCGAGTTCTCAGCTCCCACTACGGACAACATCCGCACTGGACCTGCCGCGGCCATCGACAAGAACTTTGAGCTCAAGTCAGGGCTCATCAACATGGTACAAGCCAACCAGTTTTGTGGGAAGCCGCACGAAGATGCAAGTGCTCATCTCCAACACTTCCTAGAGATTTGCAGCACATTCACTATATTAGATGTTCCCAGAGACGCCATACTACTTCGCCTTTTCCCATTCTCACTATTGGGGAGAGCGAAGCAGTGGTTCTACGCGACGAAGGATAAGAACACTACGTGGGCACTCTGCTCTATGAACTTTCTGGCTAAGTTCTTTCCCATGGGCAAGACCAATGCTCTCCGTGGGAAGATTACAAGTTTTCAGCAACAACATGATGAATCCGTTCCAGAAGCATGGGAGCGCTTTCAAGATTACATCCTAGAATGTCCCCATCATGGAATGGAAAGCTGGCTACTTATGCAAACTTTCTATCATGGGCTCATCACTAGTGCTCGTGAGACCATGGATGCTGCAGCTGGAGGCGCATTTCTATCACTCACCATACCACAAGCTACAGCCCTTGTGGAGAAGATGGCGTCCAACCAAGGTTGGAACGAAGAGAGGACTCAAACACGCAAGAAGGGTGGAGGTATGCACCAGCTCAAGGAGGTAGACATGCTGTCTGCAAAGTTAGACCTACTCATGAAAAAGCTCGATGACAAAGCTGGAGACAAAAGAGAAGTCATGAACGTCTATGACTCTCACATGACTTGTGAGGAATGTGGAGACACTGGACACTCAGGCAATCACTGCCCTGAGATGCTTGAGGATGCAAGGTACATCAACAACAACAACTACTACAACCGTCCTCAACAAAATCAAGGTTGGAATCAATAGAGGCCTAACTACTCAGGTAACTACTTAGGTAATTATCAAGGTAATAACTCTTACAACAACAATAATAATTTTCCACCCCTGAGAGAGTTAGTGTCTAATCAAGGAAAGCTAATGGATAACTTGTCTAAGAAATTGGCATCCAATGATAAAATACTAGAAAACATAAATAATAGAATGGATAATTTCTCTACTGCCATCAAAAACCAAATTAGCTTTAATAAAATGATTGAATCTCAGTTAAATCAAATAGCTGCTGCTGTTCCTGCTACTAACCCCGGTATACCATCACAATCGGAAGGATTAGAATCTGCAAATCTTGTAGACATGTTTGATGCAGGTAACTATTGGAGTAATCCCGCTGTCGGAGTACATAATGACCTTCTGCCAGTCAAGAGAGGTGATCCAGGACGCCCTGTCATCCCGATCTCCATCGGCATGGTGGACTTCCCAGAAGCACTCTGCGACTTTGGCTCCAGCGTCAACATTATGCCCAGGGTACTCTGTGAAAAATTCTTTACATATCCTTTATCAGAAACAACTATGTGTTTGCAGCTTGTAGATCGGACACTAGGCTTTCCTAAAGGAATATTAAAGAACATGTGTGTCCGAGTTGGTACCTCGTATGCTCCAGCTGACTTCGTGGTGATAGAGACCGGGTCCGATGAGAGGTCACCAGTTATTCTGGGAAGGCCATTCCTAAACACGTCGGGAGCTGTCATCTACGCCAGCGCTGCGAAGATCAACTTCAACATCAAGGGGAGGAAGGAGACGTTTTCCTTCAAGAACAAGATTACACAAATCCCAGAGCAACCCCAACATGAACCAAGGAAGAGGACCAACAGGAGGAACAAGCAGAACAAGAACAACCAAGGATGGACCGAATCAGCTAAGATGGTCACTGCAGTTCAAGGAGGTCAAGATGGTCGACTCAAGTCGCCGTTTCTAATCAAGAAGGACGACCCAGGCATGCCAAGCATTGAGTGCTCAATCAATGGATACTCCTTTCAGAAGGCGCTCTACGACACTGGATTAGGCGTCAACATAATGGCCACAGTCACCTATCAGCTCTTGTACGGGACCATGCCCTTAAAACCAACATACACTCAGCTCCAGATGGCAGATCAGACATCCCGAAAGGTCGAAGGTATAGTAACCGATGTCCCTGTTAAAATTAACGATCATTTTGTCCATACAGACTTTCAGGTCATTGACATGGGAGACGACGAGTACGATCCACCCATCATCCTAGGAAGACCGTTCCTAGGCACCGTCAAAGCAATCATCTACATTGGAACCGGAGAAGTCCATATGCATTTCCCCTCTGAGAAGATACGCCGCTACTTTAATGACTCTAACTATATAGTTGAAGATTCTAAGCAGGTCAGGACAAGAAGAAGGCGACGTAACCGTAACCAAAGGAGGCAAACCATCAAGGACGTATGGGCAGACTATGAAGGAGAGGTCATAAGGCCCAAGGATACACAACAGGAGACCGAAGCACCAAGTCGGGTATGAAAAGTGAAGACAGTTACACAAGAAGAGGAGGCGCTGCCGGAACCACCGTCTACGCCACCCAAATCCCAGAACAACTAAGAAGAAAAGAAGTCCTGTTCGGAGGACTTAAAAACACCGAACGTCGTGCCAAGAGGTAAACTTGGTAGTTATCATTTTCCCTTTAATTATTGCTCAGTTAATCATGTTCATTCTGTCTAAAAAAATATTGAAAACAGTAAGCCCCATGTGAGTATGCGAGTGGCATAAAACCCATAAGTACATTCACTGTGGTGGCATAAAAAAATATAATAATAATAATATATATTTTTTCTGTTCTATAAAAATGAAAATAAAAATAGAGAGTGACATTTATCAAGGAAGCTCAAACATGATAAAGTCTAGATATTTATGCTAACGCTTAATCAAGTTCCACGAAGCTTTGTTGTCTATTTGAGCTCCACAGAATTCAGGAAGACTAGCAGACGGAGGATATCCTAATCGTTGTCAGGGTGCTGCCGACATTCAAATACACCTCTGCACCTGCTAGCTACATCAGAAGAAATTACGTCAAGATCCAGCTTGGGGGAGAGCACCCCCATTTATCCCGATAAGTATTTTTATCTACATTTATACCTATGCTTTATTAAAATAAAAAGATGCATAATCATGAAAACCCAAATAAATATTTTGTGTTTATATATATTTGCTTAGTTTAATAAATAAATAAAGTAGCTATGCTAAACTGAATCTTGAAAATAAAACTCTAGCATGGATATGATGAATAGTTGCTCTGCCTAATTTTCAAATTTGTTCTCTCTCTAGTTTAGACATAACTATTATAATTTAAAACTGGCTCTAAACCTGAACTAGTGGGAAGAGAACTTGATCTGAAGTCTAAGTTGTTAGCGGATATGATATGGGAAGGTTGAGCTGCTGTTTATCTGTTCCTAGAGATGCTAGAATTCTGAAGAATTTTATCTTTGAAAATCTTTAAAATGTTGCATGATGAGTTCCTGTATGATGAGAGTTTAAATTCCTACCACAGCCATATATACATGCTTGTTAGATTAAGAGCCGCACTTTTACTACTTACTGCTTATGGGGCATTGAGTGTGGTCAAGCTGTGTAGACCCTTAGGAACTTGTCATGTGGTTAAAATCAAGATTCACTTGCACGTTCACTCATACATGCTGTTTCTACTCCGGAAGTACGCATCCACATATATCCACTCATTTCCATCTCCAGATTCACCCAAAATTATTCTACTCCTGACCCGGGAGAGAATAGCCAAAAACATTATCCCATTCCTGTTACTCCCCGTGAAGTTAATGCTCAAGTCATTTCTACTATCACTTGCTATATTTTCAAAAGAGGGAGATTGCTCTAAAAAAAATATAAATACGAGGAAATAAAAAGGAGCAAGTGCTCGGAACCTCGAAGAAAGAAAAAGTGAGACGAGAGGTAAAAATGGACAAGTGTCCGACAGTAGAATTAGGGGTACAAGATAGCCACCTGAGAGAAAAAAAAGAGAAAAAAAATAGAGCATCTCATTCCCCTCAAAAGTTTTAAAAAGCAAGAAAGGTATGTATTCCCTCAAAAAGAGCATTAGACTTTTGTTATCACCATACACCACTCATTCACCACACATGCACATCTTGATTTGACTTATTGACTTGTTTCTCTGGATCCATGGTTTGACTATGTAATAAATGTTCTATGAGTATGTATATTGTATCTCCCACCTATGAGCTCTAGATATCAAAGCCTTATTAGAGTAGGGTGAGAGAGAAGGCAATGTCACTACGCCTTATACCATAAATACCACATACTTTGAGAGAGAAGGCATATACCATTACTGCCTTGGTAAGGATCCAGAAATACCACAAAAGAGAGATCTGAGAGAGTCATACAAGGAATCTCTGAGTTTTATTTGAAAAATTTGCAAAAACTCCAGAGCTATAGCTGATCAAGAATAAGAGACATGGCGTTTGACTAGACCGTTCTATCTTTTAACCACTCAAGATGCAAGTGACGGTTGCAAGCCCCATGGTGAAAGGAAAAATGAGTAAGTTTTAAGTCTTGACAGTTTACTCTAACTCAGGGATAAGACCTTATTTGAAAGCATATGTACCGTCAACGTTCAAAGGCGTTGCAACAACTTCTGATCCATAATGAGTCTATCCTTGCTCAGGGACGAGCAAGAGGTAAGCTTGGGGGAGTTTGTTGATGGTCCTTAAGTACCAAATATAGTTATCAAATAAATAAAGAAAAGGATCCAAATGCAACCAACACCTAGACTTAGGGTTTTATCTGACAAAATTCCACGAGTTTTGGTGTTTGTCTGTTTCTACAGGGGGTTATCAGAAAATACGGAGGAAAGGCCCACACGTCGGGTTTACATAGAGATAATAACGTGTTCACCGATTTTCTATCATCTAGAAGACTCCAGAAGCCACGAGATCGAACGGGAGGCCAAACGGGCCCGGAGGCAGGGCGCCCGCCCTGCTCCCTAGGGCGCCCACCCTGGCCTGAGAGCCAATCAGGCTCCGTCTCACGGATTATGCTCCACCGACCTAAGGGATCAAGGAAAACCGTGCGATTAATGTCGGTTTGATCCGACGGCCCACGTTCACTTGAGGGGGCTATATAAGCAGGACCCCTGGCCCCTGGAGGAGGCACTCCCTCATTCTCATTCTTCAAACCCTAATCTCAGGAGGAGAGTCTCTGATCAAGCCCTAGAGCCACCACATCAACTAGATCTCTAGTATAGCATAGCTACATAGGATTAGAACTAGAAGGAGTCAATCTTCGATTGGTTTCCGGATCTGTCAAGAGGATTCTTGGTAATTCCTTTACTGTTCTTCATTGTTCATCATTGTTCTTCAATATTATGAATACAACTTTGTTCTATTTCAATATATTGATTATGACTATGCTCTACTTGTTATTATTTGCGATTATATTGTTCTTAGTTTATCGTAGTTATACGCTTGGCTTAGTTAGATTGGAATTATATACATGTTTAGGATCGTATAGCGTTTATCCATCGGATCCATGGGTAAATGATAAATATTGTGTAGGCGTGGTGCTTAGACCATATTTATTTGCGATTGCACCTTATATGCCGGATCGTGGGGTGGTCCGCGATGGTGACAGCTTCGTTGGTTCTTATATAGTCCCCCTCCCATGTGTAAGGCAGGCGGAGCAACATTATTACGGGGGAGTGATTGCTATGTTTCTCATCTTCCTTGATAATATCACTATGCATGGGCGTAGTCCTTTCTCACAATGATTGCCAAGTGTACTTGCACTAACTACGATATGCTAGACTTTATAGTTAAGAATAACTTAGGAAATATCCTTGTAGTTCATCCTAATACCATGCTAATGACTTGCTAGAATATCTGTTGAGGTGCTTATCATTATTATATGTGGCTAGCTGATCAGATTAATTATCTTTGTCACCATTCATACTTTATCCATATTTTATGTGACACTTACCCCTGTATGCAAGAGATAGATGAATGCTCTCACTTATACATGCAATGATTGATACTCATTCCTATATTCCATTCCATAATCAACAATGATGTTAGTAATCCCTTCCCAGTGGTAAAAATATAAATAACGATACCTGGAATACTTCCCGGTTAAAATGCTACATCGGTATTAATCTGTGCGCTTGCAGATCTTATTTATTATTTATTTAGAAGAGCAGTTGCATATTTCAATACCGCGTCTCTCATGTCATGCTGGGGATGACAACTTGGCTTAAGTGGCATGAGGGATAGGTTCGGCATTTTTAGCGCCGTTATCAGAATTAGAAAACTAAGTCTACTTTTGGTAATGACGTTAAGAATGCCCAACAACCCTTTAGAGAGAAGAAAATCCCTCAATCTCTCATACTATGCTCTAGGTGCTTGCTTCAAACCATACAATGCCTTCTTGAGCTTGTAAACATGGTCGGGCTTCTTATCATCTTCAAAACCGGGAGGTTGCTCAACATAAACTTCTTCATTGATGTAGCCATTGAGAAATGCACTTTTGACATCCATTTGATAGAGCTTGATGTTGTGTGCACAAGGATATGCTAATAAGATTCTAATAGCCTCCAATCTTGCAACCGGTGCATATGTCTCTCCAAAATCAATGTAACAGAACCGACCAAATTATAAGAGCACAAGTACGAAAACAAGCACCGAAGCGCTCAAATTTTCAAACTTGAACCCATATAATCCCGGTAGTCAATCGAAATCACGAAGGATTTTGAACCAAACTGCTTACAACCAGGATCGCATCATTCAACATACACATCATACGTTACATTTCACAAGTAGTTCCGAAATAAGTTAACACCACGGAGTAGCAATTATTACAAACCGAGTTTGAAAGTAGCGGAAGCATAACACACACTTTAGTTACTTAATTACTGCCAGTTTGGATGATCGACATCCCGCAAAAGCACGAGGAAAGTACATAAAGATGATCACGCCCGTGTGATCTAGTCATCATCACCCGCAGGGTGGAGACATGTCTTGCAGAAGCCCTGGTAAAGCATGTCATCTGCAACAGGAGGGAATAAACCCTGAGTACTGGAATGTACTCAGCTAGACTTACCCGTCAAAAACCAGAAATAAATGAGACACCAAGGATTATGCAAGGCTTACACAAGAGGCTAGCTGACACCACATTTTGCATAAAGGCATAAGTAGTTGAAACTCTTATAACCTGTACTAGCAGTTATTTTTAGCATTTACCTGTCATCTATCTTAGCACCTGTACTAAACATGCACTTGATTATCATCAAACAATTATTCATATTATTCCATAGCAGGTATAAATTGTGGCAACATTGTATCATTCACTTAACCATCTGTTTAATTAATGAGATCTACGTTGCCGCTGCTCAAGTCAAGTGCTCACTAACCGGGAGCGACGGCGATTCGAATCGAATTCCTATCCAGCTGGAGGGGTATTTCTAACACTCACCGCGCAGGCCCCTGCCAGGGTCGCACAAGCCACCTTTCGTATGATTCAGGAATCGCGGGTCCGAATGATGTCGCAACCCCAAGGGCGACACTCTGCCAGGTGATAGGGACTCTAACCCCCCCTTGGTCTCACGCCAATGTCCCCAAGCACATCCTTTCTCTCCTCCAAGAAGCAACCTACCATTCGATTCCCGGCCTGAATCACATTACTCGGCTTCGCGGTCGGAACGACTTATCCGGCCAACTAAGTGTTAGACTGCGTTCAACATGACTCAAGGACGTACAGCGAATCGGTCCTTAAACAACTCAGACGGGCATGGCTCCACACCCAAGACGTGAAGTGTCTTGCAGCTGTACCATCGAACTCCCGCCCGGTCTCAATTTCATTTTAAAGCATGGTTCCATCACGATAGCCATAAGCCACTCGCGACCCAGTCCTATCTCTCGCGGATGACCGGAAATCACCCGACTTCTACCGTACTAAGCAGGGCTAAGCATTGACACGTGCCTACACCTAATATAGGATTAGGGCATAGTATCTGGACAAGGACAGGTGCAATGCAACAGTTGTTTTCATACAACTCCTACTACTTAATGCAGTAAACAATTAAAAGTACTCAAGATATCTTTATAAATTGATGGGTTCAGCATGCACCGGGGCTTGCCTTTGAGGAAGGTGGAAGGCCTGTGATCTGGACACTCCGGAAGGTCTTCTTCGGAGGCTTCTTCGCCGATTGGCTCTGTCTGCTCCTCCGGTTGACTCAGTACTTCCTCTGGAATCGTTTGTTCGAACTCGAGGAGTGTTACCCCCTCCGGTACACCTATTGCATGAGTGCATAATAAATTCCATGAATGCATAATGAAAGATGCAATATGCTCGGAATGAAATGCATTACAACAATTTAACGCTCTATTCAAATCACTTCAAAAGAGTAGGTGCAAATTTCCTCTCCGGTAGAGAAGTACTCACCTAATCTACTTAACCTAAGATAAAGTTGCTCATCCTCAGTTAAGGCCCTAACACCTAACAATTACAAAAGTAGCATGTCTTAGGATATCACACCATATCAATCGGCAAAACACCACAGTAAGCATTCTGGACAGCAGCTACTTGCTTTTATCACAACTGGAGATTTACAATTCCAAAAGATATGATCTAGGACAATCTGGAAAGCCTAAGAAATACTCTACAATTCATTTTCAGACCTCAACCCCAAACTCTTAAGTTTTCCACGTCAAACTTCACAAGTTCCAGAATCTGTCCTCTCAAAACAGAGAGTAGCAGATTCTGAACTGCCACTTAAAACAACAGTAACTCTCAAACTACAAAGCCAAATGCTCCCAAATTTTGACACAAGCTAGTTCATGAAGTTTACTGTGACTTTGGTATTTACAAGTTTTCCAGCAACCAATTTTATCAAAGGTCAAACTTAGAAATACTTCCAGCTGTCCAGGAAACCTAAAATTACAAAGGTTAAATATTTGTTGATATGACCAAAGTCTCCTAAAAACAAACTAATGTTACTAACAGTTCACATTAGGTATAAAAACACCAGAAAGTAAGGTGGAACCAACTAGAATATTTATTTAACCCCATTTCTTAATTTACTTACTTATTTAGGTGGAATTTTAAACATATATGTAAACTGCTCCTAAAATTCTACAAAAATTACAGGGGACTCTCTGACTTCAAAATAGACCACAGTAAAAATTTGAACAAATTTTATTCACAGAAACTCTCTAAACAAAATTCACAAGCCCAAAAGGCTGATTCCTGCATAATTCATAAATCACATTGAAAAGTATCAAACAACAGATTTCATATTTTTCTTAGACCCTCTAGGTTACCAAGACATTCTCCAAAAAGTTACAAAAACATTGCTCATGTAGAAAAATTATAAAAATTCCTTCAATTATTTCCTAGAATAAAATGATAGCCTTATAACTTGAAAATTACTTAAGCACTGATGCCCAAATTTTTACCAGAGCTAGGACTAGCATAGATTAACCTACCCACCAAATTTCATGATTTATGGAACACTACAGCTCAAATTATAAATTAAACAAATTTGCATGCATTCCAAAACACATTTAAAGGATCTAATAAATTCTTACAGAATTTAAACATCTCATGCCAGATCCATATTTTTCTAAAATACTACACATCCAGTAGATTCTAACAAAATTTATATCATGATTTTTGGATCACTAAAACCCTAGATTCCTATTTTTCCAACTTGTACAAAAATCAGTGACAAAATAATAAAAATAATTTTCACTTCGGACGACTGGGCCGGCCCGGAAACGAAACTCGGCCCACAACGCACACGCCCGCGCGCTCGGCCCGCTCAGCGCTCCCGCCCGCGCGCGACGCTGACGGGTGGACCCTCGCGGTCAGCGACCGAAGACAGGGGAGCCGGCGTCCCGCGAGCTCCGGTGAGCTCGAGCTCGCCGGAGAAAGGCTCGCGCGGCCAACCGAATGCGGTCTCGTGCTCTCCGTCACCCGGCGCATTGATTGGTGCCCGTAGGATGGATGGGGATGGGGTGGAGAGGGCCTGCCACCGTGCGCGGCGGCCGGTGACATCCGGTGGCGGCGCACCGTCGCCGGTGAAGAAGCACGGTGCGGTCTGAGCTCGGTACGAGCTTCACCGAGGCCAGGCGGTTCCGTTTTACTAGTAAGGGAAGATGGAGACGGACCCGAAGCACCCCGACCACGGTGAGGTCCCATGGCGGGCTCCGGCGACCCCTCGGAGGCGGAGAAGAAGGCAATGCAGCTCACCTTGGGTCAAATCGCGGGGTTCGGTAGGTCCAGGGGGTGGAGGGTGTCGAGGCGGAGGAAATGGCGAGCTCAGGCGGCCGGTGGTGCGGCGTAGCTCACGCTCGAGCTCGCCGGAGGAAAAGGGGAATGGCGGCTCGGTTTTTCCCTTTTGCAGACGAGAGAGGGAAGGAGGAGGAGGGAATGGATGGGTGAGGTCGGAGCGACAGCAGAGGTGCCCTTCTATGCGCTCGGCAGCTGGCCAAGGCGCCAGGTCGCGCGCGGCGCGTGGAGGACACGCGGCGGCGTTCTCCTGCCCGGGCGCCACGACGCGCGGTGTCACTCTCGACTGAAACCGGCTGAAGGTTCACGATGGTCGACTGACAGGAGGATTTTAACGCTAATTATCTTCTAAACTAGCTCGTTTCAGTGGAAGCTCAAAGTAACAAACTTGTAGACCTATATAAACTCTACAATTTTGTAATAGACCTCCAGAGCTGATTCGGTTTGGTTAGTGATCTAGAGGGACATTAAGTAGTGTTCAGTGAAACTGAAACCGAGTTTCAGTTAAAGATGCCGACTGACAGGTCATTTTCATGACACAATATCTCTTGAACCCTTGAGAACCAGGCTTGGGTACTGTTGACAAAGTTGGAGTGCTACATGTGATCTACAAGTTTGTCAATATGAGTGAAGACTGGTTTGGCTTGGTTTGCAAACTACAAGCTCCTAAAGTAGGCACCAGTGAAACTGTAGGGTCAGATTCCAGACTTAGAAAAATTCTAAGTCCTGGAGTTACACCACTAGCTGACTTGTGGGCCACTTTTGAGCATGTTGTGGTCACTTTCATGAGATGGTCATATTGAGACTTTTGTTCCTCATGAATTTATTTACAACTTTGCTTAAGGGTGCTCTTCCATGCAAGGTCTCTAAATTAGACTTTCTAATTGGTCAAACTAGAGCCTTCTATGGTCAAATGGGGGTCAAACTTGTCTTGGAGGGCAATTTTGTAATTTTGGTCAACATGAACCTTGATCCAAATGTTACCCTAAGTATAGCTAAGGTGTGGTAGGTCATGATTGACTACTTTACCTTTTTGTTACACCAACCCTCAAGTATTTTATGGAATCAATCAAACAAACCCTAAACAAACAGATGAATTGCATTACATGAAATACTAAACATGGATTATGCATGTCATGCTTATGCAAATGCAATGCAATTAAGGACTAAACACTTGAGGTGTTACAGCCCTCCCCCTTATAAAAATCTCGTCCTGAGATTTGGAAAGCGTACCATTTTTCATAGAATTCTTTATAACCATCCCGCAAATAATCTTCCCGTTCCCACGTAGCATCACTTTCACTACCCTGATTACTCCACATCACTTTGTACCACTTAACCACTTTACTTCTAGTTACTCGTTCCTGAGTATCGATCACTCGGACTGGTTTTTCTTCATAGGTTAAGTCGGATTCCAGCCTGATATCTCCTAACGGAACTTGTTCCTCAGGAACTCGAAGACACTTTTTAAGCTGAGACACATGGAAAACGTTGAATATGGCTCTCATCTCAGGAGGCAACTGGATTTTGTACGCAACAGCTCCACTCTTGCCTATGATCTGGAAAGGACCCACGTATCTTGGTGCAAGCTTTCGCTTAACGCCAAAACGTTGGACACTCTTCATTGGAGAAACTTTCAAATAAACGAAGTCTCCAACTTCAAATTCGAGTGGTTTTCTGCGACGATCAGCATAGCTTTTCTGTCTAGCTTGGGCTGCAGCCATGTGTTTCTGGATAGTACGGACTTGTTCCTCGGCTTCCTGGACAAAATCAATGCCATAATACCTTCTTTCCCCAGCTTCTACCCAGTTTAGTGGAGTTCGGCACTTACGACCGTACAAAGCTTCGAATGGGGCCATCTTAATACTCTCTTGATAACTGTTATTGTACGAGAATTCGGCTAAAGGTAGCCATTTTTCCCAAGAACCCTTGGATGAAAGGACGCATGCCCGCAACAGATCTTCCAAGATTTGGTTAACTCGTTCCGTCTGACCAGATGTCTGGGGGTGATAAGTAGAGCTTCTCACTAACTTGGTTCCCAGAAGGTGATGCAAATGCTCCCAAAAGCGAGCAGTGAACTGGGGACCTCGGTCAGAAACGATCGTACGAGGTATCCCATGAAGCCGGACTATCTGATTGAAGTACAACTCAGCATAGTCAGTAGGACGATAGTCCACTCTCACAGGGATGAAATGAGCTGATTTGGTCAAATGGTCAACAATTACCCAGATAGAGTTATGATTTTTGACTGTGGGAGGAAGTCCGACAATGAAATCCATACTTATTTCTTCCCATTTCCAGCCTGGAATGGAAAGTGGCTGAAGCAACCCAGCTTTCATGTGCACAGCTTTCACTCTGCAACAGGTGTCACATCTAGCAACATATGCAGCTATCTCTTTCCGCATCTTGGTCCACCAATAAAGTGGCTTCAAATCATAATACATCTTATTACTAATAGGATGGATGGACAACTTGGAAGAATGTGCTTCGGACAGGATCTGATCTCTAAGCTCTCGATCCTTAGGTACCACTAATCTATCCTTAAACCACAGCACACCTTCGTCATCTAACCTGAAATGCTTAGTTTCTTCCTCTTTCATCTTCCGTTTTATGTGAAATATACCCGGATCAGTCTTTTAGAGCTCAATGATTCTATTTCTGAGAGTACCACTGACAGTGATGTTGTACAAGACTGCCGGATGTAACAGGCGGGATCGGTGAAAATCAGTTTCAACTAAGGAATGGCAATGAGACTTACGGCTCAAAGCGTCCGCAACCACGTTTGCCTTGCCTGGGTGATAGTGCACTTGAAGATTATAATCTTTAATCAACTCGAGCCATCTTCTCTGACGCATATTTAGCTCGGGTTGGGTGAAGATGTATTTGAGGCTTTTGTGGTCTGTATAGATATTGCAGACATTGCCCAGCAGATAATGCCGCCATACCTTCAAAGCATGAACAACTGCGGCCAGTTCTAAGTCATGCGTCGGATAATTCACCTCATGTTTCCGAAGTTGCCGTGAAGTATATGCAATTACTCGGCCTTCCTGCATCAGAACACCTCCCAAACCTATGCCTGAGGCATCACAGTAAACATCAAAAGGTTTCTCGATATCCGGTTGTGCCAAAACCGGAGCCGAGGTTAGGAGGGTTCGCAGTTGGTGAAAAGCCGCATCACACTCAGGAGTCCAGACAAACCTGGTGTCTTTTTGCAGCAACCGAGTCATGGGTTTGGCTATTTTTGAGAAATCCGGGATGAAGCGACGATAATAGCCAGCCAACCCAAGAAAACTCCGGACCTCATGAACCGAAGTAGGAGCTTTCCAATTCAATACTTCTTCTACCTTGGTGGGATCCACCATAATACCTCCATCGGACAATACATGCCCAAGAAAAGGTACTTCCCGAAGCCAGAATTCACATTTACTGAACTTCGCATACAGTTTATGCTCACGCAGTCTGCTGAGGACAATACGCAAGTGTTCCGCGTGGTCTTCCTCATTTTCAGAATACACTAAGATGTCATCAATGAACACCACCACAAACTTGTCCAATTCGGGCATAAACACCGAATTCATCAAGCACATGAAGTGCGCTGGGGCATTAGTCAGACCGAAGGACATAACAAGATACTCATAAAGGCCGTATCTCGTCGAGAAGGCTGTTTTTGGAACATCTTCAGGACGGATTTTAATCTGATGGTACCCAGACCTTAGATCAATCTTGGAAAAGACTTTAGCTTTGGACAATTGATCGAACAAGATGTCGATACGCGGTAGAGGATACTTATTCTTGACAGTGACTGCATTCAGAGGTCTATAGTCCACGCACATCCACAAGGTTTGATCCTTCTTCTTTACAAAGATAGCAGGGCAACCCCACGGAGATGAGCTAGGACGGATCAACCCCTTCTTCAAAAGTTCATTCAATTGTACCTTAAGCTCAGCTAACTCATTTGGAGGCATTCTATAGGGTCTCCTAGAGATGGGTGCGGTACCAGGCAGCAACTCGATTTTAAATTCCACATCCCGATCCGGAGGGAGTCCCGGCAATTCATCGGGAAAGACGTCCGGAAACTCCTTTACTACGGGAATTTCAGCCAACGCCTTTGCTTGCACAGCATGAATTTCCCTCGACAATTCAACTTTTCTGGGAAGTTGAACTAGAAAACCCTTTTGATCGGTAGGATCTCTGAGCATAACTACCCGAGCAGATGTGTCAATGAGTACCCCATTCTGACTCATCCAATTCATGCCCAAGATAACATCTATGTCTAACCCCGGTAACACCAATAGAGCAAGCGAATAACTTCGCCCTTCTATCTCAAACTTAAGGTTCCCCACTACTTTGTTTGTGGAAATATTCCCACTTGCAGCACTAATGCAATAACCCACACCTTCAACAGTATGCAACTTGTGTGCAAATTTGGATGCAAACTTAGGACTGATAAAGGAATGCGAAGCACCTGAATCAAAAAGTACCACTGCGGGATGTTGGTCAACTAGGAACTTACCAGCCGTGACCACCTCACCAGATGGAATTTCTTCAATGCTGTTATAATGAGCGTGTCCCTGACGACCACCTTGATTGACATTTTTCTTAGGGTACGGACAGTTCCGGGCCCAATGGCCTGGCTTGTTGCAATTCCAGCAAGGCATATTGCTAGGAGGAACACTAGAACTACTCTGACCAGAAGTCCCCTTTGGCAGAGCGACAGTATACGCCTTACGGAACCCAGTTTTTGCAGCAGGCTTTTTCTGTGGCGGACGGAACCTTGTATTCTGAGCAGGCGGGCGTGGAGACGATCTTGGTGCCGCTGAGGACCTTGACTGAGAAGCACTTGCCTCGAGGGCCCTTTTACGGCTCTTAGAAGCAGAATAAATAGCATTGTTGTTCTCCTGTGTCAAAGCATCGCTGATGAAATCATTGAAAGTGGTACACTTGCTAGTGCCCATAGTCTTCATTAGCTTTGGGCCGAGGCCCCTTTTGAAACTAGCAATCTTCTTTGCATCAGTGTCCACAAACTCTGTGGCATACCTTGCCAGGTTGTTGAAGGACTGCAAGTATTCAGTCAAGCTTTTGTTTCCCTGGGACAGCCTCATAAACTCCGTGTGCTTGATTGCCATAAGACCGGGAGGGATATAATTCCCCCGGAATGCCGCCTTAAACTGATCCCAAGCAATCGGAACATTGGCAGGCAGTGTGGAACGATAGTGGCTCCACCAGATGCCCGCTGGACCATGCAACTGATGGGAAGCATACTCCGTTTTCAGCTCATCAGTTAGACGTAGCAGACGAAACTTTTGTTCAATGGTATTCAACCACTCATCAGCCTGCAGTGGTTCTTCCGCTTCCTTAAAAAGCGGGGGCTTTGTATCCAGGAAGTCCTTGAAATCGCTGTACCGGTTTGGCTCTGGGCCCTGACGACCATGCCGAGCCTCTCGATTAGCCAGTTGGCGCATGGTGTCGGCCAACATACGCTGCCCCTCAACCACTGATTGCATTAACTCAGCCGGAGTAGGTGGTGGCGGAGGGGGCGGCTGGTCCTCCTCCTCATTTCCACGACCCCGATGTAGATTGTACGACATCTGCAAAATGCATAGCCAATGAGCACTGACGATGTGGGAAATTTGTAGATGAATTATTGCGAAATGTCAAACTGTCTTCAAGAATAGAATTCTCATAGTAATTAAGGCACAATAATTCATCACAACCGCACAATCCATTCAAGCGCATCAATTGCCGAACTCGTATTTGGTAATCCATCAAGACGTTCTTTGATAAAGGCTCACTCACAGGGAGCACAACGGTTATCGGATCGTTTACGTTGCTATCTACGTAATTTTGACCTTTCGCGCGGTACTTGGATTTGACCTCAAGATTTCCAATTGACTGTGAAAGACTACTTCAGACTGACCACAAAGAGACTTCTCAATGGAGAGTTCTATGGTGGATCAGGACTAGCCACTTCGATACCTGCGCGTGCCAAGCAGCACAACCTTATGTTGCGCGCCATAGGAGGCCCTCGGTTTCGTCGCGGCACCGAAGGGTGCTAATCGTGACACCATCACCGAACACAACACAATAAGACATCCCATTGCGATCGAAATTAACAGGTTCAAACTACATTTAGGAAACATACGGTTCAGCCTTACATCCTAGAGTCAAGTTATTACAAGGCCTCACTCCTTCACAGGGAAGGCACAAAAGACGATCCTAGCATTAAAGGTACGTGATGACTACTCTAAACATCATCCTCCGAGTCCGTGTCAAGGATCTCCCCGCCGTCCTCATCACTGATAGGCTCTAACTCTTCGTCTTCTTCTTCTTCTGGCTCTTCCCCTGGTGCTTCTGCAGGTGGAGCATCTTGTGGTCCATCGACCTCCACTTCATCATCATCCTCAGCCATGAAGATTCCGGAACCCATCTCCTCATCTACATTGTTGTTCCTAGGTAGCAGAGGATTAAGCTGGTTGTTCAGGCGGTGCACTTCTTCATGAAGGTTGTCATTGTATTCTTCAGCATTCTCTAACTGTTGTTCGAGCTCAAACTGACGAGCCCTCAGAACGTTCTCCTCGTGCCAGGCTTCATCCCTCTGTTCCATCACACGGACCAACATACGCTGACAGTTGTGATTTGCCACTGTCAACCTCTGGACTGCAAGTGTTTCTTGATCTCGATCATGAATCACTTGCTCCAGTTGTTGCCGTGCTGCATCCCTAGCAGCAGTCACCTCTGCCAGCTCAGCCCGTAACCGTTCCACCTCGGAGGGCTCAGGACGGGGCTCGCGTGGAGCTAACTGGTGGCGAGGGACCCTTCCACCAGTTGACTTACGGGCTGTCATCCTGGTACGTGCCATCTGTATCAACAAGATGTGACTTAAAGTGAGAATCATTTAGGGGATACGAAATTTAATTTAGTCGGGACTATTGAAATTTTTAAGGA
This sequence comes from Saccharum spontaneum, assembly GCA_022457205.1. Classification (NCBI taxonomy): domain Eukaryota; kingdom Viridiplantae; phylum Streptophyta; class Magnoliopsida; order Poales; family Poaceae; genus Saccharum; species Saccharum spontaneum. The sequence goes on along the minus strand of CM039602.1, from coordinate 6,674,584 downwards.
GGGAGTGAATGACATGTATGATATAATTAAACATGATGCATGCACGTTCCGTACGTCCTCTCACCTTAGTAGAAAACTAAAGTGCTAACGCTAAGCAGTGGCATACATACGTTCTCTCATATAAGCGAAACTATCGGTCTACACGTTACGTTGTTAGTGTACCTGCAGAAAAATTCCATTGCAGCCCAACAATTCCCAAAATAACATACAAGGAAGCAGTAGGCTAAATACTTTCCATATACACATCCCCGGATGTATATATTTCAGTATCAAAGCTACCCGATTGATAGATGCCACAATTAAGTGCTTTTACATAGTTACATGGTTTAAACATGTAAATATGCAAATCACCAAAACTACTCTCCCCTAGACCGCCGGTTGGACGATCATGCTCTCACAACTCACACTTACCAGAGCGTCGAGGTAATTGATCCATACATTACCACCCAAGTGGATGGCATCCATACAATATCACGCCGTATGGACGACGAAACAAAAACAAACAAGGCCCCCAAGTTAGTCTTTATAATAAGCCACCTAAGAGTCCTTATTTGGGCTAAGGGATGTGATCACTGGCATACTTATAAAAATACTTTTTAAAGTTTAACCCTTTTCGCAAACAAATACTTTTGTTTTTAATTACTCGTAAGATGTGCTTAATGTTGAATTATGCTCCGATACCAGCTGTAACAGAACCGACCAAATTATAAGAGCACAAGTACGAAAACAAGCACCGAAGCGCTCAAATTTTCAAACTTGAACCCATATAATCCCGGTAGTCAATCGAAATCACGAAGGATTTCGAACCAAACTGCTTACAACCAGGATCGCATCATTCAACATACACATCATACGTTACATTTCACAAGTAGTTCCGAAATAAGTTAACACCACGGAGTAGCAATTATTACAAACCGAGTTTGAAAGTAGCGGAAGCATAACACACACTTTAGTTACTTAATTACTGCCAGTTTGGATGATCGACATCCCGCAAAAGCACGAGGAAAGTACATAAAGATGATCACGCCCGTGTGATCTAGTCATCATCACCCGCAGGGTGGAGACATGTCTTGCAGAAGCCCTGGTAAAGCATGTCATCTGCAACAGGAGGGAATAAACCCTGAGTACTGGAATGTACTCAGCTAGACTTACCCGTCAAAAACCAAAAATAAATGAGACACCAAGGATTATGCAAGGCTTACACAAGAGGCTAGCTGACACCACATTTTGCATAAAGGCATAAGTAGTTGAAACTCTTATAACCTGTACTAGCAGTTATTTTTAGCATTTACCTGTCATCTATCTTAGCACCTGTACTAAACATGCACTTGATTATCATCAAACAATTATTCATATTATTCCATAGCAGGTATAAATTGTGGCAACATTGTATCATTCACTTAACCATCTGTTTAATTAATGAGATCTACGTTGCCGCTGCTCAAGTCAAGTGCTCACTAACCGGGAGCGACGGCGATTCGAATCGAATTCCTATCCAGCTGGAGGGGTATTTCTAACACTCACCGCGCAGGCCCCTGCCAGGGTCGCACAAGCCACCTTTCGTATGATTCAGGAATCGCGGGTCCGAATGATGTCGCAACCCCAAGGGCGACACTCTGCCAGGTGATAGGGACTCTAACCCCCCCTTGGTCTCACGCCAATGTCCCCAAGCACATCCTTTCTCTCCTCCAAGAAGCAACCTACCATTCGATTCCCGGCCTGAATCACATTACTCAGCTTCGCGGTCGGAACGACTTATCCGGCCAACTAAGTGTTAGACTGCGTTCAACATGACTCAAGGACGTACAGCGAATCGGTCCTTAAACGACTCAGACGGGCATGGCTCCACACCCAAGACGTGAAGTGTCTTGTAGCTGTACCATCGAACTTCCGCCCGGTCTCAATTTCATTTTAAAGCATGGTTCCATCACGATAGCCATAAGCCACTCGCGACCCAGTCCTATCTCTCGCGGATGACCGGAAATCACCCGACTTCTACCGTACTAAGCAGGGCTAAGCATTGACACGTGCCTACACCTAATATAGGATTAGGGCATAGTATCTGGACAAGGACAGGTGCAATGCAACAGTTGTTTTCATACAACTCCTACTACTTAATGCAGTAAACAATTAAAAGTACTCAAGATATCTTTATAAATTGATGGGTTCAGCATGCACCGGGGCTTGCCTTTGAGGAAGGTGGAAGGCCTGTGATCTGGACACTCCGAAAGGTCTTCTTCGGAGGCTTCTTCGCCGATTGGCTCTGTCTGCTCCTCCAGTTGACTCAGTACTTCCTCTGGAATCGTTTGTTCGAACTCGAGGAGTGTTACCCCCTCCGGTACACCTATTGCATGAGTGCATAATAAATTCCATGAATGCATAATGAAAGATGTAATATGCTCGGAATGAAATGCATTACAACAATTTAACGCTCTATTCAAATCACTTCAAAAGAGTAGGTGCAAATTTCCTCTCCGGTAGAGAAGTACTCACCTAATCTACTTAACCTAAGATAAAGTTGCTCATCCTCAGTTAAAGCCCTAACACCTAACAATTACAAAAGTAGCATGTCTTAGGATATCACACCATATCAATCGGCAAAACACCACAGTAAGCATTCTGGACAGCAGCTACTTGCTTTTATCACAACTGGAGATTTACAATTCCAAAAGATATGATCTAGGACAATCTGGAAAGCCTAAGAAATACTCTACAATTCATTTTCAGACCTCAACCCCAAACTCTTAAGTTTTCCACGTCAAACTTCACAAGTTCCAGAATCTGTCCTCTCAAAACAGAGAGTAGCAGATTCTGAACTGCCACTTAAAACAACAGTAACTCTCAAACTACAAAGCCAAATGCTCCCAAATTTTGACACAAGCTAGCTCATGAAGTTTACTGTGACTTTGGTATTTACAAGTTTTCCAGCAACCAATTTTATCAAAGGTCAAACTTAGAAATACTTCCAGCTGTCCAGGAAACCTAAAATTACAAAGGTTAAATATTTGTTGATATGACCAAAGTCTCCTAAAACCAAACTAATGTTACTAACAGTTCACATTAGGTATAAAAACACCAGAAAGTAAGGTGGAACCAACTAGAATATTTATTTAACCCCATTTCTTAATTTACTTACTTATTTAGGTGGAATTTTAAACATATATGTAAACTGCTCCTAAAATTCTACAAAAATTACAGGGGCTCTCTGACTTCAAAATAGACCACAGTAAAAATTTGAACAAATTTTATTCAAAGAAACTCTCTAAACAAAATTCACAAGCCCAAAAGGCTGATTTCTGCATAATTCATAAATCACATTGAAAAGTATCAAACAACAGATTTCATATTTTTCTTAGACCCTCTAGGTTACCAAGACATTCTCCAAAAAGTTACAAAAACATTGCACATGTAGAAAAATTATAAAAATTCCTTCAATTATTTCCTAGAATAAAATGATAGCCTTATAACTTGAAAATTACTTAAGCACTGATGCCCAAATTTTTACCAGAGCTAGGACTAGCATAGATTAACCTACCCACCAAATTTCATGATTTATGGAACACTACAGCTCAAGTTATAAATTAAACAAATTTGCATGCATTCCAAAAGACATTTAAAGGATCTAATAAATTCTTACAGAATTTAAACATCTCATGCCAGATCCATATTTTTCTAAAATACTACACATCCAGTAGATTATAACAAAATTTATCTCATGATTTTTGGATCACTAAAACCCTAGATTCCTATTTTTCCAACTTGTACAAAAATCAGTGACAAAATAATAAAAATAATTTTCACTTCGGACGACTGGGCCGGCCCGGAAACGAAACTCGGCCCACAACGCACACGCCCGCGCGCTCGGCCCACTCAGCGCTCCCGCCCGCGCGCGACGCTGACGGGTGGACCCCCGCGGTCAGCGACCGAAGACAGGGGAGCCGGCGTCCCGCGAGCTCCGGTGAGCTCGAGCTCGCCGGAGAAAGGCTCGCGCGGCCAACCGAATGCGGTCTCGTGCTCTCCGTCACCCGGCGCATTGATTGGTGCCCGTAGGATGGATGGGGATGGGGTGGAGAGGGCCTGCCACCGTGCGCGGCGGCCGGTGACATCCGGTGGCGGCGCACCGTCGCCGGTGAAGAAGCACGGTGCGGTCTGAGCTCGGTACGAGCTTCACCGAGGCCAGGCGGTTCCGTTTTACTAGTAAGGGAAGATGGAGACGGACCCGAAGCACCCCGACCACGGTGAGGTCCCATGGCGGGCTCCGGCGACCCCTCGGAGGCGGAGAAGAAGGCAATGCAGCTCACCTTGGGTCAAATCGCGGGGTTCGGTAGGTCCAGGGGGTGGAGGGTGTCGAGGCGGAGGAAATGGCGAGCTCAGGCGGCCGGTGGTGCGGCGTAGCTCACGCTCGAGCTCGCCGGAGGAAAAGGGGAATGGCGGCTCGGTTTTTCCCTTTTGCAGACGAGAGAGGGAAGGAGGAGGAGGGAATGGATGGGTGAGGTCGGAGCGACAGCAGAGGTGCCCTTCTATGCGCTCGGCAGCTGGCCAAGGCGCCAGGTCGCGCGCGGCGCGTGGAGGACACGCGGCGGCGTTCTCCTGCCCGGGCGCCACGATGCGCGGTGTCACTCTCGACTGAAACCGGCTGAAGGTTCACGATGGTCGACTGACAGGAGGATTTTAACGCTAATTATCTTCTAAACTAGCTCGTTTCAGTGGAAGCTCAAAGTAACAAACTTGTAGACCTATATAAGCTCTACAATTTTGTAATAGACCTCCAGAGCTGATTCGGTTTGGTTAGTGATCTAGAGGGACATTAAGTAGTGTTCAGTGAAACTGAAACCGAGTTTCAGTTAAAGATGCCGACTGACAGGTCATTTTCATGACACAATATCTCTTGAACCCTTGAGAACCAGGCTTGGGTACTGTTGACAAAGTTGGAGTGCTACATGTGATCTACAAGTTTGTCAATATGAGTGAAGACTGGTTTGGCTTGGTTTGCAAACTACAAGCTCCTAAAGTAGGCACCAGTGAAACTGTAGGGTCAGATTCCAGACTTAGAAAAATTCTAAGTCCTGGAGTTACACCACTAGCTGACTTGTGGGCCACTTTTGAGCATGTTGTGGTCACTTTCATGAGATGGTCATATTGAGACTTTTGTTCCCCATGAATTTCTTTACAACTTTGCTTAAGGGTGCTCTTCCATGCAAGGTCTCTAAATTAGACTTTCTAATTGGTCAAACTAGAGCCTTCTATGGTCAAATGGGGGTCAAACTTGTCTTGGAGGGCAATTTTGTAATTTTGGTCAACATGAACCTTGATCCAAATGTTACCCTAAGTATAGCTAAGGTGTGGTAGGTCATGATTGACTACTTTACCTTTTTGTTACACCAACCCTCAAGTATTTTATGGAATCAATCAAACAAACCCTAAACAAACAGATGAATTGCATTACATGAAATACTAAACATGGATTATGCATGTCATGCTTATGCAAATGCAATGCAATTAAGGACTAAACACTTGAGGTGTTACAATCAAGACCCTCAACTTGAGTGTATCCTTGTACTACTAATCTTGCTTTGTTCCTTACAACCAAGCCATCTTGATCTTGCTTGTTTCTAAAGACCCATTTGGTGCCAATTACATTGTAGTTCTTTGGCCTTTCAACAAGTTCCCAAACTTGATTTCTATTGAAGTTGTTTAGCTCTTCATGCATGGCATTTACCCAATCAGAATCCTCCAAGGCATCTTCTATTTTCTTAGGTTCTTCAAGTGACACAATGAGTAGTGCTCACAAAAGGATGCTAGACTTGATCTAGTTTGAACACCACTTTGAATTCCACCAATGATTTGGTCCAATGGATGATCTCTTGCAATATTGGTAGGTTGGAGTATTGGGAGTTGATTACTTCCACTTGCTTGACCTTGATCTTGAGCTTCATTGTGAGTACCACTAGAGCTTGCTTGATTTGTATCAATTTGCACACTTTGGTTGATCACATGAATATCATCATCATCATTAACTTGCCTTGGCCTAACATCACTAATGTCCATGTTTCTCATTGCATTCGCCAATTGGTCTCCTCTCACATCATCAAGGTTTTGAGCTTCATTTTGAGATCCTTGGGTTTCATCAAACTCAACATCATGAACTTTTTCTAAGGTGCCATTTGTGTGATTCCAAACTCTATATGCTTTGCTTGTGGTAGAATAACCAAGTAAGAACCCTTCATCACATTTCTTGTCAAACTTGCTCAATCTAGTGCCTTTCTCGAGAATATAGCATTTGCAGCCAAACACTCTAAAGTATGCAATGTTGGGCTTTCTTCCATTCAATAGCTCATATGGTGTGTTCCCAAGCTTCCCATGGCAATAGAGATGGTTACTACAATAGCAAGCCGTGTTGATGGCTTCACTTCAAAATGAATGACTCACATTATATTCACTAAGCATTGATCTAGCCATGTCAATCAAAGTTCTATTTTTCCTTTCAACTACACCATTGGATTGGGGAGTGTATGTTGGTGAGAATTGATGTCCAATTCCAAGATCATCACATAAATCTTCAATTCTTGTGTTCTTGAACTCACTACCATTGTCACTTCTAATCTTCTTGATGGTAGTCTCAAACTCATTTTGCACCCTTTTTACAAAAGATTTGAATAGATCATGTACATCACTCTTGTCATAGAGAAAGAATACCCAAGTGTATCTAGTGTAGTCATCAACAATCACAAAACCATACTTGTTGCCACCAATGCTAGTGTATGTTGTTGGCCCAAACAAGTCCATGTGCAATAGCTCAAATGCCTTTGATGTGCTCATTTCACTCTTACTAGGATGTGCATTTTCAACTTGTTTGCCTGCTTGACAAGCACTACAAGGTTTATCTTTCTCAAAGGTGACATCCTTCAAGCCTCTAACTAAGTCATGCTTCAAAAGTTGGTTCAATTGTTTTATTCCAACATGACCAAGCCTTCTATGCCACAACCATCCCATACTAGATTTGCTAAGCAAGCATGATGTCAATTGTGTCTCACTATCATTGAAGTCAACAAAGTACAAGCTACCATGTCTAAATCCTTTGAATATCAAATTCGATCCATCAACACTTATGACTTCAACATCATCACTACCAAATATGCACTTGAAGCCAAGATCACAAAGTTGTGCCACCGACAAAAGATTGAAATCCAAGCTCTCAACTAGCAATACATTAGATATGCTCATGTCATTTGAGATAGCAATTTTACCAAGCCCCTTGACCTTGCCTTTCTTGTTGTTGCCGAAAGTGATAGCATCAAAACCACCATTTTGACTTGTATCAATTGATTTTAACATACAAGAATCCCCGGTCATATGTTGAGTGCACCCACTATCAAGCACACAATGCCTTCCTCCGGCTTTGTAATTGACCTACAAGATAAGATCAATTCTTTTTAGGTACCCACACTTGTTTGGGTCCTCCAAGGTTAGTGACCAAGCTCTTTGGTACCCAAATGGCTTTCTTCTTTGAGCCCATCCATGGTGTACCAATGAACTTAGCATGAACACCATTAGTACCCTTGGTAAGCACATAGAAAGAATCAAACTTAATTGAGGATACATTAGCATTGGATTTCTTGTTCATGCAATGTTGCTCTATGTGACTAACTTGCTTGTAACTTTTGCAATAGCTACCATTGTTCTTCACAAAACGAATCTTGTGAGGAGCAAAAGCGGCCTTGCCTTTCTTGGGGTTATAGCCCAATCCCTCTTTGTAGAGAGAAGCTCTTTGGCTACCCAAGCACATAAGCAAGCGGTCCTCACCACCATAAGCCTTAGCTAAGGTGTGATTGAGCTCTTTTACCTCCTTCTTGAGATTTTCATTCTCAACAATTAGTGTGGAGTCACAAGTGAACCCGTCACTACTAGATGAGGATGATGTAGATGAGCTACATGAAGGGTTAGTGGGAGCAACAACCATAGGCTTATAAAAAGATTCATCAATTATATCACATGATATGCCTATGTTGCAAGTTTTAGCTTTCTCAACATTAGTTGGCATGTTTTCACATTTTTCAACTAGAGAGGAATGAGCTTCTTCAAGCTTAGTGTGAGACTTTTGAAGCTTCTTATGGTCTACCTTTAGACTCTCATAAGATGCTCTAAGCTCATCAAGTTCTTGCATAAGGTTTTTCTTTTCCTTAAGCAAGCCCTTGCACTCCTTTCTAGATTCTTTAAAATGTTGAGTGCAATCTTCTAGCATAATGATTAGTTCATATTTAGTGAATTCTTCTTCATCACTATCACTATCACTAGTATTATCATGATCACTCTCATCGTCGGATGATACCTTAGCGGCCATAGCCATGAAGCACGATGGAGTGTCGAAGAGGGAGACTTTATCTTGGATGGCAACACTAGCATGTCCCTTCTTCTTGCTCTCGTTGTCATCCTCATCATCACTTGAGGAATCATCACTATCCCATGTAGCAACATGAGAATCATTCTTCTTCTTATGAGAACTCTCCTTCTTCTCTTGCGTCTTCTTTTGCTTCTTCCTATCTTTCTTGATAGCATCTTCATCATCACTATCATAAGGACACTTTGCAATGAGATGGTCCTTGCTATGGCATCTAAAACATCTCATGGTATGCTCATTCTTCTTGGATGAGTTCTTCCTCCTTGCACGAAAGCCCTTCTTCTTCATGAATTTGCCAAATTGCTTGACAAATAGAGCCATCTTCTCATCAATGTCATCACTATCACAAGAGCTTGAGTCTTCATCACTTGATGATTCAATCTTGGATTTGCCCTTGGATGTGGTGGCTTTGAATGCCACACTCTTCTTCTTCTCATCATCCTTCTTCTCATTTTCCTTCTTCTTCTTTTTGACCAACTCCTCTTTCTCATCATCTTCTCTATATGAATCATCGGTCATCACTTCTTGGAATACTTGTTGAGGAGTTGAATATTTCAATGTTGTCCTCACAAGTACGGTGATCAACATGTCAAACCTCTTGGGTAAGCTTCTCAAGAACTTCATGGAGAATTGATTGTCCTTGACCTCCTCACCAAGTGACTTGAGTTCATTCACAATGACTTGCAATCTATGAAACATTTCCGGTACACTCTCATCTTCTTGCATCTTGAAGCTAGAGAACTTTTCTTGTAAAATGTATGCTTTAGCGGTCTTTGTGCCTTCGGTGCCCTCAAATGTTTCTTCTAGCTTGGCCCAAGCATCATGTGCAACTTCTATGTTCTTCACTTGCTCAAATGTCTTGTCATCTAATGCCTCATGAAGAGCACTAATAGCAATGTCATTGCATTGGAGCTTCTTCTCTTACACCGGTGTAGGTGCTTCCAGATTAGCAACCTCAAATTTTATTTCAGTGACCTTCCACACTTCTCTATTGATTGACTTGAGGTGTGCGGTCATCTTAACCTTCCAATATGCATAATTTGTGCCATCAAAGTGAGGTGCCTTCTTGGTGTTGTTGATGTGCAAGCTTAATTGAGTCATTTCTTTTTCACCGTAGGTTGTTAAGCCTCAAATAAACGGTGTCTCGGCTCTGATACCACTTGTAAGGTCCAAATGGCTAGAGGGGGGTGAATAGCCTATTTAAAAATCTACAAGCTTCACTAAACAACCACGTTAGTATGAAATATGGCTAAGCTAATTCTAGCACTAGCTCAACTATACTATGCAAGCCACCTATACAATTCTAGTGAAGCAAGGCTATGATCTCTAATACACACCAACAAGATAAAGTCACTAAGCTACTTACTCCTATGATAAAAGCTACACTAAGCAAACTACACTAGGAATAGTACAAGAAAGTAAAGAGCAAGTGACTTGATTCTTATACCAACGATGTAGAGAAGTAATGCACTCGAAGAATCAATCACAATGATCACCCACAAGAGAAATCCTTGGCAAAGAGATGACACAAGATTTTTACCGAGGTTCACTTGCTTCCCGGTAAGCTACTCCTCATTGTGGCGATGCACCCACTTGTCGATTCGTGAGCTAATCGACTATCAAGAGTCGAGCCCTCGACGAGCGCCGCACAACCGCACACAAGATGGGGATCCTCCAAGCCACGAGCTCCACTAGAGTATCCAATTTGCGAACTCCCGCGGGGAAGGATCAAGAACCCCTTACAACACTTGGTGAGGGCTCCAACAATCTTCAATTGTGAGCTCAATCACCTCCGCTGCTCCAAGCCGTCTACCATGTCAGGAAACACGGAAGAGTAACAAGAAATCCACAGCAACTCGAAGAACAAGTGCCTCTAGAATGCAACTCTCAAGCAATGCACTTGAATCTCACTCAATCTCACTCAAGATGTGCAACTATGCAAAGAGATGAGTGGAGGGGGTGTTCTCTAGCTCAAAGGATGTCTCTAGGTCTCAAAATGTGCAAGAGTCGCCCTCAAACCCCGGCCAACTTCTATTTATAGCGAAGGGGTACGCAGCTAGCCGTTACCGGACGATGCAGTTAAAAACGAGCTGACAGGACGCTCCGATCAGGGTGACCGGACGCGTCCGGTCACTACTGGACAAGTGTGAACAGTGCGCGTCAAAAATTACCGTTGTCGTGACCGGACGCGCTGCAGCGTTTGACCGGACGCGCTGCACCTGGCGTCCGATCTAAGTCCAGTAAGCTCCCACCGCGACCGGACGCGTCCGATCGCACATGACCGGACGCGCTGCGCGTCCGGTTGGCTCTACGACCAGCTCTGCCCCTCTGGGTGCCTGACCGGACGCTCCGGTTCCGTGAGGGACCGGACGCGCCGGTTGCAAACCCTAGCACCTGCGCGCCTGACTGCTGCGAGAACTGACCGGACGCGTTCGGTCAAAACCATGACCGCGTCTGGTGCAGCATCCGGTCACCACAGTGACCACCGTTCGCCTCCGTTCCTTTTTCGACTTCCGGCGTAGTAGAAAATAGGCGTTTCACTTCCCCAAAAAGCGTCGAATCCCGCCTCGCAAGCTCGGTGGGAGGGAGAGAGGAACCCAAACCCCTCTCTACCGCTCAAACTCCACCGCCTTCACAAATGTGCTAACACCACCATGTGTATATGTGTTAGCATTTTCACAGTCATTTTTCAAGGCGTTATGTTAGCTCGCAACTAGATCCTAATGATATGCTCAAGACATTGATCTAGTGGCACTTGATTCCCGAGCTAACCGTGATTGCCCCTCTTGATAGTTGGCTATGTATCCTAAACCCGGTCAATCACTTCTCTACTCATCTTAGACCGGCAAAAAGAAAACCCTATGGTTATACCTTTGCCTTGTGCTCTTAGATCCTTTTTCATCACTTGATCATCATGTCCATCATTTTATGTGCATCTCCACCATGATCATCATTTCATGTCCATGCACCATCTCTTTGTGATCTTGTGGGTACCACTCCTTGCCACATACACCTTCATCACATGTGTTGCTTATGCCTAACTCAAAACACTTAACACATGACATTAGCAACTTGGTGCCATTAATTACCAAAACCAAACTTGGGCTTTCAACAGGTGACTGTTGAGGCTGAAGGTGTTTCCATAGAGATATTGAAACAAGTGCGCAGATGCGGTCAGCTAATATGGAAAACCTACAACGTTTCAGTCCAAGATAATGCAACAACATATTCATGCAGCTGCAACATGTTTGAGCAAGATAGACTTCTATGTCCCCACATTCTGAAAGTATTCACCAACTGTGATGTAGAACAAATTCCAGAGAAATACTTGCTTAAAAGATGGTCAGAGAAAACCTCTTGGCACCTGAAGGTTGTTTTGGTGTTCCTATGACCAACAAGCTCAGATATAATGCATTGCGCAGAAAAATGAGTGGGCTAGCAGTAGACGCTTGTTTTGCTCCTGAGAAGTACAAAATAGCTTCAGAAGGGATAAGATTTGGAAAGATGTTAAGGCAGCCGGAAATGCAGCAACAATGGAACAACTAGATGAACGCCAAGAACAAAGCATGGTCCACGCAGTCATGGTGAAGAACCCACCCACCAAGGATCGCCAAGGAAGGCCAAATAATAAAGTGGAAAGGAAGAAGAGTATTGTGCAGCAAGCGAAGGAGAAAGCTAGAAAGAAAATTAAATCAAAGACGACGAAGGGAAGTAAGAAACCTCGCCCATGCTCCTATTGCCATAAAGACGGCCATGGCGTTCAATCGTGCCAAAACATGCAATCAGCACAAGAGATACTTAAATCAATGAAACAAACAGAGTTGAAGCTCTAGTTTGAGTTCTTGTTCATAACTAGGTCATAGCAGTAGATCATTTTAAATTTAATTTATAGCATTTTTCAATATAATTAATTATTGCTCTTGCAAGTGGTCTTCTCAAACATGATGTAGCAAAGTTTGAGTGGGAGTACCCTAAAGAGTACCCGCAGCAAAAGTCATTGTAAGTATTTGATGCACACCTCCTTTGCAATGTGTGAATCTTTTTTTCCTAAATCATTGACCCCCACTATTTTTCGTACCTCATTATAATTCATTTCTCCTTTGCTTTCTTTTAAGGCATGATTGTGGCCTTTATGTTATGCTCTATATGGACTTCTGGAATGGGAAGAAGATGGATATCAAATTTGCGACGGTTTGTGTTTTTCAATGTCCATTTCCCTTTTTCATTTCACTCATTCACATTTGCAATCATTTTATTTCATGACTGCTATTTTTTTCAGACCAGATTGCTGCCTACAGGAAGATTGTCACTGCCTTCCTCCTCCTATCGCCAATGAACGAGATCTCAGCTAAAGCATTCATCAAGGACAGTTGCTGTTAGCCAAGGATAACTAGTTGTGTAGTTAATCTAGTGAAAGTAGAGATCATTGTAGTAGGGTTTCTCATCTCTGTAACCTGTTCTGGGTACTTGACAGCTGCACACATGTGTTTGAAGTATGGCAAAATATGCTATTTTCTGAGACTGTAATCGACCATGTTGAATTGGTAGTAGCCTTCTGTTGGAAGTACCTGAATCCTATGTTGCACTGCTGAAAATCCATGGTTTATAAGTTGCTTCCTTCAGTTGTTTCATTGGTTTCAAATGTATTAATTACATTCTATTTTTGCTATGCTTCCAATACAATATGTTGCCATGCTCCTTATATCTTGAGTGTCTTCTAGACCTTGTTGAACTAGGATGATTGTACGGTTGAAAGTACTTCCTTATGATGTTGTCATGCTGCTTATTACATGGTCAGCGCCCTTTGAGCCGAGGACGCCTTTGATGGGGTGGGGAATGTAGCCCCTAGTGTTGAACCATTTCATAAGATCTCCTGTGCATGCTTTTGTTCCAAAATGAACTCACGAGGACATGTATGAACTTGTGATTGACTCTCTTTTCCATTCTATGTTGTTTAAAGTGAATGGAGGGAAGCCAATTTTCTCTGAATCCCTTGCAGCACTGGTGGCCATGCATCTCCTGCTAGTAAACAATACAATAAAGTGTAAACTAGAGTCGTATATGAGAAGTAGAGAGCAGTAGTCTAGCCTGTGGTTTGGTGATCATTCAAGCTGTTTCTGGCTCGCCGCATCCAACGCCACAGCACAGACTACGATGACCTTCACAACTGCAACATATAATGATTGGCAGGAAGAATTCAATTCATTAGGCCTGCTGTACGATGAGTGTTTTCAGCATGGACTCGCCTGTTCCTTGTGCTAAATTTCAAGCTGTTGTCAGCATCTTGATCTTGTTACCACAGCATGCGTTTGTTTCACCACCACATTACCACAACATCTACTACTCTTCCATACATGTCTGTACAGTAACTAGTACTACTCTGTAGCCGTTAGCCATACCAAAAGCAGCATTCCCTGACACCAGTCCACCTCCACCAGAGAGATGTTGGCCTCTCATCATCGTCATGCATGTGACACCACCTGACGTAGTCTCTGATGGCGCCGCAAAAGAAAGGGCCATGCCACTATCACGCATGTAAACGTAGAGGACGACCGGGTGCTATAAAGCATTTCATCAAAGACATTCCTCGGCTCAGAGGGCGCTGACCATGTAATAAGGAGCATGGCAATATCATATGGAAGTACTTTCAACAGTACAATCATCCTAGTTCAACAAGGTCCAGAAGACACTCAAGATATAAGGAGCATGGCAACATATTGTATTGGAAGCATAGCAAAAATAGGATGGAATTAATATATTTGAAACCAATGAAACAACTGAAGGAAGCAACTTATAAACCATGGATTTTCAGCAGTGCAACATATGATTCAGGTACTTCCAACAGAAGGCTACTATCAATTCAACATGGTCGATTACGGTCTCAAAAAATGCCATATTTTGCCATACTTCAAACACATGTGTGCAGCTGTCAAGTACCCAGAACAGGTTACAGAGATGACAAACCCTACTACAATGATCTCTTCTTTCACTAGATTAACTACACAACTAGTTATCATTGGCTAACAGTAATTGTCCTTGATGAATGCTTCAGCTGAGATCTCGTTCATTGGCGATAGGAGGAGGAAGGCAACGACAATCTTCCTATAGGCGGCAATCTGGTTCTGAAAAAAATAGCAGCCATGAAATAAAATGATGGCAAATGTGAATGAGTGAAATGAAAAGGGAAAATCGGCATTGAAAAACACAAACCATCGCAAATTTGATATCCATCTTCTTCCCATTCCAGAATCCCATATAGAGCATAACATAAAGGCCACAATCATGCCTTGAAAGAAAGCAAAGGAGAAATGAATTATAATGAGGTAAGAAAAATAGTGGGGGTCAATGATTTAGGAAAAAATAGATTCACACATTGCAAAGGAGGCATGCATTGAATACTTACAATGACTTTTGCTGCGGGTACTCTTTAGGGTCCTCCCACTCACACTTTGCTGCATCATGTTTGAGAAGACCACTTGCAAGAGCAGTAGTTGCAAAGTTTTCAACCTGAACAGGAAACAAATGGTTCATATTTCAGTTCTTGACAGTGTCTTCCAGACCATGTTCAACTAGTATTATTTTACTGTTGAAAGTACTACATTTTCATGTTGAAATTACCAAGTTCGTGGCACATTTGAAACAAGGAGTGTCACTCGAAGCATTGATGGAGTTGAAGAAGAATATTTTGTGAAGGAACATTTTAATGCACACAAGCACCCAATGCTCCTCCTGAACAATCGGAAAAAAGAACTACATGCAGAAGAAACATATAGTCATGAGCACTTGAAACATATCAGAACAAAGCAAAATGCAACATAAATGTCAAAACTACAAGACTGTACCAAGTGCATCTTTGACAATCTCTAAGTTTTCTCAAGCCTCAACAAGGTTGATGTCAAACTATCTTGTTTGAACTCAGTTGGACGTATGGTTAGCTTGTCCTGAGGGAAAAAGAGTGATGTTT
The DNA here is from genome assembly GCA_022457205.1 of Saccharum spontaneum. NCBI lineage: Eukaryota > Viridiplantae > Streptophyta > Magnoliopsida > Poales > Poaceae > Saccharum > Saccharum spontaneum. The sequence goes on along the minus strand of CM039602.1, from coordinate 6,659,222 downwards.
TACAAATCATGGCTAGAAAACCAATAGATGTTGTGCAATGGAAGATACACAAATGCTAGAAATAGATGTTTGAAGCTTACTGTGGTCATGGCACTGAACGCAAATTTCTTGACAAGGTTGTTGTCGAGTTTCCAAGCATCTTTACAGTTATGGTTAAATTGGTAGGTCCATATTATCATGATTGTGTTAGCAATGTGGCCCCTTGGCTTGAAGCACTCATAGAAGTCCTCATAGGATATGTGGAATCCAGCAATTTGAATGAAAGGTGGCCTAAACAACAGTGCAACGTGGTAAAAGTAATCTAAAACAACATATTGGTAGGGCTTGTGCAACGTGGTAAGCAAAATGTTTTGAAATGCATAAATTGGAGAGAATAATAGTGCAACAGTGGAAAAGAACTAACTGAACCAAATATTAATAAGTCTGAAACAAGCAAATTTATAAGATGTTGTCATAGAAGCATCATTTAGAAAGTAGTAGTGTACAGCCCCAAACAAAAGAAAGCATCTACATTCATGTCAGACTATAGATTATAGTTTGAACTACACCATTTGAATAAAAGGTGGCCTAAACAACAGTGCAACATGGTAAAGTAATCTAAAATAACATATTGGTAGGGCTTGTGCAACGTGGTAAGCAAAATGTTTTGAAATGCATAAATTGGAGAGAATAATAGTGCAACAGTGGAAAAGAACTAACTGAACCAAATATTAATAAGTCTAAAAACAAGCAAATTTATAAGATGTTGTCATAAAAGCATCATTTGGAAAGTAGTAGTGTACAGCCCCAAACAAAAGAAACTATCTACATTCATGTCAGACTGTAGATTACAGTTTAAACTACACCATTGGAATTAAATGTGGCCTAAACAACAGTGCAACATGGTAAAGTAATCTAAAACAACATATTGGTAGGGCTTGTGCAACGTGGTAAGCAAAATGTTTCTGAAATGCATTACTATAGAATCGAACAGGAGCAATGGAAACTGCCATTGCAACATAACAAGAAATATATTGGAGAACTCATAGTTCACAACTTTTCCCTCTTGGTTGCTTTTTAATCGCCAATTTCGTAGCTACATATGTCTTATAAGCCACTTTTGCATCTTCTTCTAGCTTTATCCTTTTGGGTTTCTTGCCATGGTTGAGGTCAAATGCAACCCTCTTCCTCCTATTCTTCTTTTCAAATGAACCCAAGCTCATTTTGCTGTCACCAACATCCATCTTGCTGGCAGCACCTACCAAAAATAATTAGAAAAAGAAACATGAGTGAACATGTGTAAGAAAATAATGACAGAAGTAGAATAGAATTAAGCACATGTGAATAAGGTAGAAAAGTAGAACCAGGAATTGGTGCCGTGGTAGTGGGCTGCCTCGCTCGCTTTTCTGTTTTGGTTCCCACATTGTCATCACCATACATGAAATTAAATTCTGGATCTTCCTCTTTAAATAGATCGAAAGATGGAATATCGTCATGATAGGATCGATGTTTGGGAGATGAAGGGCTGGGATTAGCATTAGAGGACTGCAAACCTGATCCATGCTTGACATTATCAATGAACATAGAAGAGATCTTCTCTGTGATGTCTATATCAGCAACATCTTTCCCAGTCTGAGCCATTTTGTTGTCACCCTGACCCGCAGTCCCGTCAGAAACCTTATAAGGGGCCACACCACCAGATGTAGAGGCCTTGGAGGTTGCATTGCAACTACTGCATGGGCTCTGATGGGGTAGGTCGACCATCTTAGCTATCGTCTCCGCCATACGTTGCTGGCATATGGCCTTGCATTTCACCTTGTACTCTACAGCCATAGCCTTGCTGAGCTCATCAATGTCACGCTCAATTAGAGAATTCATCTCTGTGATCATGGGCTGGTAGTAAGCAGGCACTTGTTTGGATAGGAAAAAAAGCTAGATCAAAAAAGGGTAGCAGCACTACAAAATAGTTATGCAACATGGATGGGAACCTAAGGCAACATGCACAGATATCTATTGCAACAAACAAAGAAAAAAACAGAAGATGAACTAGCTGCAGCAGTATTGCACCAGTCTCAAAATGCTCTTACATGTTGTGCACTTTGACTGCTAGAACCCGATGGGTGCAAACAATCATCCAGGGATGTTGCGGAGCTTTGAACATGTACTTCATCAGCTATAGGTTGCTCAGTTGTACTTGGAGGAGTTGAATACGGTGTCACAACTCGAAACTGACATTTCAAATAGAGAGAGTTAGAGTTAGTACATGAAATACATTTATGAATGACCAAAAAGCCAAGAACAAGGAACAAAAGTACAAACCGGGAGCCTCCCATATGAATGCAACCGCAGCCTGTGCATGTCGACTCTCATCACAAATTCAAAGTCCCCATTGCAGATATTGCAAATGCGAGGTAGATCATAACAAATTTGATGCGTACCACGGTCTCTTGGGATATCAATGTGATCCATGTATGCAATCTGCACACAACCAAATCATAAGGTATAAATTAAAAAATTATAATGATTTGAAGATAGCACAGTACATGCATCAAAAGCAATAGAAAAGAAGGAAAGTCGACATACTGCAAAAATTGTAAGACAACCATGAATGTTATGGTCATGCTCAAGTTTATCGGGAGACAATTTCTGGTATGTATCCACCTCTTCCATCAACACATCTAGGATATGGCTAGCCCAATCGAATTCTTTGATCTTGGAAACATCATGTAAGCTATGTAGGTACTTCAAGGAAACTACATTTGTTGCACCTGAACAGTAAACTGACCTAAGAGCAAGAAGCAGAAAAGCCCTCATGAAAGAATCCTGATCTTTACTTGAATTCAGCACCTCTAAGCACCTCTGCATCGTAGCCCTTTTGCCAACCTTGTACTGATCTCAAATTTTTTGGAACTCCTCAAACCTATCAGGATCAACAGATAACTCCAAAGGTCTTGTACCATTTTCAAGCCCTACTATCTTGCAAACCAGAGGGCGATCAAATACAATCACCTTGCCCTCAAACCTAAACTCGCACAGCAAAGGATCTGTGTGTCGCATGATCCACTTCACTAGCTTTACTGGAATAATGAATTGAGACATGGATAGTAGACAGCCATGACCAGAATCCTTAATCCAACCCACTTGATCTTCAGTAAGTTTTGGAACAATCTCAGTAATCCTAAACACTGAAAATCTGTGTTTAAATTTCTCAGTTGCTGCTGCCTCATTACCTACAAACAAACAAATAACACAAATCACCTCAGCATATATCAATCTAATTTGTTGCAATAATGGTATAGAATGAATTGTAAAATTGGCCTCCTATGCTATTATGCAGATATTGTGGCACTCCTAAAGAAGCATCAACTACAAATTCATGGCTAGGGTGGAGAATGAAACTAGCATTTTCTGATTTTACTGATATGTATCTAGCAAGCACAAATTAAACTGAACCATTGAGTAACTAGGTAGGGACTTGCAAATAGATAGAATATAGTATGAATGAAGAATCAAATCGATGCAACCACATCCAAGTCATATATTCAATGGCAACAATCATCACAAAAGGTACTACACATTTGCTGCTAGTAGAGCAAAAGTTATGATTCTGTAAGCCGAACATTTTTAGATAGACATATGCATTTCAGAATTTGCTCATTTGCATCCACTCCAATCCATAAAACGTGCAATGCCAAAGGCTCATTGGCAAAATGGAGAAACCGGTGACTAATGGATTTCTGACAGAGCATAGTGATGCCTACACACTAGCATAACAGTACTATAATCACCAACTACACATCAATCAAAATTGAAACTAGGAAGCACCCCAGCATATTGCTACAATAATCAACATAATCAGCATCACATCTGGAACTAAAAATCAGTCACATCAAAAACTACTACGAATCGGTCTCATACCTTGCATCTCGCAGAAATCCTCCACTGGAGATTGCTTCACACCACATTGCAGCCTGCGGAACTTCTTCACTGGAGACCAATTCAAACCGCTAGGGTTTGCTGTGGTAGAAGATGGTTGGCCTCCCCTCCTCATAGGCACCTTCCTGACAGCCATACGACGAGGATTTGGGCCAGCAACATCATCCGCTCCCCCCGCATCGTTGCCACTGCTGGACGAGTGGCCACTGCTGGGCGAGTCGCCCCTCCTTAGCGGGATCACCTTCCTCGATCTGGTCTGCATCGCTTGATGCCATGGCCGTCTCCTCAATAGCGTGCGGCCGGCGTGGAGAAGAAGACGTGAAGGGCACCGCGAACAGGGAACACCGCCGCTCCAGATCTCGCTGCTCCCGAGCTCGACCAAGGCGGGCCGGCGGGCGCACGCGAATGAGGCGGCGCAGGAGAATGCGGACAGGGGCGGCGGGCGCTGCGGCGCTGCGGTGGCGCACTGGCGCTGTGGGGGCGCTGCGCGAATGTGGGCGTACGCGAAATGCCGATGCCCGAATCCGTCCAGGGAACAAGAGGAAGAGCGGAAGCGGAGCGAGTTCCAGATATTGGGCCGTGTCGCGGCCCAGCAAGGCCAGCGTCCGACGTATCAGACGTCTTACCACCAGCATTTCCGAAATATTTTCTAAAAGTTATCTCATGCTTCCGGGTCAATTTTCGCCGTCAACACTTACGCCGTCAACCTCGTTCCTTCTGCTGCAGCTAGCTATAAAAGCAGCACATCTACCCCTGGACAATGCACACCTCACTCACTCATCCACTGCAAACGACACACAAGATGGCCTCCTCTTCGTCCTTGCTCACTGCTTGCTCCTCCTTACAGCGGCCCTGCTTGCGCTGGCCTCATGGCAGCAGGCCGTCGCACGATCCTAGCCCTCTCCAAGACTTCTGTGTTGCAGACAAGAACTCGCCTGGTAAGCACGTCTATGCATGCATGCTGCTTAATTCGGTCTAAGCAGAATATTATCTCTAAGTTCAATTTATTAGTTTCTGACCAGCTTTTGTGCATGTATATTTCTTGTGTGTGCAGTGGGTGTCAATGGGTTTCCTTGCAAGGACCAATGGCCGTCACCCCGGACGACTTCTACAACCCAGCCATGATCATCGACAAGCGGAGGGAGACCAACAACAAGGTCGGATCCAACGTCACAATTATCAACGTCGAGAGCTTCCCCAGCCTCAGCAGCCTGGGCATCTCGCTGGCACGCATCACTACGTGCCCCTGGGTGTGAACCCACCTCACATCCAACCCCGCGCCACCGAGCTCCTCACCGTGCTCGAGGGAACACTCTACCTTGGCTTCGTCACGTCCAATCCCAACAGGCTCTTCTCCAAGGTGGTCAAGAAGGGTGACATGTTCGTCTTCCCCAAGGCCATGATCCACTTCCAGATGAACCTAGACCACGAGAAGCCAGCGGCTGCCTTGTCATCGCTCAGCAGCCAAAACCCTGGTGTTAAGTGTTATTACGATTGCCAGCGCGGTGTTTGGATCGAAGCCGCCGATCTCAGATGATGTTTTGGCCAAGGCGTTTCAGGTGGAAAAGAAACTCATAGATTGGCTCCAGTCTCAGTTCTGGGATACGAACTACTAGTGTTTATATATATGTTGCACCAACACAAGCGTTATTACGTACATGTGCGCCTTATATAGGTATTGAATAAATGGCATGTGGAGGAGTAATACTTATTATTATGCGTGCGTGCGAGCCGCCAGCAGTATGTTTGATTGGATTGCCACTATCTAATATAGAAAATAAGAGTTCACTGAATATCTAATTAATGAGTGGGCATATTCATGGTATTTCTATACTCGGATGTATACGCGAAGTCGCCTGACAAATTAAACTGAACCAACAGGAGAAAATTAATTAACTATATTTCAGTGTTGATAAAAATAACCATTTAGTTTGTACCCAGTACAAAATAAAGAGATTTTTTCATTGATGAAAGATTAAGCATCACGGGACAGCTGGAACAAAGGGAGGGACTAGCTAAAATTCGGGTACCTGAATTTTAGTTTCCTTTCAGGTGATAGTTATTGCATATATTTTATATTTAGCTTTAGTCTTTTACAGTCTATTATAGCTAAATAGGAAACCCCCACTAGCTGATTTTTCTACAATTTCGTGAAGCCACGAGTCATCCGAGAGGCCCACAACCACGAGTCACTAAGCACACAACCACAAGTCACTAAGCAGGTGCCCCTCCCACTACTACAGATACGACATTCACTGTCGGTACCATTAGTGCCGGTTTTTGGAGAACTGGCAGTGATAACCCTTCACTGGCGGTTCTAAGCTTCAAAATCAGAAAATGATTGGGGTGGCCAAAAGCTTGCAGTGAAAGTCCACGTCACTACCGGTTTCAGTAAATGGACGGTGATATATATCACTGCCGGTTCTAGCCACTAAACGATAGTGATGTGGTGCTATCACTATCGGTTTTTGGCTTAAGCCGATAGTGATAAACTAATAGTACAAAAAGTTGTCATCCTCTCCTCCATCCTCTCTCCATCCCGAGCACACCCATCCATGAGCCGTACGTTTTCCCCCACTCGCTCTATTGTTGCTGGCATTCTTTGCCATGAAGCTCTTGGATTTTAAAGCAAGAGCACGATCTTCTTGCTTTAAGATTAGTAACAAGCATCTACTCCTTTTGATTTTGTTACTTCACCGTTATTTTGATGGCTACATTGCTTGATTCTCATTCTAGTTGTTTCTCCATTTTAGAGAGCACTTTTCAATTGGCATCCAAGCAAATTGTGGTGAATATATCTTCCAAAAGGTTGGTGTCTATGAACCCATTTAAATTCCTAGCTAATTATATGGTGGTTTTGGTGATTGTTAGTATGATTGGAGTGCAGTAGATTTTTTTCAAATAAGGCAGCCAATTTCCATTTTGATGAGCAAATTAGTGCGACACCTACCAACCCATTGATTGTAGCTATATTGTTTCATGATTAAGTGTCTAATTTTAATTTTTTTATAACTAGTGTCTCCATTTTTATGTGGCATGAAATAGAATAATTGTCCTCGATGAGTGTAAAATACTTGTTTTTTTATGGCGCTACGATTTTCAATTTTCATAGGGCTACCAATTTCAATTTTTCAATAATTAGTGTAGAATAATTGTTTTTCAAAATGGGGCGCCCAAATTAAATTATTGGAGAATAAGTTATAGTTTGAGCTACAATTACTCTCCCCATTTAGTCTAAATATTTGTTTTGTGTAGAGATGGATCGAGGGTGGATGTACAGTCTGTCCCAAACAGACACGTGGCACATGGTTGGTGTCTGCAACTTCCTCGCAGCTGCCAAAGCTGATGCTGGGGATAGAAACTTTGTATTCTGTCCATGCAAAGCAGATTGCAAAAATCAAAGGAAATAGGATAAAATTGAGTCTATACGAATGCACTTGATTATCAGGGGGTTCATGTCAAACTATACAATATGGAGTATGCATGGGAAGGTTGGTGAGAATGTTCCGCAAGAAAACAATGATGATGTGGCCATGCCTGACCTAACCCTCCACGAGGCTGTTACTAATGAGGAAACCGGTGTCAACATGCAACCTGTGGCTACCGTTAATGATGTGTGTAGGAATACGTTAGCTGACGACACCGAGCATGAGGATGGCATATATCTAAACTGAATGAATCGGTCTTTTTAATCCTCCAAAATGGAGTGTCCGAGCTTGAGACCACCTGGCCATGTATGCTTTAGTTGTCTGAAACATTTATGATCAGGAAGTGCACCATGTCCTTTTATTTCTGAAGTCTGACCCAGTGAGCTTTTGGTATCATAACTTTGGAACAGCTTAGGGGCTTGTTCGGTTTCCAGGGATTGGATTCCTGGAACGATTCCAACCTGGAATGTTGTGCTAATTTATATAATCTTTAATCACCAGGAATGATACGTCATTGTCATCTTTGTCAGTATGTATGATAGCATGTCAGTCCTAGGTCCAGTTGCTCAGAAAATTTGTACACATTGTTTCTAGACCTTTAAAGTTTGTTTCTTCTTGAGGTTTGACCTTGAGGGCACTAATCTAAAGTAGTTGAAGTGCACACAAAACTATGCTTTAGGTCAGGTTCAGTATAGGCAGGTACATACATCTTGCCCTGTTAGATTCATGGATGATGGAAATGGAACATTATTAGCTCTGAATTAGAGTCAAGATTCAAGAAAAGATGCATGCTATGAGTTCAGGGCTCTGTTGTGTCTCCTCCAAATGTTTCTAGGCTATTTGAGGATGCAGTTCTGTTAATAAACGGTTTATCAATTGAATTCAATGTATCTTTGCTGCCACAGCAAAATGTTTTGGTAGGCCATTTATACTTTACTTTTTTGCAATCAGTTTATGTCTTTGATTCTTGCATTAGTGATACGTGCCAAACTTGTGCTCAATTAGATGGATGTGGTGCGTGAGACTCTTCATAGGCATCTTCCTGCATGGGTCTATTTCTTTGATTCCAAATTTACATGTTGAATACTTTTGCAGAGTCTGAAGGCACTAGTAGACCTGTTGAAGTTTTTGATTTTGCAAAGTGTCCAAAAGCTTGGTGCTTTCAGTTTGACCCGGTGGCCATTTAATACGGTTGGACAAGCCAAGGAAACCCATCTCCGTTCTCTATCAATCCTACCATTAGGGATAAAAATGGTACGGATATTTTCTGACCGTATTCGAGACCGAATCCATTTAGAGGGGTTTAGATATATCCGTATCCGAGTCCGGATATTCAACATCCGATACCGTATCCGTATCCGAATACTTAAATCATATATTTATGATGTCGACATCCAATCGTATCCTATTCGGCATGGCTGACACAATCCTTATTCGAATCCGAATCCGACCAGAAATATGAAAACAGATATGATATCAGTCATATACGTCCGTATCCGATCCATTTTCATCCCTACCTACCATCAATGGTTCAAAATTCAAAATTTAATAGGTCATACTTGACGTTGTAATGTGATATACTGGTTAAATTAAATTTGTTCTATGTACAGTTTGGCTTATAGAAATCAAACTTGTTTATTTGTGATTTGTGAAAGTTGTCAGCAAGAGTTTTTCATTTTTTTATCGCCACGGTGAAATTGAAGCTATGGAAGTATGCCCTTGCTGAAATGGAGTGCAGTTTTACCATATGATACACTTGTTGAATAGCGTGTCAGTCTACGCATCTTTACAATCCTCAAGTATGACCTGTCGGTGCTGCTTAAGCAACAGAGAAAAATAGATGGTGATATATCTACTCAAACTACAAGAGTAATGGTTCCTTCTTTCTCCATTTATGAGTCTAATTTGTTGAAATGTTTTTTATTTGGCTTTGTATCTCTTTGGCTGTCGGATGGTTCGCAAATTCGATGCCCAGGCTATTTTAAACCTTTGCTTGGTAGGGCACCACGGAGGCCATGGACATAGGGAGAGACCCCAAAAAAATGACAAATGACTCCACTGCACTGGTACAGTGTTCTGTACAGGGTTCATGTAACAGAACCGACCAAATTACATGAGATCAATCATAAATCGAAACCACGAAGGATTTCGAACCATCAACACCGTACAACCAAGATCGTACATGGTTCAGCATTCACACATCACATGTTACATAAAGTTTGCACATAATTTGAATACATCGGAGTTCAACATAGGGTTATTACAATACAAGTTCAGAAATAAAGTAGCGGAAGCAAATAGTTTGAAACCTCACACACACTTTGAGTTCAAGTACAGTGCCAGCTCATGATCATAACCAATAAAACCATAATAGATAAGTAGTAAGGAATGACCACGCCCATGGTCTCACTCTTCATCCACAGCGGGATAGAAGCAGTTCTTGCAATAGCCCACATACACCTGGCCATCTACAACAAGAGGGAAGGAACCCTGAGTACGAGAAGGTACTCAGCTAGACTTACCCGTCATAAACCAAAACTATGACTCTCAAGGATTATGCAAGGCTTTATATTAGAGTTTAGTTGACCAACATTTTACATAAAGGCTTAAGCATAGATCTTACATATTTAACCTTTAGCATCAAGTTTACTTACTCAACGAAGCATGTCTAGATTAGCACCTATACTAGAACAATTACTTGTAAAAGATCACACAATCAATAGTAACCATATCATATTTGCCTTTCATTGTAACACCCTAAAATTTGAAGAGAAGAAAAATAGGAAAAATGTGATTTTTATATTTATTTTTTTGTGAAGCATGCAAATTTAGAATAAGAATAATTTTTATAAATTTAAAATCAAATATAAGGGTAGAAACATGATTGAGCATTCATGCTGCTGCATTTGAAGTTTTGTATTGAGTGGTTTAAATCAAATTCAAATTTGATTTGAAAATCATTTGAAAAATGAATTTGAAAAATTGGAAAAGGAATTCTTATTCTCTCTCTGCTCTCGGGCCGTTTTTCTTCACGGCCCAGTGCGCGCGGCCCGCTCTTCCCTCCCTCCCGATCGGCCTCCTCCTCCTGGGCCGAGCCCAAGCCAGCGAGCGCGGCCCGCTAAGCCAGCCGCCGCCCCGTTTTTCTTCTGAGTCGCCGACATGTGGGTCCCGCCTGTCAGCGTCTCCTTCTACCTTCCTTTCTTCTTCCTCCAGCTCTTTCCAACCGCGAGCTCGCCTTCCTCCTTCTCCGATTCGAATCCGCGGCTCAATCTTCTTCCCTTCCTTAAGTGCGACGCCTTCGGGCTATAAAAACGAGACCCCCGCATCGTACCGCCCTCATCCCACCCTTTTGGAGCAGCCAAAACCGCCTAGCGCCGCCACCGTGAGCACCACCGCCTCCACCGTCCGCCACCGCAAGCACGCCGCCGTCTTCGTCCATCCCGTGCCCTAGTTCTTGTCCGGGGTGAGTTCGCCATGCTCCGAGCTACCTCCCGGTGTTTCCCCTTCGTTGAATGGTGCCCGGAGTCGTGTTTTCGCGTGTTCCGACGATGGCGCCGCCGCGGGAGCTCACCGACGGCCGGAGCGCCGCCGGGTCTTCCCAGATCCAATCTGGACCGTCCGATTCGAATCCAACGGATGTAGATAGAAGATACCGATTCGGCCGACGTTTTTGCTAAAGAGACCCTGAGTTTTTATCTTTTCGAACCCGCGGTCCAAAGCGTAATCTGGAAAATACGTTTTTATTAAATGAAAACGTAATTCGTTTCGGAAAAAGAAAAATACGCTTTCTGATATTTACAGTTTTGCCATTCAGTTTGTTTTAGTTGTAGAATCTTCGTTTTAACTCCGAATTGGTCTATTGAAATTGCGTTAGATTCATATTTGTGAGCTCTATGTAATTATACAACTGTACAGTAGGTTAGGATTAATTTATTTTCGAGTTTTAATTAAAGTATTTATTTTTCTATAGGAAATCTTTGGAAATTCATAACTTTGTCGTTTTAGCTCCGTTTTTCGTGATCTTCGCGTCTGTGTGATCCTAGCGAGTTGTAGATTCATTTTAAAGACTTTTTATCTTATTTTATTACTGTTGGTGTATTGTTCTAATTATAGCTTTGTTTGTCTATGCATGATTGCCTCTGGATGTGTATTGTTGATATTGGTTGATCGAGTATAGACGGTGAGCAATTCGTTGGAGATCAAGAGCCTTATTACGAGCAAGATCTTCAGGACCAGTTTGAGCAAGGCAAGTATAGCATGGGATTATCCTTGTTGTCCTTTTCACCTTATGCAATTAATATCATTATGCATTTATTCCTTGTTAAGGATGACTTAGTGATTGATCCTATACCTTGGTACCTATTGTGATGCATTGAATAGTATGGTTAGTGCTTAAACATGGACTATGATCATGTAAATTGATTAGAGGAATATGCAACAAACATTAAAAGATGATTTTGATTAATGTTTAAAGGGGATTAGAGCATGTGGGTTACTTTTGATGCTCTAATTGCTCTCCATAAGGACTCATCTATAAGCGACAATCCGGGATTTATAGTACAACTGTGGGGGCTATATGGCTCTGGCTTTAGTCATATAGAAGAACCTTTTCTAGCTTGTTAGAGGTAACCTTTTTGGCGTAAGAATGGCTTGACGAATCGGGTATAGTGCGGCCTCTGTCCTTATGTGTATAGGCTGCGGGTTATTGTGCCATTTGGAAGGGGGGCTCTACATCTGTTTGCCGAGTGAATCTAATGGCCCTAACTTGTTAGACGAACCTTCGAAAGACTTCATAGTGTTTACCCTGCCTGCTCACCTTGGTAGTGTTTTGGGAGTAATTAACCCGGGCATTTGGGCAACACGACTCACAGTGAAAGTGTACAACCTCTGCAGAGTGTAAAACTGGTATATCAGCCGTGCTCACGGTCACGAGTGGCCTTGGACCCTTATGGAATAGTTGAATAATTGTTTATGGTTATCTTTTTGCTATTCAGTAATCATTTCACATGGATCATATGTTTATTGTTTACATTGAGACCTTTTGATGCTATTGATATGCTAAAATCATGTTAACTAAAAGCTACATGCTGATAAACCAATGATCATGCCTTTTTGAGCCTCATGAACCCCATGTTACACTTGTTGAGTACGAGATGTACTTACGCTTGTTTATTTTTCTTATTTGGATAAAAATCCCGGATAGGTAACAGATGGAGGTAATAGTGACTACTACGCCTACTTCCCTAAGGATTACTAGTCTTGCTGTCAACCAGTCAATGTACCTGTGACTGGAGCTACCACGATAGATTTTTATTTATACTTCCGCTACATTTGTGTTAAGACTAAGTGTTTAAATATCGTGATGTAATAACATTTGCAATGATACTTCTGTTATAATTTGTGAACTTATGTGTGATTGATCTCTGGGCGCACATAAGGGTATGCATTCCATTTGGTCGATAAATGGGTGTGACATTCATCATCATAACCATTACCAACTTCCATAGTAACATTACTACAGTGTGACGCGTGCAGTCCAGTTTCTTACTATCTAGGAGAGATGACGATTCGAATTGATTCCTAACTAGCTGGTGTAAATATTCCTCATACAAACCACACTCACTGATCAAGTGAGTTTTAGGTCACCATTGACACTGTTCCAGAATCGCGGGTTTTATCTAAACCACATCCTCAGGGACTAACCGGTGCCAGGATGCATCAGGCCATAGTCTGCCCTTGGTCATACCGTGCCCCCACACACCGTCCTTCCTCCAGTATGTGCGACATTATAACTGACTCCTGGCTCGAATAGGTACAAGGCTTCGCGGTCGAAAGCAACTTATCCGGCCAGCTAAGTATAAGGCATGTGTTCAATCTCAACTGCCGGCCCACAAAGTGAACAGTCCTTAAGAGCAACACAGGCGGGATGACACAACATATCTCGCCTGGTCTACAAGTTTCCATCAATTCATGATTATTTTCCACGATAGCAAATATAGCCAACCGTGATTAAGTGTCCACCTATAGCTCGCAGGTGACAGGAAATCACCCGACTTCTATCGGTCTAAGCATGGCTAAGCAATATTTTGATCCTGGACCTAACAAGGATATATTGTATCATGGTGGACAAGGAACAAGAATAAAATGCAACAACGTTTTCCTTCAACTCCTATCACTTAATGCAACAATACGTAGAGAACATAATATACTCGCAATCGAGCCGCTCTCCCTCCCTCGCGTTGTCTCCTCGTGGGTCGACTCGGGGGCCCTCGCCCGCCGTCGGAGCCCGTGCCTCCACTCCCCGCCACCTCGGCCGCTGTCGTCGTGCCTCTCCTCTGCGTCGGCGGCGGCGGCCAGCAGGGAAGCTCCAGAAGGCGTCCCCTGCGGTCTCCTCCCCCTCCCCCCTCTCCCTCTACCCCCTCCCCCCCTCCACCCCATCTTCTTCGGCGCCGGTGGTTGGCCGGCCGGCGGATCTGGGCCCCCTACCGGTGGATCCGGTGGATCCGGGACCCCTGCCGGTAGATCCGGTGCCCGGCGCCGTTCTGGTGCCCTTGGGTCGCCTCCACATCCCACCTCCTCCACATCCCACCTCCTCCACATCATCTCCTCCGGCGCCGGCGGTCGACTGGCCGGCGGATCCGGCCCCCAGCCGGCGGATTCGGTGGCCCGACGCCATTCCTGCGCCCCTGGGTCCGCCCTCGCTGGGCCCCGGGTGAGGCGCTCAGCTCCGGCGGCTTTGCGGTGGCGGCGCCCGGCGGATCCGCTCCGTCCTCCCAGTGGATCCGGTGTAGCTGGTGCTCCAGGGCGAGCCGGTTCTCCTCCGGTGGCCTGGCGGCGGTGGCCAGCCTTGGCCCGCACCGACAGGCTTGGGCTTGCCCAGCCCGCGCCGATGACCCGCACGGCGGCGGGGGCAACCCTGCCCCGCGCCTACCCAACCCGCGCCGGTGCCCGCGCGGCGGTGCTAGCCCTGGGCCCACGCCATCCTCTCCGGCCGCCCTGGGCCTACGCCTCGCGGCTGATGGCAAGCAAGGGTGAAAACCCTGCTAGGCTTCATGCCTTCGGCCGACGACGGTGGCGTGCCTGCGTCACCACCTTCCTAGAGGCGTCGTCATTTGCTCGTCTTATCGGCGGCGGCTGTGGGGCCTTTGTTATGGAATGAAATTTCCTCTGGATGACCGTCTCAACGAAGTTGGCATCCGCGGGCGTCATCTCCTTCCTGAAGGCTTCGTTGATGCACCCTCCTCGAGCCATCCACGGTCATGCCCCGCCTCTGTATCTGGAGTAGTTGTGCCTAGAGTTGTAGGTGTTTGTGTTGTGCAGGAGCTTCTGCTCCGTTGTTGCTTTGGTCTGTCCAACTCGGATGTTGGTGCCACCGTAGTTGTTGGCGTCGTCGTTGCTTGGCCGTCCTCGGTCACCGACGTCGCGTTTGGCTCCACCTCGGGCAGTCGCTGCCGAGCGTGTGACACCCCCTCGCGGATGCTTTCCCGCGTGGGCCTCGGTCGCCTTCTTGGTGGCATCTTCGCCACCGCGGCTGTATCTCCTGAGTTGGCTCCATTGCGTTGTTTGGTGGAGGGTCCTGTCTCCCGTTTCTTGCTGTTTCGTTGTGTTTGTCGTTATTGGGTTTGCAATCACCTTCTCTGTGGTTGTAACCGGCGCTGGAGTTTCCCCTTAGCTGCGTTATACTCGCCGTTCTTTCGGCTTTCTTCTTCTTAATGCAATGACACGTGAAGTCGTGTTTGAGAAAAAAAAAGTGTATTTGTAAAATAGGAGGCTTATAATGCCCGGGGCTTGCCTTTCAGGAAAGTACTGGGCTAATGCTCGGGGCACTCCTAGAACTCAGCTACGGCTCCTTCTTCCAGTTCCTCTGGCTGCACTTCTGGAGGCACTCCCCCTTCCTTGGTCTCGAACTCCAACAGCGTTATCCCCTCTGGCGATCCTGTATGGTGCACATGAATAAATGCCAGGAATGCACAGAGTAGGAACAACGTTAAAGTATGATGAAATGATGATAACCATGATGATGCAACATTCATTATTAGTTAAATTACTTTCATTGACCGAGTATGTGCAGATTTCCTTTCTAACAAAGTAGACATACACTTACCCCTTTTTAACAACCTAAGACACAACAACTCATCACTGGTAAGGGCCTAACACCTGCAGCTAGCAATGCATTCTAATTAGCCTAAACAGATCATCACACAACACAAGCATCAACTAGACTCACTGGAAAACAAGCATTCACAGACATGCAAAACAGCAGTCACTTGCAAAATTCATAACTGGAGTTATACAGCTCCAAAAGACATGAACCAAGACTTTCTGGAAAGCTTAACAAGTTAGCTACAACTTTCTTATTCATGACTTTGACTGAATCGACCAGGAGTTAGCCCAAACAGAGCCAACTTCATAGACTGCTCTGGGAAGGCCGAGAGCAAGCATACCTAAACTCAGAATTCCAAAAACTATAACTCTCAAACCACGTGGCCAATTACCATGAAATTTTAACAGAAACTAGATAAGCAAGTTATATACAACTTTGATTATATGAAGATTCACAGCAAACATCATTAGCCTTACCTAATTAGCAACATTTCAAAACTGCTCCAGAATCAATAATCTATGAAAATAAAATATAACTTATGGTAGAAATTGCATTCTGGGCAAAACCAAAGTTACCAACAGTTAACACATGTCAAAGGAACATTAGAAGACATGATGACCAAATCCAAATAAATTATTTACATGCCTTTCTTAATTTATTTAGATAATTAGGTGGAATCATGAACACCCATCAAAATTGCACAGAAAATTCTACAAATTTTACAGTGTCTTAGTCATGCTTCCAAAAGATTACTGTAAAATTTTCATGCCATTCGAACAAGTACAGCAGTCTCCATGAAATATACAAAGTGCAATCTAATTAAACATGAATGAGCAAGTCAACTCAATAACTTGAGCATACAGCAAGCATTATTACTGAAATTTTTATCACAAGCCATACATGTCATCAACACCCTACCACAGAAATTTCAGAGCACTTGGAGCACAGCAACCATAGTAATGAATTTACCTCTATTTTCCAAATGTAATTAAGGAATAAACAAAGTAGATCAAAACAATTTATTTTACTACAGAAAATGGCATGTTTCATATTTGCAATAAAAACTAGACCTCACTAGGAGCACAACCCAACTTGAACCACTCAATTTGGACTCCTAAAACTCAAGATATGAATTTTACAAGTTTGCACTAAAATCAGCAAAAGATTAAAACGAAAACAACTACACCCTAACCCATGCTACGTGTACCCAGATCTGTGTACCCTTAGGGCTGACTACTGGGGCCTACGGTCAACTTGACCCCACTCGTCACAGGCACAGAGGCAGGGGCGGCGCTTTGACCAGCCGTAGCTCGCCGGCGGCGAACTTTCCGACGACACGACCCCCACCAACGAACTCCTCTCGACAAGACGCATCTATCAGGATAGGTTAGCGAACGAATGTCTCGACTTCTGTAGAACAGCAGCCGAAGGGGCGTTCTGGCGGTGGAACATACGGATGGCGGCGACGAGCGTACAGCGGCCTCACCTAAACGAGCACGGAAACGAAGCGTGATTGGGTGGAGATGGTAGAGCACGGCGAGGTGAAGCTTTTTGCACGAATGGATTTGAGAATACGGCGACCGCGGCGGCGCTGCTCGGCTCAAGAAGGTGCGGCGGCCATGGTGCTTGGTGGAGAGAGCAGTGAGGAAGGTGAAGGGTGAGGCGAAGTGAATTATTGAGGGGAGAGAGGCGCTCGGCCTCGGCAGATCAAGGCGCGGCACCGCCCATGGTCGCCGGTGCGAGGACGCCACGCGGCGTGCGACGTCTGCGGCGGTCGGCCACGACGCCTGAACGATTCAAAAATTTCAGATCGATCAGCTGGCCTGTCCAATTCCACCACAAAAGTTTGACTGAACAGCTATATTCGCGGTGATATTACTCCTAATCCGTTGAGAACTAGCAAAAGCCATAGTTGACAAAGTTGTAGCCCTACATGTGAACTCGAACTTTGCTATAAGGAACTCGAGCTGATTCAATCATGATTGGGAGATACAAGATGCTGAACAGGCCTACTTTGCAACTGAAACGAGCATTTCAGACAGAAAAATCTAAGTGCTGAAAACAGTTCAGGGTGCCGTGCTGTGCTCCAATTTTAAACATGTTCTGCTCAAAACTAGACTTAGATCATAAAACAACATTTGCTCCTCAAACAAAGCTCTACAACTTTTATTAAGGTGCCAGGCACAGATTTGTACTCTAAGCTGACCAAGCAGTTCAAGCAAAGCAGAACTTGTTAAACAAGTCAACACTTGACTAACTACACATGAAATGAGAATTTGCATAAACTTTCAAAACAAGTTAGTTTAGTTTAAGCATTCTAGGCATGAATAAAATGTTTTCATGGCAAGAGGCACACATTTGCATCAAGGTAGCATACAAGTCTAGCTATGGCACATAGAAACATAGAATCAACATGTACGTGAAACATCATGTTGCATAACATCGTTGCATTAGTTTTTAAGTGCATGATTCACTGGTTGTATTAACCTGTTTCATGGAAAAAAATGCCCATGAATGAGTAAGAATGCACATGCTCATGCTGTGCTTTGCACATGCAAATGTGTGGAGTAACACTAGGGGTGTTACAGTTCTGGAACCATCAGAGTTCAGAATCACTTGAGCTTGGACTTTGGAGTGAATCTGAGCGGCTTGAACCAAACAGGTCCTATGCATAGGAATTAATGAAATTAATCAGTGTGTCCCCATTGAACTCGACACTGATCCTGCAGTACAAACTTTGGGATCTTATAAACTTGCAGCTTGTGGAGAAGGCTTATGTACATATGTATGCTGTAAGAAATGAAACTGAACCTTTTTTAAGAATCCACTGGCACTTCGATGTTTCTCATGAATTGCACTTCATGCCAAATGGAAAACAAAAAAAGATGATTAGCAGTGACTAAAACTACAACCTGGCTCCTGTATGCACCTATTAGTAGTCCTACTACAATTGTGAAATTAAAAGCGTGCTTTTGGCAGAGTAACTGAGAACAGCTTTAACTTCATAACATCTGCCACCACTCTATGCTTTCAAGCTGCAACTCAAACTTGACGCTGCAGTCACCTAAAATTAAACAAAATCTCTGATCACTGACTTTCAAATGCCCTTTCAGAGTTAGATCAAACACCTGAAAGTTTGCCATCTCAGCTGAAAGCTTTTATGCTCAATAACAAACTCTTGACTCTCAAAGTCTAGGAACTCAATTTTAAGCTTCTAGCCTTCTACATCTCACTTAAAAGTCTAAGACTTGATAGTAGTCCCTGAGTTTATGTACAACACAGTAGTTAGCACTTTGCACTACTGCACAACTACAGATGGAAATCACGCTCAGCGTCATCACTGCCAAAAGCCAAAGCGGCACCATAACCATATCTGACCCAATCTGCCCTCTCCCCATCTCCCTCGCTCTGACAGCCATAATCTCAAACTAACTCATGTCTCATATCAATTTATTTATTCATGAAAAAAGAACAAAAAAAGATAATCCAATCAAGACTGACCCAACAATTTAAAATCACCCTAGAAAACTACATATAATCAATCAATCCACAGAATTGCATCTTTTGAGACTTGTTATGACTTAAGAAGGTTAGATCGTAGGAGACCCACCTCACAATTCCTCACCTTGCGAGTGGCGGTCATTCCCACCCCCACCCCTAAACCCAGTCAAGACCTTTCTAACTATTTACATGAAAACACATGCACACAAATCAGGACATGAAAAAACAAAAAGAGCATGTGAATTCAACATGTAACCTGTATGTGGAATCAATATGTAAAATCACTATATAATCAATGCTCTCCATTTAGAAATGGCAGAAAAGAGAAAGGAGTGAGAGAGAGAGAGTTGAATGCATATGCATAAACAGGTGAGAGTCCTCATGTTACATCTAAAGGAAAAACAAGTATGCTTGGCACCAACTACTACTAAATACCACAAATTGTCAACTTGACACAATGCATGAACATGACTAGCTTCTAGATAATACCCTCATTTTCTTACCAAAGAAATTTCTTTTTGAGAGGATGCCGAAGGGTTTATACAACAAAACCGTAGATGTACTACATGCAAGTGACTAATCAAAATTGGGAAGGACAGTATAGGCTTACACATGAAAAGAAATTATACCAAATCACTAAATCTTACAAAAGGTCAGCATTGACAAATGATGTGCTTGCCCTGCAGTACCTACAAAGCCAAGTTTTCCTAGAAGGCCTATTTTTGGTCTGGAAGACAAGTTGTCCAGTACCTACAAAGAAATTAGAAGGCCAATTATGATACCCAAAATCAAAGTGTCTCTGGAAGGCCTATTTTTGGTATGGATCAGCCCACTCATTAAGCACTTCACTGGTAAAAAAACAAAATATAGCACTTAGTTTGTGACAAATTACAATATTCTAGGAATGGAGATGCCAAATGTCAAAACTCAAAGCACTGCAAACAAGTGACAAATCAGGTTTCTGTAAAACAGTACAGACTAACAATTGCCCCACTCATTAAACCTTACGAAGGGGACTAACAATTAACCCACTCGTGAAACCTTACAAAGGGGTCAGTTGTTGACATATCATGTGCTAGCGTATAACACTGGCGAGGCGTCATAGAACAAGTGGCATGATACACAAAATCAAACTGTGCAGTCCTAGAAGCTTTATTTTTAATCTGGAGAAGTTTATGCTGTTCTTCAATCCATTCACTGCTTGGACCTCCATGATATACCTCAAAAACCATCGAATCTAGCAACCTTGCATTAAGTACAAAGAACTTGGCAAAGTTAACATGCGATTTGTTACCCCTGTACGCTAACAGCACAATTTTCTTCAGTGGAATGTCAAGGGTATTGCCAAGATTCCGGTATTTATGGCACCACACATTTTTCTCCCCCGCCATTGTAGTCTGGAAAAAGCACAACCAACATAAAGTGGTGAAAATCTAACACTAGAAAAAGTATCAATGTAATTATAGGTACCAAAAGAATTAATGCAGATGGGGAGTAGGTTTGATCACCTTGATGGACAAGTTCTCCAAGCAAGGAAAGCATCTCATGACGTCGACAACCATATCCAAACTAAGATGCAGATTCACTAAAGCTAAATTCTTCACACTAGGCACCACAGTCATTGAGCTAACAAGGCTTGATCCCTAAGGTAAGAACAGAATATAAAAAGGTAAGATCCTGATTGGTCAAGGAGGTTTGGATTCCTCTGAACGTGAACGTGAGAAGATACAGATATACCTGGAAAACTGTGGAGCCAAACTCAAGCCGGGGGCTGTCCCTACAAAATAGCCCCAAAGAATGCAACTTTGGTGCTGAGATCACCTTGATGACCATTTCCATGGATGTCCAATGTGGAAAACCCCGCTCTGGAAAAAGCCGCAGTCTTTCAAGACAAGGGACATCCTCGAGGATGATCTGTGGACACTTGCCGCTAATCACATCCATGATCACACAAAGGCTTCTAAGCGTAGGAGACACGATTCGGGCTCGAGGGCAGTCAATGGTGTGAGATAGCAGCAGGCTCTGCAGGACAGGGCAGGCAGCTAGTAGGGAGTTTAGAGAACTCTCAGAGATTGTGACATCCCAGAGGCTGAGGTGCTTGAGAACCGGCCAGTGGAGTAGCGCACTGGCGTTGCTTCCATCCGGGAAGCCAGCGCAGCCGCCGAAGCAGGCAACGCGAAGAGTGGACGAGAAGCGGCGCACCGATGGCGGCAGCGGCGGCGACGGAATCCACGCACGTCCAGATGCGTAGCAGAACTCAAGCTCCTCAAGGTTGTCGAGGGCGGGAGATTGGAGCCAGCCTTCCAGTGCGGAGCAGTCACGCAGATGTAAGAAGTACTGACCGGGTACGCAGAAGCGGCGGCCGGGTCCCTGGTGCGAGGAAAGGATGCGGGAGATCTCACCGCTGGAGAGGCGCTCGGCGAGCGGGAGATAGAAGGGGAGCTCGAAGTTGAGAGGAGAGGAGTGCCATAGGTGCTGCCAGCGGGAGGAGAGCACCTGCGTGCGAGCGCCGTCCTTGGTGGGGAGGAGGGAGATGATGTCGCCGAGGACGCCGTCGGGGAGGCTGCTGATCCGGTCCTGGACCTGGAGGCGATCTCCTCCTCCCCCTTTCTCCAGTCTTCTCCTCCGCTTGGCTCCGGCGACCTTCTCCATGGCGGCGCGGCGCTGCGGCCGGCAGCCGCCGGGGAGGCCCTGGAGGCGATCTCCTCCTCTCCCTTTGTCCAGTCTTCTCCTCCGCTTGGCTCCGGCGACCTTCTCCATGGCAGCGCGGCGCTGCGGCCGGCAGCCGTCGGGGAGGCTACTGATCCGGTCTTGGACCTGGAGGCGATCTCCTCCTCCCCCTTTCTCCAGTCTTCTCCTCCGCTTGGCTCCGGCGACCTTCTCCATGGCGGCGCGGCGCTTCGGCCGGCTGCCGTCGGGGAGGCTGCTGATCCGGTCCTGGACCTGGAGGCGATCTCCTCCTCCCCCTTTCTCCAGTCTTCTCCTCCGCTTGGCTCCGGCGACCTTCTCCATGGCGTCGCGGCGCTGCGGCCGGCTGCCGTCGGGGAGGCTGCTGATCCGGTCCTGGACCTGAAGGCGATCTCCTCCTCCCCTTTTCTCCAGTCTTCTCCTCCGCTTGGCTCCGGCGTCCTTCCCCATGGCGGAGCTTAGGAGGAGTGAAGGAGGCTTCAGTCGCCGCCGCCGCCGCGCAGGTGACCAGGTAGGGTAATTTGGAGGAGAATCCAAGAATGGGGAAGACTAATGAGGTGAGTGGGGAAGGATAAGGCGCGCAGGGGCTGGATTTTGCGCCCGTGCGGAGGGAATTTGCGCGGGAGCGGAGGGATTTTACTGGCGAGGCGGAGGATTTGCGCGCGCGACGGGACGCCATGGCGCGAGGTGGGGGCGCGAGTGGCCAGGCGTCCTTGGAAGCGAAAAAATTGTTTCGCCGAGCACTGTGGATACGGACACTACCCCGGTTCCATCCGTATCCGGCGTGAATTCGGATATCACTGGAAAGCAACGCGCGGCGATATCCGAAACCGTATCACTCGAATACGAATGCATCCATTCAGACATGCAGATTAAAACGAATACGAATACATATATTTATATTTAGCTAAAATCAAATACAGATATTAGATATTTCGAATATTTTGTCATACGAATCCAACCTTAGCGGAGCAAATTTGTTTGTTACCACTAAAAATTATAGCACTTTTCTCGTTGCCATCAAAATTTTCAAAATTTGCTCACTGCCATCAAATAATTTAGGTGCTTTCCTGGTTGCCACTTCCGTTAAAATCTACTCCCTCCATCCCAAATTATAAGACGTTTGACTTTTTTGACACCAAGTTTGATCACTCGTCTTATTTAAAAATTTGTGCAAAATATCAATTCTTTTATCGTGGCTTGGTATATTAATAAAAGTTCCTCAAGAATGACTTAAATTTGACTATGTTTGCACAAATTTTTTAAATAAGACGAATGGTCAAACTTGGGATCAAAAAAGTCAAACGTCTTATAATTTGGGATGGAGGGAGTACTAAGATGTAGTCACTGACAACTCGGTCCCACCATGTATCTCTGTTACAGTCGCGTCACTTGTCCCCGTCGCCGTGCGCTCGCCTCATGACGCTTTTCCTCTGAGCATCGCCTCTCTCTCTCCATCGCTCAGCCATGGCCGAGGAGCAGCTCCTCCGCATGCCTCCCCGCCGACGCGCAGCCCCGGCCGGTCCCTCCCCCGTGCTCACCGAGCCTGGCGCGCGCCCCATGCCCGCACGCGCTCGGCGGTCGCGCCTCGGTCTCGCCCCGCACCTGGCTGCGCCATCGCCAGCCCCGCAGCGGCCGTGCCCTCGCCTAATCGCGAGCTCACCGGTCGGCCCTCGCCTCGCCTGGCCGCGCCCCATGCCTGCGTGCCTCCGGCCGACCCTGCGGCGGACGCGCCCCGGTCCCGCCCCGTGCTAGTCGTGTGTGGCTGCGCCATCGCCGGACCCGCAGCGGCCGCGCATGGAGGACGCGGTGTCCGCGGCGGGCGGTGGCGTGGTGGCGCGCGAGGTGGACGCGTGCGTGCTCGTGCTCGTGGCCGGGCTGCAGCTCGCCCTGATCGCCATGGCCGGGCTGTAGCTCGCCCACTCCACCATGGCCGGGGCTCGAGCTCACCCCTGCGCCGCGGGTGTACGGGCTATAGCTCGCCCGCCGCCATGGCCAGGGCTCGAGCTCGCCCCAGTGCCGCGCGTGGCTGGGCTGCAGCTCGCCCGCCGCCATGGCCGGGGCTCGAGCTCGCTCCAGCGCCGCGCATGGCTGGGCTGCAGCTCGCCCGCCGCCAAGGCCGGGGCTCGAGCTCGCCCCCGCGCCGCCATGGCCAGGGCTCAAGCTCGCCCTGGCACCACGTGTGCCCAGGCTGCAGCTCGCCCACCGCCATGGCTGGGGCTCGAGCTTGCCCCCTCCTCACGCTGGCCCGTGTCGCGTCACAAGATCGGGTCATGCGGCACGGACGGAGCGAGCGACTAGGTGCGGCATCCCTGGACGAGGCGCGCCGCGTGTGGCCGTGCTGCAGCTCGCCCGCGCCACCATGGCCAGAGCTCTCCTGCGTTGCGTCACAGGGTCGAGGTCGCACAGGCACGGAAGGAGCAGGCGACTGGGCGTGGCATCCCGAACGAACACGCATGCAGGGCCGGCTCTAAGGGGGGCAAACAGTGCAATGGCCGGGGCCCTTGAACCTAGGGGGCCCAACTCCATATAGATAATCAGTATATATATTAGGCAATTCACATAATCCTCTAAAGGCCCAATAAAGATCAGCCCAATAATCCTAACATCAGCCGTATAGTTCTCCTGTACGTACAGGAAGCAGCGATTCCTTTCTTTTTTTCCGGCATCGCTTTCTATTCTAATCTGCCGCAGACGACGCTCACTATTCTTGGTCGCCGCCTTGCCGCTTTGCCGCCTCGGCCTGCCCGCCTTGCTGAGTTGCCGCCTTGCCGGCACACCGCTGCGGCACAAGCAGCAAGCTGCGAGTGCGACGGTTCGAGGAGGGCGGACAACAGTCTACAGGCATCACCAGTAAGCAACACGCCAACATCCCAAATGCCTATTTTTTCTAATTATTTTGTATATGCTATTTGCTTGTACAGTGGTAGGGTTATGAATGTCTAATTCAATTTATTAATTTTAATATGTTAGATATTGCCTAAGAAACATTTATCAGGTGCTGCACTAGTTTTGTAGAATCTTTTTCTCAAGACAACAAATATGATGTTGAGTTGGATGATTTTTTCTCTGAATTAAAAGTGTTGCGAGAATCTTTGCCAGAAGAACTAATGTCAGCACTTGAGATTCTTCAATTTGTTAAAGCTGCAGATTGCTATCCGAATGTCTCCATTGCATATTGTATTCTCCTAACTATTCCAGTGACAGTAGCATTAGCCGAAAGAAGTTTCTCCAAATTGAAACCGCTGAAATATTGTTTGAGATCAACTATGTTACAAGAAAGACTGAATGACTTGGCTATGTGCAGCATTGAGAGGGATATTTTGGACGACATTAATCTTGATACTATTATTGAAGATTTTGCATCAAGAAATGCCCAAAAACGGTTTTTTATAAGGCAGCGACACATTATATTTTTTGAGGTAATCATAATGGTTACTGTTTTTAGTTTTTTTTACACTATTGTTATGTTTTATGAATTATATATATTGTAAAGTAATTTTTGTTATCCATACCATATACTGTAATTTTGATGTTAAAAAATAGTTCAATGAACCTTTATTTCTTACTTGCCTAAAGACCCTTAAAATTATAGAGCCCGCCCTGCGCGCATGAAGACGTGGGCGGAGAGCCGAGGACGCGCAGGTCGGATCACCGGACAAGCACCTGCGCCGCAGACATGGGGCGCCGTGAGGTGCTGAGCGCGGGGCTGGGGACGGGCGCGGAGGCGCGGTGAGCAGGAGGCAACTGGGCGCGCGAACCGGAGGCAGCCATGAGCGGATCGGTGCGGTCAGGAGCTCACGCACGGACGAGGCGGAATGACAACGTTGCTAACAGAGGCGACAGAAATGGCAACCAGCAAAACACAAAATTTATTTGACGGCAGAGAGGAAATTTAAAAAATTTTAATGGCAACGAAGAAAATGTTATAACTTTTAGTGGCAACTGGCAATGAACAAATTTCCTCATCCTTAGCGACCGGTAGCGGGCATTGGGGAATCGGACAAACAGGAGGCGACGGCTCGGTGAGTGACAAGTGAGCTTTTTTATACAGTAAATGTTTTACAGATCTAGTAAAAGCATGGATGTACGTGCACAGTGTACTCAGTACACATTGTTTGTAATACAGAATTGGTGATACGGTATTTCTGGGTTACATAGAGCAGTTTTGTGTTTTTATAATAAACAAAGAAATGGTTGATTAATACTAGGTTCATACGTACTTTAACACTGATAATTTGTTATAAAAAGCACTGATGATAATTAGAATTTTTTTTTTGCAGGCAAGTACGAGGACTACTACTTGTAGGCATTGTGTTCTATGTTATGCACTTCACTCCAAGAGTTGTTCTAAAAATAATAGTCAAATTCTATGTTTTAGCGATTATGTAAAATAGAAAACTCCTTAAAAAAGTATGTTACTCCAACAGCCTAGCTAAATTTTTTGCTTTTTCAATATTTAAACTTGCCATGTTGACATACATGTGATTAAAATCTTAACCAATTGACATAATCCGTGGCTACCGTTGCTTGCATGCCTATCATGTGCGGAGGAAACTCGCACATGCATGGAAAGAGAGCTCTTGGGCACAGGAATCGGAGGATGGCGAGCGACCCTGACTTGCTTTCTTTGGCTAGCGGAAAGGGTGGAATAGCACGCTTGCTAATTTAGAAACTGGGATACAGTAGCGGTTGGAGCTTCACTTTTACTATCTAAACTCTAAAAATAGACTTCAAAACAGGTTTAACACGTCTCTTGGAGATGCTGTCAGAATAGTAGAGATATCCTGGTTGCAATTTGGGTAAGCAACTGTGCTCAGCTCATCCCAAAAATCAAACTAGCAGCTCAAATAGAGCAAGGAGTGACTACTATTCATACTGGGCGAGTAGCTCCTCTCGACGTAATTATAGACAACCTTGCAATTTTCATGATAATTAAGACAACAATATGACTATGTATGTTAGTTCACAGGTATATAAGAATAAAAATAGGTAAAGGCCCATTTACTCCCGCTAAAGTATATTTCATTATTCGATCACCTTAACCTTTTTCCAGCTCACTTTGCCCATGACGTATTAAAGAGGGTGACTTCACCTCAGATCTTATTCGTCCACTTTATTTCTTCTTATATATATTTTAAAACATTTTCATGACTATATACATGAATTTTCATATACCTCAAATTTAAAACAAAGATAATGTGATCTTAGCTATTTATGTACTCATAAGGGGATTTGCCGACATATACCTAAATAGGCTAGATAAAAAGTTCGTTGACTTCGTGGCCATGCTGTGAATAGCTCCAGATCTCATTATCTTTGTTTTAAATTTGAGGTATATGTTACAAGCACTCTGGATTACGCATATATCCAAAAACTAATTTTCATCTAATTTGTACCCATGCTGTGAATAGCTCCAGATCTCAAAACCAAACCGGTTCGACGTTTTACAGTATGGATGACCGCACAGGCGAACACTCGGCAAAAGGCCTGAGAATAGATGCCCAACGAACGACGGCCAACTGTCGCGGATTCAGAACCGTGGCAAGCATGTTGTTTGAGTCGGTGTCAAGAGTGCGTGTCTCCGATGGCTCGGGTGGACTCAAGAACAAAAGGAACACAAAGAGGACATGACGGTTTATCCTCGTTTGGCCAAGGATGCCCTACGTCCAGCAGTTGATGATCATTATACTCAAGAGCACCCAAAATCAGGGGGTTACAACAAAGTGTAGAGAGATTTGGTAGGGGGTTAGCTCGGTGCTAATTTTCTAAGGTTGCCTTGCCGCTGGTGGAGTCTTCCCCTCATCGGAAAGGAGGAAGACGGCGGATGGCGGTGGAGGAGCCCTCAGTGCCCCTCTCTGGGTTGCCCTGCCCTCGGTGCTGGGAAAGAGCGGATGGAATGAGGGATCGCAGAATGGTTGTCTGTGGATCGTCCTCCCCCTCTATAGGATTTGGCCTCCCCTTATATTCTAAGGTAGGTCGGGTACATGATGGTTTGGGGGAGCTAAGTCTATGGTCTACATGAGCTAGAGTCCAGTGAGGTCTTACAACGGCGTCTTGTGGACTGTCGAGTTGCCTTGGTGTCGAAGAAGCTCTGGGTGTCGTCCGGCAGCGTTGCCCTAACACCCTACGTGTCAGGCCTTGTTGTCTTGGACCGGTCTTCCTCGAGCGCACCTTCTGGAGTCTTCTTGGTGGCGAGGGAGGTTGTTCCGGGATGCTGACGCATGGGCCCAGAAGCCCCCACGCCCTCGGAACCCTTGGAGGACGTCACGCCCCATGCGTGACCCTATCGGGGGAGTGGCTGGCAAAGCCACGCTCGAGGGGCAGCTCCTGGGAGCCCCCGAGCCTTAGTGGCTTGGTCCGTCGTCTTCTTGTGCCCGAGCCTTGGTGGCTCAGGGCGTTGTCTTCTTATGACCCCAATCTTGGATGGAGCTGAAGGCCGGGGCGAAGCCAAGGGTCAGGCTTGGGCTCCTGTCGGTCGGGGAGCCCGAGGTTCGGGCAAGCCCCTGAGCCTAGAGCAGAGGTGACAAGCGGGCTCGGGCTCGGCCTGAGTCCTTAGCTTGAGGGTGCGCGCTAGCGCACCCGATGGGTGTAGCCCCCGAGCCCTCGGGCAATTCTGGCTGGATCGGCCGGGGGGTCTCTCGACCAGGAACCTTAGATCCCGAGGCTTAACATACCCATATATGTTAGGATCTTGTCAAGAGCCCCTGATCCCCTCATGGCCTTATTCGGTCTGGCCAATGACAACGACGAGGGGCTGAAATCGAACTAGCTGTTGATCGAGCTAGCTATAGCAGGGATGGCTTCACCTAACGAAGGATCGGCTGCCCTTCGTGGGGCCTCTTCCTTGGCAAATTGGGGTGCTCGCCTGTCGGGGCCAAGCAACTAGTGGTGTTGGCTCCCCCTTCCTCCTCTTGCCCTTTTTGAAGCAAGACTACGGCCTAAGCGAGGGCTTGGCTGGCTCGTCTAGGAGCCTGCCGACCTTGGGCCCGGAGGCACCCTCCTTTCTGGGCAAGTCCCGCCGTGGGTGGGTGATCGAGAGCTTCTGGGCTCTAGCTCAAGGCCGACTGATCACCCAGCGTGCCACGCCCTTCTAGGGGCTTTGGTAGCAGGTCCTGACCATCTCGGGCCACCCTTATGGGGCCAACCTCCTACTGTCTTAGGCTGAGGCATGGGGAGTCCCCGAGCCTTGGTGGCCCAGGGTGTGGGGAGCACGCCGAGTTCAGACAAAGGGCCCTTGTTGGGCCCGCAGCTCAACGACCCTCGCCCTGACTCTGGAGAGCCGGTTGAATTTGGGGGCATGCCGGTCCGAGCGCCTGTCGGTTGGGGGGTCAAATCTTTTCTCCGTCTGAGGAGCCAGCATAGCCTCCAAGGCCGTCATGGGGCCTCCCTGCCAATAGGAGGGTGGCTTCTGGGCCCGTCCTGTCCACTGACGCCTTACGCAGGCGGTTGATGGTGCCTGAATCTTCACGCCTACTAGAGGAGTTAAGGCGTGCACTCCCGCACTGTCCCACCTCGTTTGGGAGATGGGACGTCGGGCCATGTGGAGCGGATCTAGCGAAGGGCGGTCGTGGCACTTGGTGTGCGCGGATCTAGGCCGTCGATGATGGCCGGTGGGCCCGAGGGAGCCGGATCCCCCAAGCCCCGTGAGGAGGCGTGCGCGGAGTGGGTGGCGTGCTTAGTGGAAAGTGGAGTGAAGACTTGACTCGTCAACGTCTGCCCGACTATGTCTTTACTGCGACCGTCATCACGCAACCGTCCTAGGACATGTTGCGGGGATGGAACGGGCTCCTGGCCAATTTCCCGGGGCCCTTCTAGCCGTTAATTGCCGATCGAAGGGCCCAGAACCGCTCACGGTGTATCAACATGGCTATAAAGGGAGGTCCCAAGGACATGGCGCCTTCCATCCCTTCCTTTGACTTCCTTCATCTTCTTTCTCTTAGACCCAACTCCTGGTGGCCATGACGATGATGAAGTGCGATGCTTCCCTCCAAGTGAGCCTAGCACTCTTCGCTGAGAGGTCGCCTCCATGAGAGCGGAAGGACTCTAGCGAGATGAAGGTGACGGCGTCGCATGGAAAGGGGTGAGGGTCAGCGTTGAGGGACACTGTCCTTCCCTCGTGCGCTATCTCCCTAGCCCTCCTTCTGGCCTCACACGCTGCTGCGCCTCGTCCCCGTCGTCCTCTTTCAAAGAGTAGAAGGACCCCAGTGATGTGGATTGTTGGGGCTTCTCTCTTTTATCAGAGGAAGGGCACTCCAGCGGTGGCAGGGGTCGCTAGCCGATGCAGAGCTAGAGGCAAGAGGCTACGACGATAAGGGCAGGGCCTTGCGCTACCTCCTCACTTCACCTCTTGTCGTTGCTGCTGCTATGGTGGAGTCCTAGGTTGCCGGGCCAGGGAGCAGGCGCCCGACCTTCCCCGCGCTTGTCTTTGAACTGCACAATCCTGACCATGGGTGGGTCGGGGTGGTCGCATGGTCGAGAGGTTGACGCGGGTCATTTTAGGGATATCAGTTTTTTTCAACCATATATTGTAATCAGGTCATTCCCAATTAATAAAATTACTTCTGTTTGTAATCTCGTTTTGCTCACGAGTTGTGCTCGGAGTCTTAGTCCCTTGTTGGGATGGGCTGTTACAACAATGGCCTCGGTGGGCACTATTGCCATGCCCGTGCTGCTAACGGGTGAGTCCATGAGATCCTCGGGTTTACGGTTGTTCCGTGCCCCGGTCATGTCCCCCAAAGGGGAGATCCTCGGCTTCCTGACCGAGCCACTCGTATAGTTCCCGAGCCTGTCGGTCGGTACAAGGGGGCTTGCTGCCTCCCTTGTTGGGTCACCACGAGCGGCTCGAGGTCAGTACTCAGACATCGTTCGATGGTCGACCGATTGCACGTCTAGGCGCTCGGCTAAGGCCTCTAGTGCCTGACCATGAACATCCCTCGCACTTTAGTGGCTTTGGGCGACCTTAAAGCTCAATGGGCCGGCCTTAGAACCCTCGACGATGCCCTTTCTAGGGGGCCTTCCATACCGATGTGCTGTCGATAGATCCAGTGAAGGATCGGGGCTGTGAACCATCTGGGGATCAGGTGATAAGATCTAGTGGAGGATCAGGGTTGTGATCCTCAGAGGATCGGATGATACCTGCAAAAGGAAATGGAATGGACATAAGAGAAGGGAAAGATGACATAGCTGGTAACGTGGCGGTCGGGGCCGTTCCATTAGCGCTCTGCCGACCTCTCACTCAATTCTCCTGCTCCGTCCATCCCGTCCCGTCCTTGCTCCGATCAAGGGCGTCCTGCTGCAATCTTCCTTCAAAAGGAGCAGCAAGTGGTTAGTTGATCGACCCTTGTAGGAGTAGCCGAGCAACCGTTGAGGTGACTCAGGTTGAAAGGAAAAGAGGAAACCGAATGGACAAGTCGAATGGGTTGAGAGGACAGGACTTATCTTAGTTTTTGTTGTTGGAGAGGTAGGCCGGCGAAGGAGGTCAGCGGGCATGTTTTGGCCCGGGAGGCTCAGCCACTGGGCGGATGGTCGGGCGGTGGCCTTCCCTCATGGGGAAAGGTCAGAACTCACCTCGATTGGGTCGACCCCTTCTGGGGGGTTGAGCACCTGGATGGAGGGGCTAGCCGGGCCATCACTACCGCCAGGGGTCTTGTCTACCTCGCCAGTGCTCGGTCGGGCGAGCAATGCTATCGCCTTGGTCGATTCCTCTGCCAGGTCCTTCCCTGCATCACGGCCGGAGCTGACCGGATCACATGGGGCGACAAGTGTGGCCGCTTGGGCGACGCGGTCTTGTTCGCAATAGTGCGCCACCTCGAAGCAGCTGTTGACGGTGATGACTCCCATGGGGCCAGGCACCTTCAGCTTCTGGTAGGTGTAGTTGGGGATGGCTATGAACTTGGCGAAGCATGGGCAGCCGAGGATGGTGTGGTAAACATTGTGCAAGTTGACCACCTCAAAGGTGAGCGGCTCCATGCAAAAGTTGTCTGGTTGGCCAAAGGTGATGTCGAGCCGGATGCACCAGAGGGGCATAGCCTCCTTCCTCGGGACGATCCCATAGAATGGTGCCTTGCTGGGGCACAGACGACTCTGCGGAATGCCCATCCTGTCAAGGGTGCAGATGTATAGGATGCTGAGGCTGCTTCCTCCGTCCATCAACACCTTAGAGAGGCGCGTGGTGTCGATGATCGGGCTGACCATGAGCGGGTAGTGCCCCGGATGTGGGACGCTGTTAGGGTGATCCCCCTGGTCGAAGGTGATGGCCATCTAGGACCATCGGAGCTGCATCGGGGCGGCGAGACTATGGACGGCGTGGACCTCCTACTCAGTGATGCGGCAGTGCTGGCGGGATTCGTATGCCTAGGAGCCCCTAAAGATCATCAGGCAGCAATCGGCCTCGGGCAACTCAGCGTCTTCCTCCAGGGCTGCTTCGGCCGGGTCGCCAGCCTTAGGGGTAGGCTTCTGGGCTCGGCCCTGCGGGCCAAGGGTGCTACGGATGTAGCCCCTCATAGTGGCGTAGTCTTTCAGGATATGCCTCACCTGGCCGCCGTGGAACGGGCAAGGGGCTTCGAGCGCCTTCTTGAAGTGTTCGGGACTCAAGGCGCGCCCACGGGGCTGAGGTATATTAGCGCGGTCGGCCACGGCCACCATTTCCTCCCCACGGCGCTTTCGCTCCCTGGCCCTTCTATTGTGGCAGTGCTAGGATGATGCAGGGTCATCACCGCCGATGCCACTGAGGTGATCGGCAGGCTTGGCCTTGGCCTTGTCACTAAAGTTGGCTTGGATGGCTTCCTCGCCAGTGGCATACTTGGTGGCAACATCAAACAGCTCCTACGTTGTGTGCGAGGTCTCACGGCCAAGGGTGTGGATGAGCTCCTTGCAGGTGGTGCCACGGATGAAGGCATTGATCACGTCGGCATTGGTGATATTGGGGAGCTCATTGCGCTTCTCGGAGAAGCGCTGAATGTACTCCCAGAGGGTCTTGTTGGCTCCTTGCTTGCAGTTGCGGAGGTCCCAGGAGTTCCTAGGGCGGGTGTAGGTCCCCTGGAAGTGGCCAACGAAGACTGAACAGAGATCGCCCTAGTAGCGGATGCTGCCGGGCTCAAGCTGCTCCAGCCAGGCTCTGGTCGAGCTTGACAGAAACAGAGGAAGGTGCTGGACGGCAAAGTCATCGTCTAACCCCCAGTCTGCATGGCTAGGTGGTAGTCCTCCAGCCAGTGGTTCGGTTTGGTCTCGCCGTCGTATTTGGAGATGTGCATGGGCGGCTAGAACCGCTTGGGGTAAGGGGCCGCCCTGATTTCAGCCCCGAACACCATGGGGCCGAAGTGGTTCTGGACGGTGCCCCTATTGCCACGCTCGGGGGTGTGGGACCACGCCCGAGCATGGCGCCTGGCCTCGATGGTGTCATGCATGTCGCGGTCATCGCTAATTCGGTGGTGCGCGAGGGGCGTCCAGGAGAGAGCTCGTGCCTCCACTCTTGCCGATGCTTGGCGCCCTGGGCCCACGGACGGTCATAGCTATTGCCAGAGGAGTCGTCGTCGCTTCCTCCCATTGGCAAGGTGTGCGCGTCAGAGCGGTCCCCGTTGATGGTGGCTGTCTGCTGGGATGGCCGTGAGTAGATGGTGCGACACCGGGAGGCCAAACTCTCAGCCTGTTGTTCGAGGGCAACCTGGAGGAGCCACTTCGCCTCGCGTAGCTGCTTGTTAGTCTTAGGGTCCGGCATGTCGGTGAAGTTTAGGACGCTTCCCCCATCCATCAGTACCTTCGTGAGGCGTGCCTATCTGACCATAGGGCTAACGATGATGGGGAAACGGCCCAGGCTGGGAACATAGCACGGGTAGTCCTACCGCCCAAAGGTGATCGCCACGTTTGACCAGCGGAGGCACCGTGGTGGCGTGACGCTTGTCATGTTGACTTCCCGCACTGAGGCCCCTAGAGGCCGCGGGGGCGCCAGTGTGACGTCCCCCCTAAAGACCACGAAGCAGATCTGGGCCGCACCTGTGGCGGATCTCTCCGCTACGTGTTCTCTTGACCCGTCGACGGCCGACGGCTGGCAGACCGGCGCCGCCTACCTCTACGGGGCTCGGCGGTGGGCGAAGATCTCTTCTGCTCGAAGGGTGACCCCAGCACGGGTGCGCGCCGGGACTCAAGCGACTCCTGGCTCGGGGCAGATCTACGGATCTGGCGGGCCAAGAGCTAGGAGCAGGCTCCTAGGGGTGATGACGGAATGAGTGGCGCTAGGAGTTTGCTGCTCACTGGTGCAACCCCACCAAGTAGGCGAAGCTTGCCGTGGCAGTCGACGATGTAGGCCAGGCTCCCGAAGTTGAGGACCTGGCCCGAAGCGAAGGCTCCGGGTGTGGCGGAGAACTCACCAAGGAAGTGGACGCCATCGTCTGGGGCAATGCCGCTTGCTCCAGCGACGAGGTGGGTGGCTCCGGCCACCGTAGAGCCTGAATCACACTTGACACTGCCCCCTACCTAGCGCGCCAGCTATCGCGGGTTTTGAACCACGACAAGAATGTTGTTCGAGTTAGTGTCAGGAGTGCCTCTCCGGTGGCTTGGGTGGACTCAAGAACACAAGGAACATAGAGAGGACACGACAGTTTATCCTGGTTCAGACGGAGGATGCCCTACGTCCAGCAGCTGATGATCCTTATACCCAAGAGCACCCAAAATCAGGGAGGGGGGTTACAATAGAGGGTAGAGAGATTTGGTATGGGGTTAGCTCAGTGCTAATCCTAAGGTTGCCTCGCCACCGGTGGAGCCTTCCTCTCGTCAGAGATGAGAAAGATGGCAGATGGCGGTGGAGGAGACCTTGGTGCCCCTCTCTGGGTTGCCCTACCCTCGTTGCTAGGCAGGAGAGCATGGAATGAGCGATCACAAAATGGTTGTCTGTGGATCATCCTCCCCCTCTGTAGGATCCACCCTCCCCTTATATTCTGAGGTAGGTTAGGCACATGATGGTTTGGGGAAGCTAAGTCTATGGTCTACATGAGCCGGAGTCTAGGGAGGTCTTGCAGCGGCATCTTGTGGACCGTCGAGTTGCCTTGGCATCGAAGAATCTCTGGGTGTCATCCGGTCGCCTTGCCCTGACACCCTGCATGTCAGGCCTTGTCATCTTGGACCGGTCTTCCTCGGGCGCACCTTCTGGAGTCTTCTTGGTGGCGAGAGAGGCTATTCTAGGAGGCTGATGCGTGGGCCCAGAAGCCCCCGCACCCTCAGAACCCTTGGAGGAGTTTGTCTTCTTGTGTCATGCCCCGTGTGTGAGCCTGTTGGGGGAGTGGCCGGCAATGCCACGCCCAAGGGGCAGTGCCCGGGAGCCCCCGAGCCTTGGTGGCTCGGTCCATCGTCTTCTTGCACCCGAGCCTTGGTGGCTCGGGGAGTTGTCTTCTTGTGGCCCTAGTCTTGGATGGAGCTGAAGGCCGGGGCGAAGCCAAGGGTCAGGCTCGGGCTCCTATCGTTCGGGGAGCCCCCGAGCCCAGAGCAGAGGAGGCAGGTGTGCTCGGGCTCGGCCTGAGTCCTTAGCCTGAGGGTGCGCATCCGATGGGTGTAGCCCCAGGGCGATTCTGGCTGGATCGGCCGGGGGGTCTCTTGGTCGAGAACCTTAGATCCCGAGGCTTAACATACCTATATGTTAGGATCTCGTCACCAACATTCATGTAGGCGGAGTTGAGAAACTTCTTCTTTCTGGTGTCTTCCTTCTTCTTCTTTGTGCCACTGAAGAATGAGGAAGACTGATCTAAAAATTATTCTCTATAGTCCTTCATCATGGCCAGATCTAACCACAATAAAACGAAGAAGATACTGGAGAAAATTATTCCATGGTGACGACACCATCCCCGCCTTGATGTCGTCGTCCGGAAATAAAAGTCTCCATGTCGTCATACTGGTGAGGATGCTGACGCTGCAGTTTCGCCCTCATCTTCAACAGATCCGCTATGGAGAAAACGATTCCACCCTGCCATCTTGCTGTTGCCGGAGAGGAGGAGGAGGAGGAGGAGGAAAACATAAATCTCCAATACCAAAAAAAAACTTGGCATGAAGAGACCCCAACCCTAATGACTCAATCTACTAGAAAAACTTATTAAAAACGATGGATCCTCAATCCTCCGGCCTGCGGTGATATGCCAGAGAGAGAGGGAGGAGGGGACCAGCGGTGGTGGAAGCCGGCGGCGGCGCTTCGAGTGTGAGTCGCAAGACCTGGGCATGTGCGAGTCACAGGGAGAGGCTTATGAGCTAGCCATCTTGTTCATGGTGGACAGCCAAGTGTTTGGAAGCGCAGAAACATGGGTGTAATAGCCTCGCGCTATACTATATTTACCTGGCTGGCCATTGATACATACAACTCCTTCCTTTGTTTTGAAGCTTTGACATGTGCCATCAACTCCTTTTTAGCTACTCCGTATTAACCAGAACATGTTCAGAGTGCATACATCCGTATCAATAAAATTACTGGAGGAATAATTCATCTCATTTACATTAATCTAAAGTGGAGTTTATATAGAGTACATCAGGAAATACAGAAATTAAAAGACTCTAACCCTTGATATGCTAACACCCCCGCAGTTGGAATGTCAACATCATTTGGGAGTGAAGACATTCAAAGTGGAGCGAAATTCTGTAAAAATAGAGGTAGGTAGACCCTTAGTGAACACATCCGCATATTGGGAGGTGGATGGCACATGAAGAACTTGATTGCCCCTGCAGCAACTTTGTCCTAAACAAAGTGTAAATCAATCTCAATATGCTTGGTGCGCTGATGTTGCACCGGATTGGATGAGAGATAAATGGCGCTAATGTTATCATAAAATACCACAGTAGAACGCCTGGGACAGAAATGGAGCTCCTGAAGTAACTGCCCACAGCATTAGCAACTGCTCTATATTCGGCTTCTGCACTGGATCGAGACACAATTTGCTGGCGCTTCGATGACCATGAGACCAAATTGTCACCCAAAAGACAGCATATCTTGAGGTCGACTGTCTAGTATCAGGACAACCAGCTAGCCCAGTCAGCATCTGAGTATGCAACCAAGTCATGAGTAGAAGAGCGAAGTAGCTGCAAACCATAGTCCGAGGTGCCCTTGATGTAGTGGAGAACATGCTTACTCAAGGCCAGATGAGGCTCACGGGGATCATGAGGAATAATTCAACTCATTTACATTAATCTCAAGTGGAGTTTACATAGAGTACATGAGGAAAAACAGAAATTAAAAGACTCTAACTCTTGATATGCTAACAAAAATATTAGCTCTTGTTATATGCTCGTGTGGTGCCACATAACCAAATTAGGCTCTCCTATAAAACAAGACCTACCATGGATCTCACAAAACAAAAACAACCATGGATCGACAAGCATTCATTGTATATATAGTTTTGTGTGGCTGTGAACGGACATGCGATGGGTCAAGTATATGTTTGTTTATCATAAAACGCATGCGCGTGCGAATATAGAAATGGCGAGTTGTTGGAGGAAATAAACTCGGCTTCCAATTCAAGAGATACTCACAAAACTTCTATATAATCGGATAAGCAAACGGAATGCATGCCTTAGACTAGGAATCTAGAATGAGTGGCTGCATGTTATGCATGAAACCCAGTCAGTCAAAGCATCTCGATGTCAGTTTAATTTGTTGGGATAATTAAGTACAAGGTATGTAAGGGAAATAATTAAACGGTCATCAAGTACTTTCACTCTCACGATCAGTGCTACTGCTATCTACAAATATATCCTCGTGTTTACTGTCTTTTGGCCGCCTACCATTTTGTCCATGCTAAACAAGGTGACTATGAAACATGTTACTCTCTGCTGTCTTCTTTTAGTGCTCGTCCTGCATTCAGATCAAACATCTGCTGCTGGTTTGTATTCCTCGTCATACATCTCTTCTCTGTTTATTTATTAGTTCGATGTTAATCTGATCCAGTAGAGATTTGCAGTACGTCCATTTATTTTGTTTCACACTTATTCACCTTGTGTTTCAATCTTCTAGTTTTCTTTTTATTGGAAAAAGTATTATCGAATTCTACTCTTTCTTTCCTTTTGTATAAATGTTTATTTCATTCATAGACATTTCCGTGTGAATGATTATGATTCCACCGAGCAACAATACATCGATTATATGGTAGTACTTCAATAACATGTGAATATATACCCTTTTTTTTGGCAGACAGCTGCAGGTATGCAATTCTTTCAGCTCGGTTCTGTAAAAGCTGGATGTGCAAGAGTGAGTGCTGGTTTCAGTCGCAGCTAATAACGCCTGCAAATACAGTAAAGGAACACAAGTGTATAAAAGGAGGATTCAATGGGTTGTGTCGCTGCCTCTTCTGTAAAAAGTAGTAGTCTCATCTTTATTAAGTTTTATTTAGGAACATAATGTCTCTTGTCAGGGAATTCTCGGTCATTTAGATAGTAGTTTAGCCTCAGACTCTCTAGAGTTGTCTGCTTTTGCTCTGGGCATTCTAAATATTTGCTTCAATCTTCCATTTTCTAAAAAGAAAAATCTTTGCATGAATAATATAAATGGTCTCCAGTATTGGTTCAATGAGATTCTGTGGGCATCTTTCCAGATTCATATGTACGCTACATTTTTTATTTTTGAAAGAATAAATAATTAATAAAAAATATGGAATTTTTAATTCCTCAAGCAACTTCTGAACCCACATTACTTTGGCAGTACTATTAGCCAAAGATTTGTATTATGCTTCATTAGCACTCCAGGATATAAATTTGAACCAAGAAAAACAGCAAAGCCTCCTATTGATCATCGGTCATCCGAGCATCATGTCCAATCCACATCAGAGAAGGCCATCCGAACATCCTACCCAACGTGGATCAGAGAAGGCCATCCGACCAAGCATCCTGCCCAATCCGCATCAGAGGGAAGGCACTAACAAGTATAGACAATGTCAAAATCATTTAGAACCATCAATATAATAAGATATAATAACAAATGTAAAACAACTATCAATGAATTCTATCTCTAAATGCAAAAGGACAAGTTTTCAAAAAAAATGCAAAAGGACAAAAAGAGCACAAGATGTCGTGCATCAGAAACACAATTCTCTGCATGTCGGTTATATCAAGCTGGGCCATTTATCACACAAGCATCATCAAAGCATATGTTTAGTATATGCTCTATACCTCTATCACAGGATCAATAGCAAAATAAGTTCAGGAAACCATGATAGCATCCCAAAAGAGTTCTCTGAATGCCAAAAGCAATACCAAAATTATCACGGAAAAGCAAAATTGAGCTTCATTTCACGCTATCACAGACAACATCAAAAGTGAAATTCATGTGATGATTGCAAACAGTGAAGAAATGCACAGACAATTTTGTCCCAAATCCCAATGCTATTAAGGTTGTGACAGCTTTTCTCTTACAGCAGCCAATGGGGCTGTCAGCAACGGAGGCAGAGGAAACTAATCAAATGATAACCCTTTTCTTTTCAGTTTAATTGGACAGCTTGTGCAAACAGATCATAATATGCATCTGCTGACATAATATCAACAAAGAATAAGCAATATTTCATTGTTAAATTAACTGACAGTCTCAAATGGAACCTGATGGCTATGTGAACCTGAAGCTATATACAGGTTGGAAGCTGTTTCGCAATAGTTGAACAGAAGTCTATGTGTGACGCTTCTTAATGAAAAAAGTGTCCTAAGGACGCGGTCACGAAAAAGAAGTCTATGTGTGACAACTCTTCTGAAACTGCACAGCTGAGGCCTCTACGCTGCTTCCTCCCAAGGAGCAGATCAGCAGCACCATCATCCTCCAGCTTTCTGTTCTTCCGCGAAGCACAACAAGAGGTAGCTCCACCACCTCTCTCAAATCGGCAGGAACCTGGGAAAACTTCTTCTCTTTCTCTCTGCTAATTGTCACGAACAGAGCAACTTCTAGATTGGCATGCATGTGCTTGCTCGGATGGGATTCCACTAGGATGAGGGTTCAATGGATTTATGGAAGATCATTAGTGAAACCGGAGGTTCTAGATTTTAAGATCAGGATCTCAACCCTCATTGTAGCACATAGATGCACACAGCACATGAGGTTCTTAGTGTGATCCAGCACAACTTAGTGTCAACAATAAGTATAGAAAATGTCATGTAAAAAATACAAAAAGGGAGATCTACAAAAAAAATTAAGTATCCTAATGTAGCCTAGTTATTGTGTACACTGCCCCTAAACCAAATTAGGCGCTCGACTAGTTGGATCAATTTTTCTGTTTGGCCTCATGATACTAACACAACCGACTTAATTGTCTATCCTGTAGAACAGCCATAGATCTTCGTCAAGAGAAACAACAACCATGGATGGACGAGCACTCATCAGTCATCACCATACTAGGAATGAAGGGAAGTTCCTTGTCGTAGGGAGTTACTTAGTATAGCTCTATATATAGTTTTGTCTGGCTATGAACGAATTGAACAAGCAAGATTGGATGGAAGACGGTGGTCCAAGTTTTGATAGTGTTCGGTTTGGGGTAGGGTGTTTGTTCAAGGGATTTGCTACATGCTGGATGAGCTAGTGAAAACTGGCCGGACGAAGCCATCCAAAGTAACCAAATAGTCGTAATTAGGCTATTAAGTTTTTTTGAACAATTATTATATTAAGATTATTGTTGATTATGAGCAATTAGTCTATTATGTGGTTACTTAATCGCCCTGTTCGCTTGAACTTATCAGCCCGACTTATCAGCTATGGTACAACGAAACTCTCATGAAAACCCATTGAGATTGACCTAATTAACTATGTTGGCAATATTAGTGTTGATTGTCATTGATTAATATATCAATAATTGTTACTACTTAAAGTTATGAGGTATAATTGGCTAACTATTCTCGTCCCATGAAAAAACCTATCATGGATTACCTTATCCAAAAATAAAGGATCATCTGGCCAGGATCATCTGGCCTTGTCGTGGGGCCAAACACACCTTATATGTTTCTTACAAAACAAGTGCCACGTGCATATTCGTATATAGAAACTAGCAGGAACCCTGTGCTTCATACCGGCTCAATGGGGAAGTGCGCTAACATGTATGGATCAAACTACGGTTTCTTGGCACGTAAAATAAAATAAGATTGACTCTTGAATCCTTTCATCAGCGGGAAGGTACTACATGTTAACTTAGGTAACCAAGAGAAAAAAAAACCTGATTTGTAACATTGTAGATATACAGAAAACACTATTGATAAACATGAAGATTCAACCCCAAGTTTAAAGGTTTATATATTATATAGATGGTGGTTTGTTTGAGGAAAAAGACTTGGTTTAATTTCAGGAGCGGCAAGAGACTGACAAAACTTCTATTTAGTCGGATCAGCAAACGGAATGCCCTAGACTATGGATATATAGTAGCCGCATGTTATGCATGAACTGAACCCAGTCAAAGCATCTGGATCTCAGTTTGTGTTGTCATATGCTGATATGCACAAGGTACTGCAATGGAAATAAACGGTCATCAAGCACTTTCACTGTCATGATCAATCTATTGCTACTTCCTTGAATTGGCCTACCATTTTTTCCATGCTATAAATAAGATGACTATGAAACATGTTACTCTCTGCCAGGGATGAAGCCAGGAAAAAATTTAGGAGGGGCTGAACAACGGCGTCGGCGTGCCCGCCGGGCGCCGGGCGCCAGCGCCCGCTCGCCCGCCATCACGCCTGGCTGCCCACTCATTGCTCGCCAGCCGTGCCTGGCGCTGCCTAGCCGCTCGGTCGCTCCCCACTCGCCCAAGACCCTGCGTGGCAGCGTCGTTGTAGGAGTCACGCGCCCGCGCCTGAAGCCGCCGCTCGATTGGGAACTTGAGACAGGGTTTATTTCACTCATTGGACTTTAGATTGGGCCTTGCCTGGGTAATCCTCTGCCTCTATAGATCTGGCCTAATTAGCAAGAAAAGAGGTTCAGCAAATCTCAACCCCTCCTACCTGTATATCTACAGCTGAAATTTGAGGCGGCGGCTCTATGGGGCTTCGCTTGCTCGTGAGCGGTAGGGGGGGCTGGAGCCCCCCACCCCACCGCTAGCTCTCTGCTGTCTTCTTCTAGTGCTCGTACTGCATTCAGATCAAACATCTGCTACTGGTTGGTATTCCTCATCACATATCTCCTCTGTTTTTAATTCAATGTTAACTGAACCATAGAAGAGATTTGCAGTATATCCATGTATTATGTTTCACACTTTCTCACCTTGTGTTTAGTCTTATAATCTTCTTTTTATTCAAAAAAAAGGTATCATTCGACTCCTTTTCCCT
The DNA here is from genome assembly GCA_022457205.1 of Saccharum spontaneum. NCBI lineage: Eukaryota > Viridiplantae > Streptophyta > Magnoliopsida > Poales > Poaceae > Saccharum > Saccharum spontaneum. Next base: position 6,617,330 of record CM039602.1, on the reverse strand, counting down.
TTAACAAACTTATAGTGATATTTATAGTTTTGTTGTTTATTTCAAAGACATCTTCATGAGAACGAATGCTTCGACGGAGCAACAATACATGGATTATAATAATTTAATAACATGTGAATATATATACCCATTTTTTTTGCAGAGAGCTGCAGCTATTCAATTCGTTCGGTTCCATTCTGCAAGAGTTGGATGTGCAAGACTGAGTGCTGGTTAGAGTCACAGCTAATAACTTCGAATACAATCAAGGAACACAACTGTATCAAAGGAGGGCTCAATGGGTTGTGTCGCTGCCTCTTCTGTGAAAAGTAGTATCATCTTTAGGAGAGTGATGAAACCGTTGAATAAGACCAAATCAGAGTAGATCGCCATGTCTCTCGTCAGGGACCTCTCGTCATTTGAGATACTACATACTAGTTTAGCCTCAGACTCTCTATATAGTTGTCTGTTTATTCTCTTGGCAATCTGCTTCAGTATTCCATTTTCTTAATTTTTTTTCTTGAATAATATAATGCCCTCCAGAAATGGTTCAATAAGATTGAGTGGGTATCTTTCAAGATTCATATAGATGTGTGTATGCTACGTTGTTTATTGTTGAAAGAATAATTAATCAAAAAATGCATGTTTCTTCAATAAAGATTCATATATATGCGAGATCCGGTGGGACCGGGGAGTCTCCGTTAGCATCCCCTCAACTAACGGAGCTTACAAGCTATTCGGCTTATCGTTTCTGTGGCTGATAAGCCAGCTGATGTTGTTTTGTTGTGAGAGAAAAATATTGTATCATGGCTGATAAATTCAAGCGAACAGGGTTGATAAGTTCAAGGCTCAATCAACCCGATCGAGCCTCGATCATCTTGGGAGCTTCGCACTCTGAATTTTACTGGCTCAAGGCTCTGGTTATATATAGCCTGCAGTAAAAATAGTAAAAGGTGGAAATACAGATGAAGTACGTATCTGTCCTAGTTTTTTTTCAAAAAAAAGAATAATTCTGACCTCTACAAATGTACACAATGCATGCAGCATTGTATATAGTGGTTTCCAGGAGATTTTTATAAAGCACTACAACAGGGATGCAAACCGTATAACACATGAGTTACCAGCTATGCAAACTAAGGAAAATTGTAGACGATGTGTTGAACGATGTAACTATTCTTCAATAATAGAGCTCGCGGTATGCATTGTCAAAAAAAAATCTTACAATGTTTTTCAGCATAAATGTAGATTATCAAATAAAGAGCAAGAGGGCACTTTTAAATGAAGTACGTATTTGTCCTAGTTGAAGTAGTCAAAGTGGAAAATGTAGAATCGGTTGTAATTATCGTAAGCAAAGGTTGCCGCTATCTTCGCGTAAGAGCGCCAGATGGATTAGTTCACCAATGTGCCCTACTCAGCCCCTCTTGGCTAGTAGGGCATGTTCGCTTCATAGACCGGAGCTTGCCTAGCTCAGGCAGCCATCTCAAATGTTCGGTTTTGGACGATTTGAGTGGAATCGAGCTTGATTAATAGAGATGCAGATTAAAAAAAGACCAGACATTAGAGGGAAAACTTCCACCAAGATATATTGAATTAATAAGAATTATACATCCTTGGTTCAAAAAGAATATAATTCTAGCCTTCAACCTAGATAAACACTTGTTCAGATTTTTAAAACTAAAAATATATTTTTTATTAGGACGAACGTTTTCTTATACGTGGGCCGGGACCGGGAAAAGGCCTTGAAGGCCGACCACCCCAGGATGGGCACCGGAGAGTTCAATGGCACCGTCAACAGCATGAGTCAGTTAGCTTTAAGGATCGCAACGGGGCAGGTTCGGATCGGGTGAAATGTTTGGGCACCCAAAACCGAAACCCGAAGCTAAAACCCGAAACCGCCCCGATCTGCGATTTGGGTGAAAATCCATCCCCAAAACCGAAACCCGCGGATCCTGAAACCCGACGGATAATTCGAAACCCAGAAAATTCCAGATCTAGGGAAGGGATGCGCCAGCGCCGCAGCCCTCTCGCTCCTCCGCCAGGTTGCACTCCTTCCCTGCACCGCCCTCTCTTGACCCCCCGCCCTCTCGCTCTTCCGCCAGGCCGCACGCCTCCCCTGGGCCGCCCGCTCTCAAGCCGCTCGCCAGCCTCCGAGGGCAGAGCCCGTGCCGTGTGCGCCCGCGCCGGCGGATGCGAGAGCAGGGCCCAGGAGGCCGCCCGCCGCTCGCCAATGCCGAGGAGGCCGCCCGCCGCCGCAGAGAGAGAGGTCACGAGCGCTCAGAGAGAGAGAGAGAGAGAGAGGGCGAACGCGAGGGCCGAGGGGCAAGGCCTGCGGCCTACGTCGCCGGTCACCGCATTGGCGCTCAGCGGGGGAGCGCCCGAGGCCCCGAGCAGGAGCGGCCACGCCGCTATCGCCTGCCGTCGGGTTTGGTGGGTCGTGGGTTGCTGCGACGATTTGGGAATTTTGGATTCGGATACTCGGGTGAGGGAGAGAGCTGAGGGATGGAGGACTTCAGGATTATATATAGCTAGGGTTGGTGATGGGCTTCCAGTGGGCCGAATTCATTCAGGGCCGGACGGTGATCTGCGGGTGAAGTCAAAGATCCGCCCCAGACCCGTTGATTTCGGGTATCCGAACCCGAAAATCCGTGGGCACAGAGCAGACACCAAAACCGAAACCCGCAGACCCAAAATCCGCGGGCATCCGCCCCGGATCCGACCCGCTGCCATCTTTAGTTAGTTTTAAGCCAACCTCTTCGATAGTGTTAGTTTTTAGTAATATATCATAGTATGATTAGATTCATATGACACTCTCACATGTTCTTAGAATGTGTGTATGAGCCTATCTAGCTCTTGATCAAGAGTTAGCTTTTCTTTCTCTTATATTAAAATATAAAAAAATAATTAGAGCTAGCTTATTAGTCACGCATTGTTGGTGTTCCTTGGTGAGGCATGGGGCCAGGGTCAGCATATAATAGTTAAGTGTTTTTTGACAATCGCTTAATTCATAAGAGATATTTTTTAAATTAGGAACATATAAATACTTGGTTCTTGGTGTCACAAAAAGTTAAAACTACTAAGGGTGTGTTTAGTTGGTAAAAAGTTACTGTAGCACATTTCGTTTTTATTTGACAAATATTATCCAACCATGAAGTAACTAGGCTCAAAAGATTCGTATCGCAAAAACCAGACAAACTTAGCAATTAGTTATTTTTTTATCTATATTTAATACTCTATACATGCGTCTAAATATTTGATGTGATGACTGGAAGAGAAAATATTTTAGGTTTGTATGGGAAGTGAACACACCCTAAAATGGGCAAAATAACAAATTGGATGACTACCAGGCTACATGCTAGCGCACAAAGTATTATTATTAGTAGTAGTAGTATTAGAGATACGTGCTAACAGATCAGCATAATTTCTTGTCAAAAAGTTCAATCAGAGTTTTTAGACACCCGTTTGTCGAAATGCAACAGCTTTGTGAAGCGCCTCGTGATACCAAGTACTCTCTTCGTTCGAAAGATTTAATTGAAAAATATGTGAGTAGCTGATACGAATTTGAAAGACCTAAAATAGTAAATTTATGATATTTAAAGGCGGACCTAAAGTGCTGTAATTTATTGAGGTTGTCATGTCAACGTATCGATAATATAGCAAGGGCTTGTTTAGATTGTAAAAAAATTGAACCCGATGAATAGTACCACTTTCGTCTTATTTGACAAATATTATCTAATCGTGGACCAACTAGACTCAAAAGATTCATCTCGTGATTTCCAACTAAACTGTGTAATTAATTATTTTTTTACCTACATTTAATACTCCATGCAAGCGGTTAAAAATTGATGTGATGGAGAGAGAGTGAAAAAATTTGAAATTTAGATGGCATCTAAACAAGCCCCAACTATCTTATCGAGGAGAGAAAAAAAAAACAAGAGTCAGTATAGGTTCCGACCATGCAAGAAACTATGTCGTTAGCACGCTATTTCCTCCATCCAAATATACAAGACGTTCAAGGATTCAAATTTTGTCTCACAATAGTGGACGTTATAGCCGGCCTATGACCCTGTTCAACTAGCTTATACTCTATACTTTTCAACTTATTTTTTTAATTAAAATAGTGTTTTTCTCTCATAATAAATCAGCTAACAGTGTTTTCAACCGGTTTATTAACACAACCGAAGGAAGCTATGTGTCTAATCCTGACCGCCGTACTATCAAGCGTCAGTTCGCTTGGCCAGAAGAAGCCTAAAAAATGCAAAAGAATCAACCGGTGATGTTCACGAGCGTAGAAAATTGAATAAACAACGTTTCCTTGCCGGAGCTCCCAACCTCCACATCGGTACTACGTCGTTGTCAGGCACAGTGATTCCTTTACAGGGGTGTTGAGTATTTTCGCTGCTACATTAGTCTCGGGACCAGCTGTCAGATGTCTCTAACATGAGACAGGGGGAGTAGCAACTTATCGAGGAGAGAAAAAAATATGAGTCGGCGTGGGCTCCAATGATGCAAGAGACCATTAGGCCTCATTGAGATGGCTAAAGTTAGAAAAAATTTAGTATTGTACCACTTTTGTTTATATTTAGCAATTATTGTTCAATCATAGAAAGATTCGTCTCGTGATTTACAATCGAACTATGCAATTAGTTATTTTTTATCTACATTTACTGTTCCATACGTGCATCCCTAAATTCAATGTGATGGAGAGAGAGTATAATAACTTGGAATTTGGGAGCAATCTAAACAAAACCTTACTTTAGCATTGACAACTAACTTATTGAGGAGAGAGAAAAAAACAAGAGATGACGTCGGCTCCGACGATGCAATAAACCATCACTTTAGCATTGATGGTAGATGTAGTTTTGATAAGTGGGCCCGCCATCCTTCACCTGGCACTCACTAGTCACGAATGATCAGGGACGAAGCCAACGGTAGGGCAAGTTGGGCTCGAGCCCCCATACCGTCGCGGAACACGTGGAGCTCCCCAGTCCCCCTTGATTTGTTAGCCATGGATGAAGGTGTAGGAGGTGTTGCTAGAGGTAGAAGACGACCTTCAGCCCCACTGTAAGGTTCTAGAGGGCTAGAGGGGGGGTGAATAGTCTATAAAAATTCTACAAATGACACTAAGTAAACTTGTTAGAATAACAAACGGCGTAAAGTGAGTTTTGCTTAGCCAAAGGTTGTGATGCAAGCCTCCTATTCACAAGTCTAGTAGATTATGATATCTAGTTCACGCAAGAGCTATGTCACTAATTTTACACTAGAGAGCAAGCTAACAACACTACTAGCAAAGCTATCACTAGAGCTACACAAGATAATCTAGTAAAAGTAAGTGCAAGAGAGAGGATTGTGATTCTTATACCAACGGTGGAGTGAAGATATTGCCAATCACCAAGATGATATACAATCAATCAATATTGACAACAACACAATATGAAGACCAATCACCGAGAGACAAGAGACATAATATTTTTGTTCACCCGGTGTTCACTTGTGCACCGACAAGCTACGTCACCGGTTGTGTCGACCAACACTTAGATGGTTTCCCGGTGTGACCCTCAAGTCACTTGCCCCTCAAGGCACGCCCCGCAAGGCACCGCAAGACACCACTCTCAAGTGAGGTAACTCAATGACACGCGCATTCCACTAGAGTCGCTTTTAGCGTCCCACCGAGGAAAGCACAAGAACCTCTCACAATCAACCGGAGGTGGCCAAGAACAAACACCTTCTCTTGCCAACGCCTCCAACAATCTCCAAGCCGACTAGGAGCAGTACTCTCCAAGAGTAACAAAAAATCCACCGGCTAAACCACCCACAAGTGTCACTAGATGCCCTCAAGCTATGCAAATGCACTTTGGGATCACTCAATCTCACTTTTGATTTGCAATCAAGCAAGAGAGATGAGTGGGAGAAGAAGCTTTAGCTCAAAGGATGCACAAGAGTGTTAGAAATGCCAAGATACCTCCCCAAGGGCCGGCCAACAAGTATTTATAAGCACCCCAAATAAATAGAGCCGTTAGCAATCCACTGGGCGTTTTTCGCGAGCGACCGGACGCGCCAGTCGAAACTGACCGGACGCGCTCCACCGCGTCCGGTCACCCTACGCTGTCCACGTATCCCTCGAATTCAAACACGGCCGTCAGATTTCAACGGTCGACACAGTGTTCCAACGGTCATCGCACGACCGGACGCGCCGATTGCACAGCACCGCGCGCCCGTGACGCATCGACCGGACGCGCTCCACGCAGCGACCGGACGCGACAGTGCCAACGTCCGGTCGGAGTCCAGTAAGCTCCCTTCGTGACCGGACGCGTCCGATCGTGTGTGACCGGACACGCCGCACGTCCGCTCAGCCCTTCGCCACACACTGTTCCTCTGGGTGCCCGACCGGACGCTCTGGTTCCGCGAGGGACCGGACGAGCCGGTTGCAAACCCTAGCCCGCGCGCCTGACTGCAGCGTTGTACTGACCGGACGCGTCTGGTCAAACCGTGACCGCGTCCGGTCTAGCGTTCGATTACGCTGGTGACCTCTGTTCGCCTCCGTTTCTTTTCTGACTTCTGGCGTAGTGGAAAATAGACATTTCATTTCTCTGAAATCGCCTGAACCCCTCTCTACCCACAAGCCACAGCGCGACCAACGCCACCTTTGCAAATGTGCCAACACCATCAAGTGTACATCTCCATGTGCTTGTGTGTTAGCTTTTTCTCAATTATTTTCAAAGGTTTTTCAGTTAGCTCACTAGGTCCTATATGAAATGCACTTCATGAATTCACCTAGTGGCACCCGTGTGTCGAATAACTGATAAGACTTCCCCTCTTAATAGTTCGGCTATCGACCCTAAACCACTCACACCCTCTATGGTGTCTTGAGTGCAAAACAAAATGGCCCTATGGTTATACCTTTGCCTTGAGCCCATTTTGTTTCTCTAAATGATATGATCCACTTCATATCATCACATGACCGTCTCGATCCATCGACCTTGACTTCACTTGCCCTTCACCATTGCATCGGTCCGTCGGCGCCAAGTCTTGCTCAAGCTTCACCATCGTATGGTCCTTCGCTTCGAAGTCTCGACTTGCCCTTCACCTTCACAACCGGTCCATCGAGCCAAGCCTCATCTTGGTCTTCACCATTTTTGGTCATATGAGTCAATGTTATGTCTCATATTCAATGACCACCTTTATCTAAATCATCCACTTAGATACAAAGGTTAGTCCTAGGTTTCATCAATTAGCCAAAACCAAACTAGGGACTTTCACCCACCTTGATTATTTCCTGGCTTCGTCCCTGCGAATGACGACGCTTGCTAGCGCATCTTGTTCGTTTGGCACCTTTACTCGTATCAACCAGCCCCGCCCACATGCCTCAGCGCGCACCATACTGGTTCACCACCCTTTTTGGAATCTGCCATAACACCCTAAAATTTGCATCATTTTAAAATAGGAGAATTTGATTTACTTACGCAATTTTATGAGCATTATAACCTAGAGAAATAATAATTTTCAATAAATAAAATCAACTATAAGGTTAGACACATGCTTGTGCATACATGTTGCTGCATATTTTCCTCTGTGATGATTGGTTTTTATTACAAGAGAAAAGGACTTCAAACATTATTTGAAAATTGCTTTGAAATATTAGAAAAGGAAAAGAAAATGGAAATCTTCTCCCTTCTTAGCTTCTGGCCCGAAGGACCAGCTCTCTCTCCCCTCTCTGGCTGCTCGGCCTTGATCTCGCTTGGCCCAGAATCGTAAGGAGCCCAGCCCTTTGCTCGCTCATGTGCAGTGCAACGGGCCGGCCCAGCTAATAAGGCCGCAGGCCCCTTTGCTCCTCCTCCCGCTCTGTTCTGATGACAGTCCGGACCCGCATTTACTCTCACTGCCACATGGGGCCCGCATGTAAGCGGTGTCTCCTCTTGCTCGTCACCGAGCAGGACTCCATCTCGGTCGAGTTCGTCTCCGACCCAATGCCTTTGCCTTGATCCGCAAGTTCGTGCTCTCTCATAAATAGCCGCGTGCTCTGCCGCCCTGGCCACAACCCTAACCCAAAGCAGCCGCCCTCAATTCGAACTGCAGCAAGCCCTAATCCACCGCCGCCAAGTAAATCGTTGATTCCACCGCGTCATCATCACCGTAAGCTTGAATACGAGCTTCGGGTTGCTGTTTGGAAGTTGCCGAGCCCCTTCTTCTCCTTTTTTTCAATTTGGTTAGCTAATTGAGCATCACTGCCATGTACAGGAGCTTACCGTCCGCCATTGGGAGCCGCACGACGTCTTCATCCAATTTCCATCGCCTCGATCCATCTAGGTGAGTTGGCCATGTCGTCTTTCTTCGTCCCTGTGCTTTCAATTTGTCGAATAGTGGCCTGAGTCGCCCAATTGCTCGACGCCGGGGAGCAATTCCTCGTCGCCGGCCAAATCGCCGCCGTCGGGTCACTGTTGGTGGCCGGCATCCCTTCTCCTATTCCCATCTTTTAATCTGAGCCATCCGTTTTGAATCCAATGGATCACATCGTCCCGTACCTTTTCGCTTGTTACTTTTGCTAAGGAGACCCTCTGCTTTCGTCGAATCTAACCCGCAGTCCATAAGCGTAAAACCAGATTACGCTTTATTCTTTTGAAAACATAAATTCAGTCGGTTTAATTGAAAATACGTTTTTAATATTTAAAGGATTTATTTCAATCTTATTTTGCTTATAAAATCATCGTTTTAACTCCGATTTAATCCGTTCAAGTTGTGTTAAATTCGTAATTACATAATCTACATGTTAGTGCTACTGTTTAGTAGATTTTCAACTTTTAAATTTCGAGATTAGATTTAATTTATTACTTTAATAAAGTAAATCTTGTTTAAATCATAACTTTTTCGTTTTAGCTCTAATTTATGTGCAATTCGCGTCAGTGTGATCATAGCGAGATGTAGATTCGTTTTATAAACTTTTCATCTTATTTTACTACTGTTGGTGTACTGTTCTAATTGTAGCTTTATTTGCTTTGTATGATTGCTCTTGGATGATTGTTGTTGATGTGTTAATTGAGAATAGACGGTGAGCAGTTTGTTGGTGATCAAGAGTACTATTACGAACCGGATCAACAGGACTAGCTAGATCAAGGCAAGTATAGCATGGGATCATCCTTATTACCTATTCACTTTAATTCACTTAATTTATTATGCATGTGTCTCCTTGTTATGGATGCCTTAGTATTGATCTTGTTCCTTGATTCCTATGGTTATAGCATTGGGTAGTTTGCTAGTGCTCACATAAACAATGATCTTGTAACTTGACTAATGGTTTATGCAATAACACTAAAAGATGGTTTTTAGTAACAGGAAACAAGAGGGTTAGAGTTATCTTTAGATTCCTCTCCGCAAGGACTTATCTGTAAGCGAACATTTGGGACTTACAATACAGCTGTGAGGCCTACATGGCTATGACTTTAGTCATATAAGAGGACCTTTTCTAGCTTGTTAGTGGTTACCTTTGTGGCGCAAAAGGGGTGTGTTCCGGGTTGGGTGTAGTGCGGCTTCTGTCCTTACGTGTATAGGATGTGTGTCATTGTGCCGTACGGAAGGGGAGCTTTACATCTGCAGGCCACAAAACCTAGCAGTCCTAACTTGTTAGACGAACCTTGGAAAGACTTCATAGTGAAACTTAACTGTCTAATGGGGAGTCATGACCTCGAACTTTTGGGGATCACGACTCACAGTGAAACTTAACTATCCCTTTTGAGCTTCATGAACCCCATATTACACTTGTTGAGTACCTTTGTGCTCACCCTTGCATTCCCCCACATCTCAGGATGGACTCCAGAATGTTTGAATAGCGATTACCACTACTACTTCCCTAAAGATTACTAGACTTGTAGTCAACCAGTTGACGTGCCTGTGCTATGGAGCTAGCTACCATGAGAGTTATCTTTTATTTCCACTTAATTAAGTGAAGACTCTGTGATATTATTCGTTATGTAATAAACATTTGTGATAATACTATTTATATTTGTCGTCTTATGTGTGATTGATCTCTGGGCTCACATAAGATTTTACATTTCATTTGTTCCTTAAAAATGGGTGTGACAACTGTGCTCATACCACCTCTCTGAGAGCAGGTACAATAATAGGTTTATAGCCAAGCTAATGTTGATGTGAGGAAGAGAAATGATGAGAGAGATGAGAGCTTGACTCTCATGCAAGCACCAAGCGCTGGGCACGGAAGCATATGCATTAGTAGGCTCAAATAGCAAGTGTTGCGAGGAGAAATATGAGAGACTTTTTAAAGATAAATAGGAGACACTTATTATATAACTTGGCTCTTGTAACTTGACTTATAGCCAAATAATTTGATTCTATTATTAACCATGCTCTTAGCCATCGTTGCTCGCATGCAGAGTGCTAGCCTTGGCTTGCTGCACCTCCCAATTGTTGTAGCTTGCTCGCCATGTGCCGACCTTGGGTTGTTTCCATCCTAGGCGTACGCTCGAGTTGCCTCGCTTTGTCACGGGCACATATTGCCACATGGTGACATGGTCACGCTGAGTCCGAGCACATGTCTGTACTATGCCCACACGACATATGCCCAATACGAGTGCACTCACCAATGTAATCATTTAATTGGCCTCGGCCCTTTTCTTACCCTTTTCGGTGCATCTTGACCTCTTTGATGTGATTGTGGTTTTGCCTGGGAGGATGGAAAAAAAGATATACTCCCTGTCCCAGAATATACGATGTTCTGGCATTGGAACTGGTAATCAAGGTACGAGACAAGAGACCCTACTATCCCTACAAAGCAATCACCATAGTTGCTGAAAATTTGATTGACGTGCGCATTCATTGCCCTCCTTTGATATGCTTCCGTGCCTGGCCACCGCTCCGCTCAACGCTGCTGCACAGCTCCACCATCCAACACTAGACTTGTTTTTCATTTTTCTTTTCGGAAAGTGATAGGACAACGAATGATTGATGTCTGATTGAGCTAGAGTAGGAGGCTATGACGTCAATAATTCTGGAACAACCTTTGAGTCATAGAACATCAATTATTCTAGGACGGAAGGAGTAGATAGAGAAGAGAGCAGTTTGGTATTTTTATAGTGTTAGGCCAGTCTCAATGGGGAGTTTCATTACGTTGTTTCCAAGACTGCCACATCATTTGAAATGAAATGAAACTTGAATGAAACACTCACTCTCAATGGAGAATTTCATTCTGTGGTTTCATAAGCATTTAATTCCAAGACTCAGAGTTGGTAATCGTGCCAAGAGAATTTCATCTAGATGAAACCCATTTCTTCTCTTTCTTCTTAAATACACTGTTACGTCATCAAAAATATCTATGTGGCAACTCATTTAATGCAAATGAAACTCACATGAAACTTCCACTGAGATTGGCCTTATGTGTATAGTTTCTATACAACCGAGTTTCGTGTGAGTAGAAACTACTAGCATTGGACCATCTCTTCTCTGTATTATAATTTTATCGGATGTCTGTGAAGGACATTGGGACCACCAAGCAACATTTACAAGTGGACATTTAATTTTCTTTATTTTTTTATTCTAAAAATATGGCCATTGAAGATATTTTTATTACTCAACCCATAACCCATCTAATCCCACAAGCCATCACAGGCCCCCATAAAATCCTCGCTATCCTATGCATTGGACGGACACAAACCTTCAAATTTCATTCGAAAACACAAAGTTTAATAAAAAGGAAAGAAACATAAATCCCACACTAAACGTTACTCAACCCACAAAAAAAAAAACTCAAAAGAAAAAGAGAGAGAGAGAGGAGAGAATATGCGCCACCGCCGCCAACCGTCGTGACCTCGCCGCCGGTCACCGGTCCATGGACTCCGCCGCCGCTGTCCTCGCCATCCTCAGGGAGCTGCAGTCCCTCGGCTTCTGCGCCGATCTCCGGATCCCCGACGCCGCCGCGGCCTCCGACCCCTCGGAGGCGTTCGACGCCGTCCTCGCCACGTTCCTGCTCGAGGTCTACACCGGCGGCCGCGAGGCGCGGCCTATCCCAGTGGCGCTTGGGGATGGCCGATGCGTCGATCTCCTCCGCCTCTTCCTCGCCGTCCGCGCCGCGGGGGGCTACGCTGGTGTGCCCAACTCTCCCGGTGGCTGGGCCGCCGCCGCCGAGTCTGCCGGCGTTGACCCCGCCCTCGCGGCGCCCGTCAAGCTGGTCTATGCCAAGTACCTTGGCGCCCTAGACCGCTGGATCCAGAGGCTCGTTGAAGCGCACGGGCCTTTCTTGGATGTCGACAAGAGGAAGAGGCAAGAGCTGTTCGTTGGTGCCAATGGAGTGGAGGAAGAGGAATCGCTCTTGGACTGCAACGGGAGGGAGCAGCGGCATGTGATGTTGAAGAGGAAGAGGGGGGACGTGGTTGGGATGCTGGGTTGGGTGAGGGAGATAGCCGAGAATGCTGGCAATGGTGTTGCTGTGGCTGCTGGGTGCTCGGATGAGTACTTCTCATTGGCATTGGAGGTCAGGAAGATGGTTACTGGGAAGAGGGCTCGCCGAGCAAGCATGTTGAATGGCTCACTTTTTCAGGTGATTTCAATGCCTTTGAAGAGTTTGTTGGCCAAACATTTGACAGTTTGATGTTAGTCTCTTTGCATTCGAATAAGAAGTACTCAATTCAGCATCTGATTTTGGTTACCATGAACCACCAAGATCATTCAAGTACCTCATCAAATATGTATTGTTAATACTTGAAAGAACAATGGGTAGTGCATGCATCTGATCATGTGGCAAGTTTTGATGCTTTTTGGCTAAAATACTTGTCAGTTCATGAGAGAGTCCTCTGGTGTCATGTTCTTCCGTTTTTGGATTTTTGGCCAGTGGCCACAACTATTATTGTTACTCACAAATTCCACTCCCTTTAGGCCTCTATTATTGAATGGTCATCTTACTAGTATGAATCATTTCTGTGTTCAGAAGATTTTTCATTTCGGATTGTTGACCTTCGTTCCATGATAAGGTCTTTGTGATGCAGAGGTGTAGATCGACTCTCAATTCCACTCTTGATTTTGTTACTCACAAATTTGAGTAAGCTTATCAAAAGACATGTGCATGGAGGAACTTCCTGGTAGACATTACAATTTAGATCCTCATTCTGAGGGCCTTGACTGTGTTTGATATTACAATTTAGTCAAGGAATAAGCCTTTTCTGAGTTACCTGGTTATTGCCATTACTGGCTCCATAAATTCTTCATAACTAGGGTCAATTCAGAGAATATAGAACATGCAGTACTAATAATTTCTACCTTGTTGGTAAGATCTATAATCTTTTGTAGTTTTGAAGAAAATAAGATAATAACCACACTTGGATTCTGGGACTATGCCTATAACTTGAGCTTGCTTGTTTACCTTTTGCATATCCTTTTTGAGAAAAAAACAATGGAGTCTTCATGTGCATTGGCTTCCGATTTAGTCGTAGATTTGAGTGTGTAGGAATGATAATGGTTAAACAACCTCCCTGATAATATGCCATTGACATGATTCCAGGTTTTCTTTTCTATAACAATTCCTTTCTAGACGACACTGTGTGAATACATGTACAATCTTCTGAATTATGAACCCTACACTATTCAGCATGTGACAGATCCCCAATTCAAGGCCTGTTATTTATGGTGTCTAATATTTAATTTCACACACCTTTTCCCTTAAATTCTGTGTTTCCTTAGTTTTACTCCCTTTAGGCCACTTTGTTTTACAGGAATAAAACTGTTGGTTCCAAATATCTCTACACCACCAGTTCCTATTTGCTACTTCATTTAGCTATCTTGCTCTTCTTAGCAATTTCTGTACTTGTTTCTACAGCTGCGAAAAGTGAAAAGGCAACACCATTTAGCAGAGGGCAAAGCCTGTTGTAGGCCTTGTGTTGTAGTACTCAACATTAATTATTCATTAGATCCCAATATCTTTAAGAAAGTAAGAATTAACATTCACTCCCTAATGTCTAATAGCCATTATGTAAGACATAATAGAAAAATCTGAAATAAAGGGGAACTTAATTTACAACTATTGTTTGAAATCAGGTGTTCTTTTACAGTCCCTGTATTTGTGAAATTTAATGATCTGATTAGTGATTTAGTTCTTGGTAGATAAACATGAAAATAAATGTGGATTATGAAGCTTAGAATGCCACCCCATCAAGTCATAAAGCTTTTATGGTTCAATTGGCAAAAGGTACTGTAGTGGTTCCTAAGGGTTATCAACAGATTTACCAAATTAGCTGTTAAACAGATGATGGCAACCACTGCTTTTCTTAATCCTGGCCCACATAAACCTCCATAAAATGGTTGCTTATCAGATATCTCCAAAATGCTATTCATGGGAAATCATAGATATGAAATGCATGCACAACAATCTCTGTTTTTTATTTTATTGGCACATGCCAAAATTCCGTTGCTTTCAGGTGGTTCCAGCTTTGGAAAGAAAACCTGCTTGCTACAGGCAGTTCTGGTTTTTAGTTTTCGACCAACTTCTACATTTTCAGTAGAAAGGTTTACCATGATTTTTTTTGTGAATGATCATCATCAGAAGCTACACGTTACAGTTTTCACAACTTCCAGGCATTGGGGGTCTCAGACTTGACATGTATACTCTGTTGTAGCCCTTCTTAATTTTTATTATTCTTTTAGTACCATCTGTGGTTTTAGATCCACCTTCATCATTTTTTATGATACTGTTTACTGTACATCGTTTTTATTAACATACCATCTTCTCTTTGTAATTCTTTAGAAACTTATATATTGCTTACTGAGTGAAACTGACTCTTCTTTCTCTTTCAACTCAGGAAATATTCCCAATGGCTTGCAATTGCTGTACGAGTCCTACCAGTCTTGGAATTTGTTCAAAAGCAAAATTATTGAATGGTTCTTTAGTGCTCACAGAACAGGATAACAACTTGTCTGGAGAAGGGAAACATGGGACTAGGACTCATAATTCTTCTAATGGTTGGCTTTTTACAAGCCACCAGAAGAATGAAATACCTGTTGGTCCGGACTATCAAGTACACGTGCCACAATGGACTGGTGAAGTGCCTGTAAATTATGATGATCCAGAAACTCTGAAATGGTTGGGAACAAAGATCTGGCCTCCAGAAAATGAAAGCTGTAAAACATTGTTTTGTGGTGATCCTATTGGCAAAGGCAGAGAAGTTGTTTGTGGTTGCAACTATCCTGGATCAGTGGAATGTGTTCGGTTTCATGTAGCAGAACGGAGACTTAAGTTGAAACGTGAACTTGGTGCGGCTTTCTATGCATGGGGATTCAATCGTATGGGTGAGGAGATTGCACTTTCTTGGACAGATGAAGAGGAGGCAAGTTTCAAGGCCGCAGCACAACATAGTGCTGCATCTTCTGGCAGGAATTTCTGGAACCGCCTCCACTTATTTTTTCAATTTAAGGGGAGGAAAGAACTGGTGAGCTATTATTTTAATTGTTTTCTGCTTAGAAGGAGGTGCTACCAAAACAGGATCACTCCAAAGAACATAGACAGTGATGATGACGAAGAAACAGAATTTAGATTCCTGGGGAATCGACTTGGTCACTGTGCAGCTAAGTATCACAGTACCAAGCACACCATCTGCATTGAAAATACACACTCTATGGACCTGGACGAGTAGTTGCTGATTGTATTTTATGAAGCTGATTTAGGTCTGCAGTTAGTTCACTTGGGAGATTGAGCTGATGATATTCCTCTCAGTGATTTAGTTACGTTGCTGACAGTTCACATGAGTTGCGAGAAGCCAAGCATCCAAGCAATTAGTTACTGCTGCATAGATGGATTGTAGGCTGATCCACAACCGAATTTGAAACTCAAGTCCTGATAGGGAATTCAGGTAATACTGGTCATTGAGCACTTACTTACATGGATGCACATCCAGAAAGTGAGAAATGCAATGATTTGACAGTTTCATCATTAATGCTTCCCTTGAAGGAATTATGTGTATTGTTTGTTTCGACTTTTTTGTAGCTTTCTTTTTTCCCTTTGTGAATCATTAACCAGGTTCTTATCCAGTAAGTATACTTGTCTGTTGCGAGCTCTAGGCTCCTGTTGTTGTAGTTCTATGAAGTGGGATGGAGCAGTGAGCATCTATGTAGATGTTAGTGTTCAGAAAGTAGTGATGTTGTTCATTGTAGACTCTGCTTGTCGTTGAGAAACTTATGTGAAGCCTTCTTTTCCATCCTGTCGAATGGTAGACTAGCAATAATATGATCTCTGTAATTTTTCGTATGATATGAATGTTGTGCTACATGTATTCACTCGGACACATGATCTATGTTGGTCCAGAAGAGAAGACAAGAAAACGGTTTATTTCCCCCATGTGTCCAGAAGGGATAATTCATGTGCATATCTTCTTTGTGTAAGCCATAAAAGCTTGTCAAATATTGTTTTTGTCGCCTTGGTCGATTAATCCTCCTATACAGCGGAGGTGGTTGTGGCGGTCATTTGTAGTGATTGCTTATGCGCCTTCAGCTTACCCTGTGCACTTGCATATGGCCCTTCACAGTGAAGCCATTATTTTTGGATAGTTAATCCTTGTTAGGTGGTTGGTTGGGTCCATCCTTCTACAACTATGTCATGGGTTATTGCATCGTTGACGAAACAATGAGCAATAAATCTGTCGATCAAGAAAGAAAACGATGGGTGTTGATAAATTATTCAACTAATAATAAATATTTAAATACAATAGTAGACACTAGCATGCCAAAAGCAACACACAACTCTAGAGACTCAGCTACAATCTTAATTTTTTTAGGCAAAATCAAGAAAAGGCATGGTGATCTATTGAAGTGATTCTTCTCCTCCTTGGACAGCGGCAAATTAACGGCAAAAGCGGCAGTAACAATAGCCCTTGATCCCGCCTTTCATACACTTGTGTTCCATGACTTTGGCTGCGATTAATTTTGCCTCCATCCAGCACTCGCTCTTGCACATCCATGCTTTACAGAATGGCATAATAGGATATGTATAACCACATTCTGCAAAAAGAATAAATTAAACACATGTATGTATATCCATATATGTCATCAGCTAGCATATATTGGCGTGTGATACTGATCACATGGAAATGCAAAAAATGAGCTTGTCTGGAGAAAATGATTAGAAGAGTTTTTTTTCCTTATATCTTATATAAAAAGTCTGAAGACTGAACACAAATGAAGATATAAAAAGATAAAGAAACAAGGAAAATTACAAATTGATCTTTGTTAGATTACAACTGAACTAAAAAACTAGAACATAAAAGAAAAGATAGATGCAAAGGAACACGAACCGGCTAGAGCATGATCTGTGTGAAGAACGAGCACGAAAAGAAGACAGCAAAGAATAGCATTCCTTGTATTCATTGTCTGCGATATATGAAAAATTGTCACACAGGGGAGGTACAAATGAGAGCATATATTTATAGCTGGCCATTTTCTGTTGATCATGAGAGAAAATGGGTTCAGCAACGACCGTTTCTTTTTCCAGGATAATCACAGTGAGAGGATAAATTCCCGTAGGTGGTTTAGTTACTACCGTTTCGTTATCCCAGCAAAGCACCACGAAATCCACTCGCATTGGCTAGCTACCTGCACATCTCTCTGAAATCCAGTGGCTTTGACCAGATGCATGCAAGCAGTCAACACATGCAGCGTCCTTTTGCTCTCCCGATATGCATGCATGCTTTGACTGAGTACCTCGAATTTTTCACCTAGTGTACTTTTCCCTTAAGAAAAGAAAAACATGCCTAACAACTGACATAGTGACATGGGCAGTATGGACACATGTGGATGGTTACTCCGTTACATTCTGCGAATGTGATTCGTCTTTTCAATGTGCCTACACAACCACAATCTGCACCTTCTTCGGTTCGATCATGCTGCTAGCATTAGGCTGAGGAGGCATGGATTAGAACTTGATTGAGATCTCATCCACATAACTCACAAATAGCTTTTTCAGATATCATAGCTAAACTAAACAGATCCTACGGCGGCAGCCTCCTTGATTTCCATATGGCAATTCTTGTTGAGGATTAGACTGGTATATGGTGACAGCTTGGAGAGGCATTTATTTTGGTTAGATTGGATGACAAACTGTTGAAAATTTCAGTGCACACTAGAAAGACAGCGCGGCGTTGCCGCGCGACTTTGTTAGTAGGCCAGCCTCTTGTGGTCACCGTTGTTACCTCTTGTATTTTTTATTCTGAGTCTCGTCAGTATGAAATGCTTTGAATTTAAATTTTTGTTGTGTAGGAAAACTTTAGGTTTTGAAATTTTAAGCAATTTTTTGTATTTAAAACTTTTTTGGGGTAAAGATGTTTTGGTGTTCGAACCGTAAGTACAATGGATGCTATGTAAATATTTATGCGGATGAATTGTAAAAGCGATCTGAATTTGGAATTTTACTCTATAATAAAGCTGTAGGTTTTGAAATTATGAACAACTTTTGTATTGAACACTTTTTTATTTGAAAACGTTTCGGTGTCCAAATTGTGGGTACAATGGATCACATGTAAACATTTATGGAAACAAATTGTGAAAGCGTTTTGAATTTTAAAATTTGCTCTATAATAAAGTTGTAGTTTTTGAATTTTTTATCAAATTTTATATTGAACAACTTTTGATTTGAACGTGTTTTTGTGCTCAAATTGTACGTATAATGTTGCTCGTGTAAAAGGAACTGGTTGTGGTTTGGTTTAAATTAAAATCCAAGGGTTTTTCTAAAAAAACCTGAGAGAGGAACAGGACCGTGGGTTAATTCATTGAAACTTAAGGGTTTCTTTGCAAAATTTTTAGAACCGTGGATGTTGGACTGCGGGTTGATTTGGAAAAAGTTTTGGATTTTTTCGCAAAAAAGTCTGAGAGATGAGGCCAGACTGCGGGTTTATTTCGCTAAATATGGAGGACTTTTTTGCAAAATGACTAAAGCTCGCCCGATCTGGGCCGTCTGCCCGGCCGATCCGACGGCCGGAAAGAGTAGGCGACGTGGCCTAGCTGAGGGGCCAGGGTCTCCCCTGAAGATTCGTGTTTTTTATCAAATTTTATATTGAACAACTTTTGATTTGAACGCGTTTTTGTGCTCAAATTGTACGTATAATGTTGCTTGTATAAAAGGAACTGGTTGTGGTTTGGTTTAAATTAAAATCCAAGGTTTTTTCTAAAAAAACCTGAGAGAGGAACAGGACCGTGGGTTAATTCATTGAAACTTAAGGGTTTCTTTGCAAATTTTTCAGAACCGTGGATGTTGGACTGCGGGTTGATTTGGGAAACGTTTTGGATTTTTTCGCAAAAAAGTCTGAGAGATGATACCGGACTGCGGGTTTATTTCGCTAAATATGGAGGACTTTTTTATAAAATGACTAAAGCTCGCCCGATCCAGGCCGTCTGCCCGGCCGATCCGACGGCCAGGAAGAGCAGGCGACGTGGCCTAGCTGAGGGGCCAGAGTCTCCCCTGAAGATTCGTGTTTAGAAGATCGGCTGATGTAGGTTAATAATAAATTTTATTTATAATCAAAATTACAACAACAACCTAGTAAAGGAAATATTTATTTATTATATGGAAGGACCAAGGTTTCAAGGACCTATATTACTATATTTATTCTTTACTTTTATATTTATAAGAAAAAACAAGAGGTACTTATAAAAGAAAAGAAGTCATGAAATAAACAGCACGCGATGGAAAGAGAAGAGAATAAATTTTACTAGCAGTCCTTAAACCTATATAGAGTTCTCATTCTAGTCCTGATACTTATAAATGTTTAGATCCCTAAACTTTTCTCAAGTTCTCATTCTGAACTCGGTACTTACTAATTGCACACTCAGCTACCTAAAGTTACATTATTGTACCATTCTGGTCCATCCATTTCATTATTGTACCATTATGGTCCATCCAAACCCAAACCTTACCGTCCTCGCCCCCGCCACTTTGCACACATGTCCGCCTCACCCGTTCAGACACGCACTACAGCACCGTGCTCACCCTACAACCCATGTCTGCCTCTGTTGCACCATCAGCGTGGTTCCACACCCACGTTGCCGTGCTAGGACCTAACATGCCTACCTGTGTCGCCACACTGTGCGCTACACTTGCACCCTATTGTGTCACAGTGACGGCCATGTCCTTGCCAAGAAAGGCAAGGAAGTCTAGAAGGGTGACAAAGTGGTATGAGGAGATGCCGAGAACGAGAACAAGCGTGAGATCTTGCACGATAGGGGTGAGAAATTAAAGTAGTGTGGCAGTGACGATGGCGGTGTCGATTGGGGAACTGCCACAAGGCATGGGCCAGGGCACGGCGATGTGGTGCGGGAGGCGAGTCAAGCGAAACTGATGAGGGCCACGTGGTGAAGGCTCAGGCGGGAGGTGCGATAGGGCAAGCACGACATTGGCAAGCAAGCAACGTTGGCAGGATCTAGAAAAGCTAGCTTTACACATCTTGCCTTCCGGAGCCCCCTCCCCCAGCAA
Organism: Saccharum spontaneum; assembly: GCA_022457205.1. NCBI lineage: Eukaryota > Viridiplantae > Streptophyta > Magnoliopsida > Poales > Poaceae > Saccharum > Saccharum spontaneum. Next base: position 6,596,908 of record CM039602.1, on the reverse strand, counting down.
GACCTACAAAGCTATGTATGCATAGTGTGGGGGTGGGAGGGGAGGAGTTAGATCGGGACGGTACTGTCGGTGTTTGGTCCCGTGGGGGTCCTAAACCGACGAGTGATTGCTGCGTGTCCCTAACCCGGATGGTGATGCAAGGGGAATATACGGGGATTTATCCTGGTTCGGGCAAAGAAGGCCCTCGTCCAGCGGGGGGATAGAGTTTGTATTTCCTTGCACCTAAGTGCTTGCGTAGGGGTTACAAGCTGTGAGAGAGGGAACTAAGCCTAGGTCTCAATGGAAATGAAAGAGTACAAAGGTGATTGCTTGAGATGTTGATCTGTGGGTTGTGTGCCTTTGCTTGCTAGCGCCTGGCTTCTGGCTTCTGGCTTGTGTCTTGCTTCGTCCCTGGCCTGCCCTTTTATAGGGTAAGAGGAGGCCGGGACATCGGGGTGTCTTGAGGTAAAGTTTTGTCGATCCCTGTAGAGGTGGCTGTAGCGATGTGCCTTTAGGAATGGTCGGCCATCCCTAGACACCGTGGTGACGTTGGGGATGAGGCGGTGAAAAGACCCTGAGTCCTGTGCCACGTCGGCCTTTCTTCCCTGCTAACCGGCGGTGGACGTCGAGGCCGGGTCGAGGCTGGGCGGATAAGGCCGAATCTCCGAGATCGTGGAATACTGACCTTGTCGTATCCTCCCTCGAGGGTGATTGGTGGCAAAACAGTGCGTGGTAAGGTGAGCATAGTGACAGGTTTCACCTTCCATCCCGGGATGGGCGGTAAAAAGTGAGGACTGACACTGGTGTTGCTCCCACGTCGGTCACGGCTGTAGCCATGTCGGTAGATGGTAGCAGGTAATCGCATTGAATGCTCTGACTTTTGTTCTCAAAGTAGGTGAACAGAGTGGGTCGAGCGTTCCGACCTGGGGTCATGCGAGTCGGAGTTTTGCCGATAGTCGATATGCCTTGTCGAACGGGCCTTGTACGAATCAGGACGCGGTCGAGGCGTCCCGTCGAGGGTGCCTCGTACGAGGCGGAGTCGGAGCATGGTCGAGGTGTCCTGTCGAGCCGGCCTCGTGCGAGTCGGAACACAGTCGAGGTACATCGTCTGTTATTTTTTTGTCCTTGTTGTGTTTGCGCATTAGTGTTTCGTTCGTCTTAACCGTTGATTGTGGGTACCCCTATACTATTGGTACCGACAGTAGCCCCCGAGCCTTTGGGTGAGTGTGTGGTCACTCTCTCAGAGGCTCATTAGTTAATGAACTGGAGTCATAGCGTCATGGTTTTTTTCGGTGGGGGCGCGCGAGCGCACCCGCCGGGTGTAGCCCCCGAGGCCTTGGTGGAGTTATTTGGACTCCTCCGAGGTCTTTTATGCGTCCTATTGGGGAATGGCCTCGAATTGCAGCGTGATTCGTGTCTTCTCGTTCGAAGTTTGGTCTGTTGCGGTCGAGCCCCCGAGCCTCATACGCACGGGGTTGATTAGAGTCTCGGCCGTCTTCTGTCGTTCGACCCTCACGCTCCCTTTTCAGGAAAGAGGAGGAGGGGTGGGGAACGTCGTACTACCCTCGTTTGGGCGAGTCTCGACGGTCTCGGGCGAGCTACTAGCGGGGGAATTCGAGTGTGAGCCCGTGCTCCATTCGATAGGAGTCGGCTAGCGGCCCAGGGGTGCTCTCAAGAATGCCAAGGAGTGGTTGTGTGGATCTCGATTCCCTGCGATGGGATTCGAGGGCTCGACGCCTCCCTCCGAGGGGATTCCTACGTCGACCTTCTCCTACATCCTCGAATACGTCTTGGGGTGCCTCGAGAGCGTGGCTCGAGCCCTGGCCATGTATGGGCGCACCCCTAGTCGTCCCTAACTCTATCACTCGAGGGCAACTATCGAACCCTAGTCGAGGGCCAGCTTCCGCTCCCTCGAGATTCATACCGGGCTCAGAGCTCGTTTCCCGGGTGTCTGGGAATATCCGTCCGCGGATCCTTCCCCCGCCCGTTTGTTGGGCGCACCTTTTTAGGAGGGGAAGCGAGATCAGCGTGGTAGTGGGCGGCGTGGTGTGATGGTTACGACATGAATAGCGGCCACGTGCCCATATCTGCGAATTTGAGGAAACGGTTAGGTAAGGACATTAAATGCAAAAACTGCTCCTACCTTTTCGCGCGCCCGTTGGGCTTCCGTCGGGGCTATAAGAGCAAGGCTTGGGGGTCTGTTTTCCACCACAGGCCCTTTGCATCCTTGCCTTCTTTGCCCTAGATCATTTTCTCTACCCCCTTGCGCCCTTCAGCCCTCATCCAGCGCCGCCGCCGTCGCCTTTCGTTGCCTGCGTAGCTTCCCGGCAGCAATGGCAAGCAAGAGCCAGCTCCTCCCTACTGATGAATGGGCCGCCTCCTCGGTGACGGAAAAGAGGTTGGAAGAGCTGGTCCGCGATGGGTTGCTGCGGCCGAAGACGAGCCGGTCCTAGCCAGAATGGATTACGCCGCCGTCCGACTACCGGGAGCCAGCGCCTTCGGAAGGCTACGTGGTCAGTTTCATCTGCTTCCACGAGAGGGGGTTCGGCGTGCCGGCCAGCCCCTTCATGCGCGCGCTCCTCCACTACTACAAGGTGGAGCTGCACCACCTCGCCCCAACGCCGTCTCATAGGCCACCATTTTCGTGGCGGTCTGTGAGGGATATCTGGGGATGGATCCGCAGTGGAACCTGTGGCTCCATCTCTTCAGGGCAGAGTTCTTTGCCAAGAAGGCGGAGGAGCGAGGGACGCGGCGCGCGGTGCGCGCGGGGAGCTGCGTGCTGCAGGTTCGGTCTGGTCGTAGCAACCAGTACATCCCGGCATAGCTGATCTCCTCGAACAGCGGCTGGCACGACGGCTGGTTTTACCTCCGCAATGACGAGAGTCAGCTACCGAGGTATATCGGCCGGGTGCTGGTGGCTCGAGAGGAGAACTGGTCGTACGGCGTCGTGGACGTCAAGAAGCCGAGGTTGGACCCGCTGCTCATCGCGTTGCGGCAGCTCCGCCAGCGTGGACTGACGGCGACGACGGTGGCCGCGGCATTCCACCGTCGGAGGGTGATGCCGCTGTCGCTGCGTCGACTCCGGCTCGACCAGATGACGCCGAAGGCGTCATTGGAGGGGAGCAGGATGTCCCACGAGTCCCTCCCCCTCGACGAGGTCTCCGGCGCACGCGCCGGATGGTGGGGAATTTCAAGCCAGAGGACGTCGACAGGGTACCGATGCGGCCTACCTAGGGATTCGAGCCCCTGATAAGTGCTATTGCTAGTATCTTTCAAGTTTGTTTGTTTTCGGACTCTTTTTACTGATTTAGTCAAGGTCGATGTACAGGATTTGTCGGCGGTGAGGGAGGCGCGGCTGCCGCTTCCAGAGGACCAGCCTGCTCGGGAGGTTCGATGCCACCAGGCATCCCAGATAAGAAGAAGGATGCCGCCAAGAAGCGCCAGATTCGCAAGGCCAAGGAGCGGGAGGAGCTGAAGAAGCGTCAGCGTCAGCAGAGCCTCGATGGGCTTCCCCTCGATGAGTCTCCCTCTGAGACGGTCTCGGGGGAGGGCGATGACGATGACAATGACAGTGACGGGGATGACGACGCCCTGTCGCGGTATGACGCCGCGATCGGTCTGGTGGACCTCCCCGATGTGCGCCCCTTTCTGGAGCCCGTTGGGGGGTCGACCTCCCAGGCGTCGGGGCTAGCCCCCGTGACCATCGAGGTGGAGGAGGAGATGGAAGAGGCGGGCGTCGAGGCGAGCCCCTCGACGGGAGGGGCCGCCTCATCTAGGACCCCACAAGAGGGGTCGACAACGCTGCCCCCGCGAGCCCCTACTCCGCGGGTTCAGCCGGTGGTTGGGATGACACCGCAAGCGTCGTCATCTGGGGCGCCGCCTACGGGCGTGAGGACCCAAGGCCAGCTGGCCTCGGAGGCACAGAGAGCCCAAGGCGGCCAGTCAACCAGGTCTCCAAGGAGCACCCAGCCCGCAGGGGGGCCGACGGTAAGGCCGCCGCAGGCGCCATTGGAGGTCTCCGATCGGTCGGGGTCGAGGCCCCTGCTGCCCCTTTCTGGGTAAGCTTTTCTGCCCCGTTCTTTGTAATTAGCGGTCCTGTTTCTTAGTCTGACGTATTTACTTATTCCTTAGGCACAAGCGCAAGGCGGAGCTCGCGGGTCCGACTCCCGTGAAGGCGCTCCGATCGAGCGCCACCGTAATAATGCGGACGGCGGCTGATGACATTGCCTGGGTCGAGAGACTCCAGGCCATGATGGAGCGTCTGAGGCAGCGGGAGGAGGCTGCCCAGGCGGAGACGGGCGCCCAGGAAGCTGCCGGTTCTGACCCTGTCGCGCAGGGGTCGGGTCCGTCAGAAGCGGCGGCGCCTAGCACTGGTGGGGCAGAGCCTGGGTCAACATCAACCGCCCAGGCTTCCGTCAAGGCCACAGAGGCCGAAGCATCCGCCCGTGACGCGGGGCGAGCGGATGTCGAAGAGGTGGCAATGGAGGTCCCGCTGGAGGCGGGACAGGAGGCGGCGCAGCCGGGGGAACTACAGCCGCGGTAGGACCCACCGGCAGAGCCGGCGGTTGAGGTGGAGAGTGGGGCGGTCGCGCCCCTGCCCGTGGTCCCGGTGGTGGCGCCGGTGATCGAGGCGCCAGCCCTGGCGCAAGGGCCGACCCCGGCCGTGGTCGACCTCACCCTTGATGATTCCCCTGTCAACAAGGGGAAGCAAGTGGTGGGCGTCGAGGGGGTCGAGGCCGCGGACCAGGCCGGTCCCTTCGCGGTGGGCGAGGGGGCCGAGGCTGCGGACCAGGCCGGTCCTTCCGTGGTGCCGGAGAGTGTCCCGGTCGGGTCGCCGGTCATATGGTCGGACCTTGACGGGCTGGCCCTTGTACGGGCAGAGGAGGAGCTGCCGCGCTAGGGGGTCGTGCCTCGAGTTCAGAGACGCATCCAACCCTGGCGCGGAGCCTGTCTTCACGCTCAACGATGGAGGCGAGGTGCACCACTGGCAGTACCTCGAGGGTCTCCGGCAGCACACGATGCGCTCTCTTCGTGTGGCCTCGGAGGCCTTGTCATGAGGCATGTTAGACGCCCTTGAGGTAAGTCGGGTTTGGTAGTTTTTCGCTTTCTTTTTATCCCCTTTCTCTGGTTCTGATTTTTTTTTATTTTTGAACCATGGTCAGGAGCTTAAGGAGAGTTCCTGCCGCAAGTCGCTTTTCATTCGTAATGAGAGCGGCATGTGGGCGGCGCTCACCCGGCAACGGGCTCTAGTCGAGGAGGCCAACCAGCGGCTCTCCCATCAGAGCGCCGAGGCAGCCGAGCTTCGCGTCGCCTGTGCGGCGGTCAAGGAGGAGGCGGCGCAGGCTCGGGCGGCTGAGGCCACGGTGCGTGAAGATGCGACAAGGGCCCGGGAGGAGGCTGCCCAAGCCCACGAGGCTCTCGTGCCGTTATCGGCGCGTGTAAAAGAGCTTGAGGAGGACGTCACCCTTGTCAGCAAGCATCGCGACACCCTCAACGTTCAGATCGGGCAGGTGACTGCTCGCTTTGAGGCCTTGAAGAACGAGGTTGCGACGCTGAGCGGAGCCGTCCGAGAGAGGGACGAGGCTCTCTCGAACGCCCGCCAAGAGATCGAGACGTTGAGGGCGGCCATTCGTGACAGGGATGGCGCTCTCCAAGTGCTTGAGAAGACGTGTGGGGGACTTCGCGACGAGGTCGTGGGCTGGCAGACCCACTCCGAGGGTAAGTTTTTTGTTGTACAATGGCCTTGGTGTCGAGGTCCCAGACTTGTGCTAACTTGATACTTGTGTTCCAGAGTTGGAGAAGGAACAACAGGCGGCTTAGGCGACGGCCACCTCCTTCCAGAGCCTCTTCGAGGCCGAGGCCCAGTGGACTCAGTTGCTCTAGGGCGCCATCTCCTCCGTGTGTGACGGTCTGGGGGTCGAGCCTGATGCTGATACTGAGGAGGACGCCCCGAGGAACTCCTTTGTACGCCAGATGGTGGCGCTAGGCCGCCTTGTCCGGGAGAGGATACGGGGCGGCCTTCATCAAGGCGTGAAGAGGGCACTGGCCGTTGTTCGATCTGGGTTTGTATACGACATGGAGCACGTTGCTGACGACTTCATCACGAACTCAGATCGGACAGACAAGGAGAATGAAACCGTCTGCCTGGACCTGATTCAAGCTGCTGAGGAGCCTGGAAGTCGCTTGGCCAAGCTCTTCGAGGTCGAGGTGGTTCCGCCTGCCGACGACGAGGGCCTGTGAGCCAAATCTAGGCGCAGAGGCCCATGTAATTGTTTAGTGTTTTTGACTTTGGTTGCGGTGGCCTTGGAGGCCTTGAACACCCGAAATGTAAACCTGCATTGGTCATTTAGGTTTTGTTCGAGTTTTCTTTCCCTTTTTCGCTTGAATCATGTCCTCGCAGGATTTACTTAGCACGCCATCGCGCCCCTTGGCGCAAGGGAGTGAGTGGAGGTGCCATAGGCTCGGAGGCGTAGGTGATCTCGCGGCTCAACTGCCCTCGAGCTTCAGGGAGCTCTTGCGGCCTTGCAGATCGCGTAGGAACTTGACTCGAAGCGACCGGGGATGTATTCTTTTCCAAAGTTGTGAATTGTCATTAGGTCTTCTTAGCGTGCGGTCGCACACCTAGGCGTGAGGGGTGAGTGGAGGTACCGTAGCCTCAGAGGTGTAAGTGATCTCATGGCTCGACAACCTTTTGAGCCTTAGGGTGCTCCCGCGGCGTTGTCGACTTAAGTGACAACTTTCTTTTTTGAAAAAGAAAACGAGTTTTTTTTCGGTGATAGGGGGTTCCCCCCTTGTAGCCCCCGAGGGAGGGTCGATTCTGAGAGAACAGAGTCGATCCTTCCTGGTTGTTATGAAACGAGGCTTTGAACATTGCTGTTTTCTTTATTGATGAGATTGAAAAGAATTTACAGAGCCTCGAGGCTCTCTAAGGGAAAAAACGACGTAGCTGTTCAATGTTCCAAGAGTTGGTGAGGATTTCGCCCTTCTCGTTCGATAGCTTGTAGGTGCCCGGCTTTAGTACTTCTGCGATGATGTACGGCCCTTCCCACGGGGGCGTGAGCTTGTGCCATTCCTTGGTGTTCTGGCTTCGACGTAGCACTAGGTCACCGACATTGAGGTCACGCCTGCGGACGTGTCTGTCGTGGTAGCATTGGAGACTCTGTTGATATCTGGCAGAATGAAACAGAGCCACATCTCGGGCTTCCTCGAGCTGGTTGAGGGCGTCCTCTCTTGTGGCGTCGTTATTTCTTTCGTTGTAGGCCTTCAACCTCGTGGATCCGTATTCTATATTAGTTGGGAGCATAGCCTTAGACCCGTAGACTAAGAAGAACGGAGTGAACCCCGTGGCTCGACTCGGTGTTGTTCTTAGGCTCCACAGGACCGAGGGAAGCTCGACAGCCCATTTCTTGCCGTGTTTATTTAACTTGTCCAAGATTCTGGGTTTCAGACCTTGTAGGATCATGCCGTTGGCACGTTCTACTTGGCCATTCATTTTTGGATGAGCTACGGCCGACCAGAGCACACGAATGTGGTGGTGGTCGCAGAAATCCATAAACTTTTTACCAATAAATTGGGTGCCATTGTCCATGATGATACAGTTGCGAACCCCAAAGCGGTGGATGATGTCGGTGAAAAAGAGCACAGCTTGCTCAGACCTGATGCTGGTGATAGGACGGGCCTCGATCCACTTGGAAAATTTGTCAATGGCAACGAGCAAGTGGGTGAAGCCGCCAGTTGTCCTTTTCAGGGGTCCGACAAGGTCGAGCCCCCAAACAGCAAATGACCATGTGATGGGGATGGTTTGCAGGGCATGAGCTGGGAGATGAGTTTGACGAGCATAGTACTTGCAGCCTTTGTAGGAGCATACTAGCTCGATGGCGTCGGAGACTACGGTTGGCCAATAAAAATCATGTCGGAAAGCATTTCCGACAAGAGTGTGAGGTGCTGCGTGGTGACCACAAGCCCCCGAGTGCAGATCATTTAGCAGGCTTCTGCCTTCCTCGTTTGTGATACAGCGTTGGAGGACACCTGTAGGGCTGCGGCGATACAGCTCTCTACTGTCGCCAAAGATCACAAAGGTTTTAGCTCGACGGGCGATCCATCGAGCCTCGATCTTATTCGAGGGGAGGTCCCCTCGGATGAGATGGTCGAGGTACGGAATACGCCAGTCAGGCTCGGGGTCAGATGGTGGGGTCGAGCCTTCCACCTGCATGGCCTCAGCCCCGGTCGAGGGGGCTTCTGCCTCAGGTGGGGGGTCGAGTGACGGCCCGTCGACCCCTCCATCCGGTCCAAGGTCGACGGATGGTTGGTGGAGGTCTCTCGCGAAAATGTCTGGTGGGACCGTAGCTCGATTGGACGTGATTTTCGCGAGTTCATCTGCAGCCTCATTATACCTGCGTGTGATGTGGTTGAGTTCGAGACCGTGAAACTTGTCCTCAAGGCGTCGTACCTCTTCACAGTAGGCTTCCATCTTGGGGTCACGACAGCTCGAGCTCTTCATGACCTGATCGATCACGAGCTGGGAGTCACCTCGAACATCGAGGTATCGGACCCCTAGTTCGATGGCGATTCCCAAGCCCGTGATGAGTGCCTCGTATTCGGTGACGTTATTCGATGCAGGAAAATGAAGCCAGATGATGTAGCGCATGTGAACTCCGAGGGGTGAGATGAAGAGCAAACCTGCGCCTGCTCCCATTTTCATCAATGACCCGTCGAAGTACATGGTCCACAGCTCAGCCTGGAGCTGTATTAGGAGGAGTTGAGTGTCGGTCCACTCTGCCAAGAAATCTGCTAGTGCCTGGGATTTGATGGCCTTGCGTGGCGCATATGAGAGAGTCTCGCCCATGAGCTCTACCGCCCACTTGGCTATTCTACCCAAGGCTTCCTGGTTCTAGGCTATCTCTCCCAGGGGGAAAGAAGAAACCACGGTCACCGGGTGGCCCTCGAAGTAGTGACGGAGTTTGCGCCGTGTCAAGATGATGGCATATAGCAGCTTCTGGATCTGCGGGTAGCATACCTTAGTTTCTAAGAGCACCTCGCTAATGAATAAACCGGTCTATGGACGAGCAGGGTATGTGCTTCCTCAGCCCTCTCGACAACCAAGACCGCGCTGACTACTTGTGTTGTCGCGGTGACATAAAGTAGGAGCGGTTCCCCTGGAGTTGGAGGGACGAGGATTGACGAGTTAGAGAGCGTAGCTTTGAGTTTTGAAAGAGCTTCTTCGGCTTCGAGGGTCCATGAGAAGTGTTCCGATTTTTTTAGGAGACGATACAGAGGGAGCGCTTTTTCGCCAAGGTGCGAAATGAAGCGACTAAGTGCTGCCAAGCAGCCCGTGACCCTCTGTACGCCCTTCAGATCTCGGATGGGGCCCATCTTGGTTATCGCAGTGATCTTTTCTGGGTTGGCCTCAATGCCATGCTTGGACATGATGAACCCTAAAAGCATACCTCGAGGGATGCCGAAAATACATTTCTTAGGATTGAGCTTGATGTTCTTTGCCCGGAGGCATTTGAACGCAACGTCAAGGTCGTTTACTAAATTATCGGTTTTTTTTTGGTTTTGACCACGATGTCATCGATATAAGCCTCGACGGTTGGTCCGATGTGTTCCCCAAAAATGTGTTGCATGCATCGCTAGTACGTAGCCCCCGTGTTTCGGAGACCGAAGGGCATAGTAACGTAGCAATACATGCCGAATGGGGTGATGAACGAAGACGCGAGCTGATCGGACTCCTTCATTTTGATCTGGTCGAGGGTCTGAGGATAGATGATGTTGAGGCTGCTACCGCCATCCATGAGCACCGTGGTGAGGCGCGTGTTGGCGATGATGGGATCAACAACAAGTGGGTAGACCCCTGGATTGGGGACGTAGTCGGGATGGTCATCACGGTTGAAAGTGATGGCCACCTCAGACTAGTCAAGGAAGTGGGGGATCGCCGGCTGCACGGAGAAAACTTCTCGCCGTTCTCGCTTGCGCTGGCGCGTCGAGAGGCAGGTTGAGGGCCCTCCGTAGATTATAAAGCAGTCGTGGATTTCGGGGAACCCCCCATCCTTGTCGTCGCCCTTGGGATCTTCCTTCTTGTCATCTTTTTGACGCCTATGCCTTCAAAGTACCTACGGAGCATGTGGCAATCTTCGAGGTTGTGGTTCATGGGTCCCTTGTGGTAGGGACACGGCTCCTTGAGCATTTTGTCAAAAACGCCCCCTCCGGGGGGCCCTCGAGGTTTCTTGCGTTCAGTAGCAGCGACAAGCTCATCGACCGGGGCCTCGGGCTTGCCCTGCTGGTTCTTCTTCTTCTTCTTTCGGTTGTTCCTTTTAGAGCCCTGGCTAGAGCCCGCGGGATCGTCGACCTTCTGCTTCCCTTTGTCCTGATCACCGCCAAAGATAGCGCCGACTGCCTCCTCGTCGGCGGCAAAGTTGGTGATGATGTCTATCAATCCGTTGGCAGTGAGGGGGGTGTTACGACCTAGCTCTCGGACCAACTCCTTGCAGGTGGTTCCAGAGAGGAAGGCCATGATCACGTCAGAGTCGGTGATGTTGGGGAGCTCGGTGCGTTGCCTGGAGAAACGCCAGATGTAATCCCGGAGGGATTCGCCTGACTTTTGCTTGCAACTCCGAAGGTCCCATGAGTTGCCGAGGCGCAAGTAGGTCCCCTTGAAGTTTCCCTCGAACACCCTTACGAGATCGTCCCAGTCGTGGATCTGCCGAGGTGGAAGATCCTCGAGCCAGGCTCGAGCGGTGTTGGACAGGAACATGGGGAGTTGTCGGATGATGACCCGGTCGTCGGTGGCCCCGCCCAGTTGACACGCCAAGTGGAAATCAGCGAGCCAAAGTTCGGGTTTGGTCTCGCCGTTGTACTTGGTGAGAGTCGTGGGAGGGCGAAACCGTGCCGAGAGTATTGTTTCTCGAATGGCCTTGCTAAAGACCCGGAGACCTGGTGGTTCGGGTGACGGGCTTCAATCTTCTGAGCTGTCATAGCGCCTGCCTCTGTGCACGCGGTAACCTTGAGCTACACCGTCACCGTGTTTGCGCGTGCGGCGCTCGACGATGTTGCCACGGGTGTCTCGAGGTTCGCGGTCGTCGATGACGTGCTCAAAGGCAGGAGCCACCCGATTCCGTCGGGCATGCTCGGGGTGAACTGAGGCCTCTCTCTCCTGTAGGGAGGGCTCGGCGAGCCGCTCTGAGGCTGGCTCGCGTCACCTCGAGGCAGAGCTCTCGGCTTGCTGCATGGCAGCGGTCTCGAGGAGTTCTTGGATTTCATCTCGAGCTCGCCGAGCGTCAGGGTTTGATGGCTCGGGCATGTTACGGAGGAGCATGGCGGCGGCGACAACGTTCTGGCTGGCTCGACCGAAAACCGGGGGGTCGATCGCCCGATCCTCGTCGATGCGACGATTGACGTCGCGAGCCCTCTCTCGAGCTCTCCCGCCGTGTGCGTGTGCCGCATGTTCATGCTCAAGGGTTTGTTGGAGTAGGCGTAGGTTTTCTCGTTCCTCGTCGAGCCTGTCCTGCAACTCATGGATTTGCTCGAGCTGCATTCCTTGATCAGCAAGGAGTTGAGCCTCGTCCTGCTCGTCAGGTAGCTCGACATGAGGTGGCGTGTTCCTTCCTTCGACAGGTTCCTCATCCTCCGAATCTGACGTGCTCGCCCCATCGATGTTGAAGCACTCGCGGGTCGGATCTTAGGTGTCATCGGCAGAGTCGGAGTCAGGAGCGCTGAAGTAGTAGTATGATGGATGTATGTGAGGTCATTGCCAATCGTCTCTGGGGTTGTAACGTCGAGAAGCAGTCGCATGGGGCTCTGTTTCTGGGGTCTCCGTAGAGTCCAGATACTCAGAAGCCGGCGTGGATGCAACAAGGTTCAGAGTGGAGCGTAGATGGTGCCCGGGTAAGCACTCATACTAGTGCTCACGGAGGAAGCCTATACCCGGGCAACCGAATCTAGCCCAAACAGGAACGCCGATGGAGACATCGTTGCTCGTGCCAGAGCAGTTGGGCCGGATAGTGACGGTGTCACACCGGACGGAGGAGCGACGGAACTCTCCGTTGGCATCTTACCCTCATCCAAGCTCATCCTACGCAGACCCTCAATGAGGAAATCTGGGTTGGCGTCTGGCTGAGAGGCGCCGGATCGGGGAGTCCCACCACCCTCCGTGAAGTGATGACGACGGTTGCGCCGGGCTCGTCGTCGTCTGGCGGCTCGCGCCTGAGAGCGGCGATGCCGGCGCAATGCTCCCCTAGGCTGGGAGAGCTCGTAATCCCCGTCGGTCGGGTGCCTAGGCGGGAGGAGGACCATGTCATAGCCGTGGCCAAGCGACATGAACTCTAAACTCCCAAACCAGATCACCGTGGCCAACGGGAGAGGGCGTTCGGGGTCAGCCATCCAGGAAAATGGTGGGAAAATGATGTTGGCACGCAGCGTCCCCTACCTGGCGCGCCAACTGTCGGTGTTTGGTCCCGTGGGGGTCCTAAGCCGACGAGTGAGTGCTGCGTGTCCCTAACCCGGATGGTGATGCAAGGGGAATACACGGGGATTTATCCTGGTTCGGGCAAAGAAGGCCCTACGTCCAGCGGGGGGAGAGAGTTTGTATTTCCTTGCACCTAAGTGCTTGCGTAGGGGTTACAAGCTGTGAGAGAGGGAACTGAGCCCAGGTCTCAATGGAAATAAAAGAGTACAAAGGTGATTGCTTGAGATGTTGATCTGTGGGTTGTGTGCCTTTGCTTGCTAGCGCCTGGCTTCTGGCTTCTGGCTTGTGTCTTGCTTCATCCCTGGCTTGCCCTTTTATAGGGTAAGAGGAGGCCGGGACACCGGGGTGTCTTGAGGTGAAGTTTTGTCGATCCCTGTAGAGGTGGCTGTAGCGACGTGCCTTTAGGAATGGTTGGCCATCCCCGGACACCGTGGTGACGTTGGGGACGAGATGGTGAAAAGACCCTGAGTCCTATGCCACGTCGGCCTTTCTTCCCTGCTAACCGGCGGTGGACGTCAAGGCCGGGTCGAGGCTGGGTCGAGGCTGGGCGGATAAGGCCGAATCTCCGAGATCGTGGAATACGGACCTTGTCGTATCCTCCCTCGAGGGTGATCGGTGGCAAAATAGTGCGTGGTAAGGTGAGCATAGTGATAGGTTTCACCTCCCATCCCGGGATGTGCGGTAAAAAGTGAGGACTGACACTGGTGTTGCTCCCACGTCGGTCACGGATGTAGCCATGTCGGTAGATGGTAGCAAGTAATTGCATTGAATGCTCTGACTTTTGTTCTCAAAGTAGGTGAACAGAGTGGGTCGAGCGTTCCGACCTGGGGTCATGTGAGTCGGAGTTTTGCCGATAGTCGAGATGCCTTGTGGAACGGGCATTGTACGAATCGAGACGTGGTCGAGGCGTCCCGTCGAGGGTGCCTCGTACGAGACGGAGTCGGAGCACGGTCGAGGTGTCCCGTCGAGCCGGCCTCGTGCGAGTCGGAGCGCAGTCGAGGTACATCGTCTGCTATTTTTTGTCCTTGCTGTGTTTGCGCATTAGTGTTTCGTTCGTCTTAACCGTTGATTGTGGGTACCCTATACTATTGGTACCGACAGGTATAATAATATAAATTTAGGGAGCCGAGTGTATATTTTGGGATGAGAGCGTGAGACAAGTTCAGGAAGTTGAATGCATAAGTTTAGGGAGCAGTGGGTGCAATTTGTAAGTACTAGAACCGGGATGTGAACTCGGGACAAGTTTAAAGAGTCGATTATGCAATTTATAAGTACTGAGACCTGGATGAGAGCTTGGGACAAGTTCAAGGATCGTCAGTGAAATTTACTCAAGAAAAGAAGAAGTCACGGAAAGTACGAAACACCCGGAGCGGAAGTGGTAGAAAATGGACCACGGGGAACACCTCAAGGGAGATAAGAAACGGAAACCGAAATGAAAAAGAAAAGGGATACGCACGATACTAATAAGCTATTTGATTTGAGAAATGAGTTAGTCCATCATCTTGTCCCTTCTCTTCTTTTTTTGTTTTGTTCCGCGAAATGAAATAGAAAGGTGCATCATCACCTTATTCCTCATAAGCTAATAATTAATACTAGTGCTAGGAATGAAGTCATTCACTAAATTTGATGAATAGACACATGATGCACCACCTTATCGAAAATGGTTTTGATTGCTTAAACCAAACACCTTATAGATGATTGGACTGGACAAAAATTTAAAGGCAGAAATTTTAACTCTTTAACTTTATATCTATAAATATGTCATGTTTTTTAAAAAATAGGATTAATTTTTTTAATCTGATAGAGATGCTATAATACACACGCTTGCAAAAGATGAGGGAAAATGATGACCTGGGCTACTCGTCTTGTCTCCACGTCATTAGCTAGTGCTCCGGTGACCAACCAAAAAAACCACACTTCTCCTCCTTTTCTCGAACTCTCTCCCCCTGCTATAATTGAGAGAGGCGAAAGGGAGGCGATTCGTGCTCCTGCCGGCGAGGTCGCCATTTCCCTCCGCCTCCGGTGGTTTTCTGGCTCTCGGATGTGTGTGGGAACGGTGGCGCTCTGTCCGTCGATGTAGTTTAGGTCCTAGGTTATCTAGGGTTAGGTTTCTGGCGGCGCGGTCAAGGCGGCGCCATGGAATAACGTCCTCAGCTCTTCCCCGTCTCGGTGGTGCTCCGCTCTGGCACCGTCGACGAGCTTGGGGTCTGTATAGGAGTTTGCGTGGTCTACCGTCACGGTGTCTCGGTGAGGCGGCGATGCTGGCGATGCGCTTCGTCATGTCCACAACGATGTGGCGCTTGGGATGCAGAGGAGGTGGGTATGTGCTTGACAGGTATGTGGATCTGACCTCTCCTTCCGTCGTCTTCCGGCGACGAGCTCATATCCAAGGCCAAGACGGCGTGGGGTGCTTCCCCGGCCGATGCTCTTCCTCGGTGATTTGGTTTCCCTTTGTGGCGAACTTCTTTTGCAGCTCTGTTCAAGGCTTGGTGCAATGGCGCTTGTCTTGGTTTGCGGCGTCCAGCTATCTTCACGGGCTTCCTCCGGCGACTTCGGCGGTGGCGGAATCCGGCGTTGGATGGCATTTCAGGAGGATGCAGAGACCCCAAAGAACTTGCATGTTATTTCTACGTTTTGTTGGGGCCTTTGTGTAGGTTTGTTATCCCTGTATCCTTGCTGTATGCGTCGGTCTATGTACGTGTATCTCTATGTTTTCCTTACAATCTAATATATAGATACGCGTATTATAAAAAAAAACTAGTGCTGCGGTGTGCCCAATCTATGATAGGAGTATACACACGCTTTGGAAAGAGGGGGAAAAAAAGCGTGACCCATCCGAGAAGCCACGAACAAAACAAAAGGCGCACCTGACCCGGTGACACCTGTCACCGAGACCGACTTCCGTTGGCGGTGGCCGTACGTATCCCGTTCCCGTGGGTCCTTTTTTTTTTTCCGTTCGTCGTCACCACTTCCGCCTCCGCCTCGCCCCGACTTCCACGAGCTCTGCGCCGCTGCCGTAGTTGACTCCCGACTCCGATTCCGCCGCCACCCTGCTGCCGCCGGAGACGAGCACCAATCCAGGTACGCTGACTCCATCTCCTGCTCCGTCCCCTTCTCCTCATCCCGTTTTCCCTGCAGATCCAAGGTGTGTCTCGTCATTGCCTCCCAATCTCCTCTTCCGCCTCCTCCCCGTCTCCCCCTGCCCTCCTGACCCATCCCCTTCTTGCTAGGGTTTTGAGTTTTCTAAGGGCGATTCATTGGAGGCTTCACAAGTTGCATTCCTCCACCCTCGTCCCCTTCCCCTCCACCGACTGGTAGCCTACTGAACCAACCATTAGAGATGGTTTTTGTGAGTTCTTGATATGTTCTTGGATGCGCTGTGCTCTGTGTACCCTAGGGCTCTTTTTTCTTCATATATACTTGGATTACTTGCTTGATCCTCTGGTATTTAGTACTTTATTGTTATTTGTTCATTGGATATTAGTCTTAACAAACCACCCAACGTTGATGATTTGCTCATTTGACAAAGGAAAATACTGTGTGGTAATCATTAGTTCTGTGAATGTGTTATTTTCCACCTGCAGTAATCCAAATGTTGTCTACTATAATGTTTTTGTGAATGTACCATTTATCTTATTTCACCCTTGGGAGTATCCTATACACATGTCATGCTTCTTGTGCCACAATCTTTGTATTCCTCACCTAAGCTGCGCACTTATTCTTTTTACTCTTTAATGTAATGGTAGTCTGCAGGTACTAAATTATTTTCCTTCCTAAAATGACACAGTTTTTTTTCTTCTCTTACTGTTTGGTGCTGGGACCAGCTGCAAGGCAATATAGATAGTGGACAGTTTCATTTCTTATGATCTTGTTTCAGTGATCAAGCCTGACTAATTGCTAGTAGATCTGAGTTTATGTCCAATTTCAATAAATTTGAATCACAATAGTAGCAGTTACATGCAACTATCGCCATTCCCTGGCAAGAGTTGCTCAAGACGGACTGTATGGTATTGGTAGGAGAAATTATTTCAATTGTGTACATCCTGTCCTTTATATTTCAGTGCATAGGATCACCATATAATGGTTCAGTTTTCACTTGGCAGTAAGGGATGACAATAGGAGGTTTAACTTTGTTCTGTTTCCTTCTCCCATCTATCCAATGTGTGTATCTGTTTATTTGGTCAGCTTCAGTACATCTTTGATATCCTATTTCTGAATGCGAGCTTCATGATGCAGAGCTGATCTCCTTTTTTATGCCTGATGTATATTTCAGTTTTAAGTTCTTAATGATAGATGGGAACTGGGTGTGGATGGTCATTGTTGTGGCTGTCATTGAGTAGAGATCTCAGGAAAAAAAACATCTGAGCAGCTTCAGAAATTTACCACCTAGATTTTTTTATGCTCAGTGACATTCTTATTGTACCGTTTAAAGCTTACTTTCTTGAGACTAGTCATTGATTTACCACTTGGATATGTTGAGCATTGTGTAGCATGAACTAGCTTATATATACTATACTTTAATGATAGTATATGTGAGTTTGCCCAACTTTTTGTTTCCTTCTCTGTTTTCTGTTTTTTCAATGAACCTATCAGTCTCTGGCTCTCTGCTAATGCAATCTGTATTCTATTGAATTCAATCAGAGTTGGTAGCTCTTAGAAGAGTAGTTTGAATTGGCCTATTAGATAAACTTAGCTATCCCTGCGCTTTATTATTTTTTTAGCTTATTTGCGTTTCTAAATTACCATAAAATAATAGGTGTGAAGGCAATCTTGTCTTTATTTTTTATCCAGGTTCGGCGAAATCAGATTGCAATTCCAGTAGAAAACAAGTAGTTACATTCATATCAATATCAAAAGTGTTGAGCATTGCCTTTTTCTAATTAATTCTTTTGGCAGGTTGTAATCATATGAACATGATGTGTATGCACTTGCACCATTCAAAATAAACCCCTGACATATGACCTATATGTAGTTTGATCCAGGCAGCACGTATGTGCATTTTGTCGTATATTTGAATTATTAACACAGCTCTAAGCTATTTGTTCGTTGAGAAGAAAATAAATACAGTAATAAAACATAGACAGCAACACTGTAGTGTTTCTTGCCACGGAACCATTCGATGTCAATCCAAGCCATCCCAAATAATTAACTTCAGCTGTGGTTTAAACCCCCACGGTGAAAGGGGATTGGGACTGGGAGGGAGGGATCAATCCAATCCTCCCTTGGGTCATTTATTTCTCCTCTGGAATGTAACCCCCACATGCCAAACGAAGCCTTAAGTTTTTTTTTCTCTAGCTGATTGTAATGTTGGTGCAAGATGGTCAGGTCAATCCTTTTTTTCACTATAAAAAACAGTAGATGTGCAACATTGTATCTGCTTGGGTACTGATGGGTGCTAGGTAACCAGCAACCTGAAGTCTGCAATCAGTTGCTGCTGGGTTATTGAGACATTGGACGTTGAGCATAAATGTACTAATCAGAACTTTAGAAGGTCGTAGGAGAAAACTTTACCCCTGTTGATGCCATCAGGTTAATAAATGTCTCTGTGTCTGTCAGATACCACATTTAAGGAAAATTCACAAATTTACCATTTCATTTCTCGGTTGTAGGGAGCTTATATTTTTCTAACTTATCCTCAAATCTCCCAATTGCACTTTAAAATTGCAATGCGATTTGTAATTCACTGTATCAAGAATAATCAGATGGTAATTCACCAAGAGATACAAGATAAATTTATCTGTTCCGTTTCTACCATTGGACAATCTGAAATCTCTGGTTTCTATTTAGGGTTTGAAGAAGACACTACTGCTGCAACCATGAGCACCATGAAGTTTTGCCGCGAGTGGTATGCACACTTCTACATCGTTCATCTTCCTCTCTCTTGCATTAGATTGATCATACAGTTAGTTGATGATGGATGGATGTGCAGCAACAACATCCTGTACCCCAAGGAGGACAGGGGCAGGCGCACCTTATTCCTCGCATGTCGCAATTGTGAGCACCAGGTACAACTCATCAACATCTATCCTTGTTCCACCAACAATTCCAATCCAATCTTCTTGACATTATCCATCTCATCAGTGCATCACTACAAGAATGGAGTTTGGGCACAACGCTTGGATGATGGGGTTCGAATGAGCACTAAAATGCTTATGGGATGGGGTTGTTCTCTTTTTTCCCATATTCTAAGATTTTGGTAGGGTCATGCCAATGCTACGTGTGCCCTTCATTTCCATCTTTGGCTAAGGCCTTGTTTGGTTGAGCTGTGGCTTTTGGAAAAGCTGGTGTGAGCTGTGGACTGTGGAAAAACAGCTATGGGAAAAGCAGAAGGCTGTTTGGTTAGAGCAACTGTAAAACTGTAGGCCGTGAAAGAAATACTTGTAATATCCTGAAGGCCTGGGAGACCGTTTATATGCAAATTGCTCCTAAAAGCTAATCTATTTATTTATTCGCATGTGAATGAATATTTTTGAAAGAAAATTTTTTTTTTCTAAGTTTTGCATCCATCTTGTCGGTGGGCAGTGCATGGTGAAGGGCAGCTTGCTAGGTGATCCTGGCCACACATCTAGAGATAGATGATGGTTCACGCTTATTGACTGTATAGGATAGGTATAATTGTATTTCAAGTGTATTTCTTCTTTAGTTTTTCTATGGGAAAACGGCAAGACGCCATGGCCTTGCTCGTCCATCACAGAGCAAGCAGAGGACACAACACGGCATGGCGCACGGCTTGGCCGACGCTCGCGTGGTCGCAGCGCGTATGTGTGCGTGTGACTCCGTGCAGGGAGCAGGTGCTGCCACCGGCCGCCGGGGCTGGGACCCGTGCCTTGAAGGGGAGGGCGGAGTTGCATTCGCGCTGCCGGGACCGGGCCGGGGCAGGGGCTGCATCCGCGTCGGATGCCAGGGCAGCGGCCTCGCCCGCGATGGCCGCCGGAGCTTGAGCAGGAGGTCACGCCGCTGGGACCGGGGCAGGGGCAGGGACAGGGGCTAAAGGAGGGGAGGGATCTGCCGGCGGGGAGGATCTCGTGTGTGCTGTTGGTCTCGCCTGCGCCGGTGAAGGGATGGTCGCCGGAGCTCGCGGAGAAGGAGGTGAGGGTCGCCGGCTCTCGCTTGCCCGCGCCAGAGCTCGTGGGGTCGCCAGAAAAGAGAGGAATCGGAGGAGAGCCGCTGCCGACGCGTACGTATCGCGGCTGAGAGAGGAATCGCGAAAAAGAACTGAACGGGTATCCATCATAACCAGTGGCAGGTGGGTAAATATTTGGCCCAAAAGCAGCTAAAAGTAGGGGAGAGTTGTTTTCAGTTTTATACTAGAGCAAAAGCTGCTTTTGGGCAAAAGCAGTTGCGGCTTTTGGATCCTTTGGTTGGCTTTTGACTTTTGAAAAAGCAAAAGCAGATTCAAAAGCCTAACCAAACGGAGCCTTAATTCCCTCATTTATTGCATGTACTACACTTGTCCTATTGTGTTAGTCATATCTGTGTTTAATGAATGGTGAATTGAATAATTTTTTTTTGACGGTCACCAGGGGGAGGCATTCTCCACCTGGCCCGTTATAAAGTTTAGACATTTGTTTACAACAGCACGCCCAACACAAGGGCGAGAGGTGGCAAAACTAAAGATACACCAAAGGGGAGAAGAGAGAGCAGCAACAACACCACCACCACCACCAAGACACGTGAACTCTTCAACGATGCCTTCACGGAGGTGAATGACGCCGCAATGTAATCATCATCAGCCAAGCATGAAGAGGAGCTCCGCAGGGGCTTGGCGGGGCTTTCGCCCGAGCCATGTGCCGAGGTGTTGGGCGGGTCGAACCAGGAGACTGCAGCAAGAGCTGAGGTTCTTCAATGACGCCTTCAAGAAGGAGATCTCGTCACTGGCCCAAACTAATCTGTGCTTGGCTTTCACCAAGAACCTTTGCCAGTGCTCCCGTTGACTTACCCAAAACGGCGGTGAGACGCACACCGTCAAGCATCTGTGCTTGGACGTAGAGGGAGGGGGAGCCGGCCGCCGCCACACTGCACGGAGCCGTAACCGGACTAGCCCGCGACAGTGGGAGGCGCGCACCGGCTACCGTCCACACCTAGACACGGGGTGGGGGGAGGGGGCTTGGCAGCCGCTGCCACACCGCACAGAGTTGTTACCGGGCTCGCCCGCGACAGTGGGAGGTGCACGCCAAGACAGGGGGGTTTGTCGGCCGCCGCCACACCACGCGGAGCCGTTCCTGGACTTGCCCGCGATGGTGGAAGGCGCGCATAGGCCAGCATGTGCCGGTCGCCGACACACCATGCGGAGCCGTTCCCGGACTTGCCCGCAATGGTGGTAGGCACGCACCGGCAAGACGACCTCGGGCACGCAGCCTCGCCACCGGCAAGTCCGTAGCCAAACTACGCACACCGCGCAGCTGCTGGGCCCTACAAAATGAGAGCGAGGAAGAAAGTGGCACGCTGCCCCACTGCCGGCTCGCCAGCGGCCAAACAACGTGGCCCGCTCCACTGCACGATCATCCCCTGGTCTAGCCGCCGGCGCCGCAAGAGGCGTGACCGGCACACCAGCACACTAGCACTGTCGTGGGCGCCCCGGCCGCCACGGCCAGCCACGCGCTCGGCCCCGACCCACCACGGCAGCAGGCCAAGACCATGTGCCTAGCTAGCCACAGTTGCCGGCCCCAGGCCAGGACCGCTGGTCGGAGCAGCCATGGCCACCGGCCCCCAGTTGAGGTGGGGAGACGGAGAGGGGGCGGATCCGTTGGCAGGTGCAGCAGATCCGAGCTGGGATGGCCGGATCCGGCAGCCGACCGCCTGGAGACGCCGGAGATGAAGAGGAAGGAAGCGTGTCGCCGTCGGTGTTGTCGTCATCTCGCCGATGGTGGGGGCGTTGGATTTGCTCCCGGAGGAGCCGAATCCGCCCCCCGGACGCCTTAACCAACCAGAGCTGGGGAAGACGTGGGGCGGCCGCCGGAGCTGTCATTAAAGAGGACCGGAGTCGGTGGGGAAGGCAGGGACGCATAGGACGGTGAGGCAAGCCACGCCGTCACACACCTTTCGCCGAGCTCCAACTCCTGGACACCACCGCGCCTAGCACGGCACCGCGCCACCCAGACCGTCGAGGTCCATCCCCACACGGAGGGGCTCATATCCTGCCTGGGAGAAGCCCTCGCCACCGCCATCCTAGAGAGCCGCGCGGGCATCCCGGCGGTCCTCTCTGGCAGCGGCGAGCGGAAGGGGAGGGGGTGGAGGGTTGGCGGTGGCGACTAGGGTTTGCTGCCGCCCGAGTCGCCTGTGCGGGGCGACGGGTCCTCCAATTGAATAATTTTCCATCCTTCAAACATCCTTTCTTCTGCTTACAAGTTAACAGCACTATTGCTGGTCTGATTCAGGAGGTCTCTGACAATAACTGTGTCTATCGGAACGAGGTGCACCACACGGCTGGGGAGCGAACGCAGGTCTTGCAGGATGTTTCTTCTGACCCAACTCTTCCCAGAACCAAGACTGTCCGCTGCAATGTCTGTGGGCATGGAGAGGCTGTTTTCTTCCAGGTTTTTTTTCTTGTTTTGCCTTGTCGCATTTTAATGGGTTGCATTTTCATGTGATCCTGTTATGCTATCTGAATGACTTGTTAAACAGAATAGTATGCCAAAATTCTGCACCTTGTTAATGTTAACGTTGGATATTGCATCCTCTTTTTTTGGCAGTATGTATCCTATATGTTGAGGCCTGCATCTATGCCCCTGACATGAACATGTCCTAAATGGCATGTCAGGAGTCAGATCCCAAGAAAATGTGGTCCACTTTGGTGCAGTAATATAATACTACTAAATGCCATTAGAGGCATAGAGCATATCTGTTATCTGGGCTATTAGGACCGAGAGGAGAGATTCAAGCGAAGCGGCGGCGATGGGCGGGCTACAGTACCCACGGGTACGGTAGCGCCGTGGGTACTGTGCATAGCGGCGGCCAGGACTGCGAAGGCGAGGGAGAGCCAACTGCGGAGCGTTCATCCACGGGCGAGCAAGAGGAAAGGGATTTTCTTTTTAATTCTGCTTGATTAGATTAATACATCTTCTCTCCTTATATGGAAAGGTTTACTTAGACTCCCAAGTTACTTGATCCCTAAGCCAGCGACCTTTATCTCTAATTAACGCTAATACTAATGGGCTATACCACAAGTCTAGGCTCAATAGGCCCCTGCCGTACCCTAACACTATACCTCACCTGGACATGCAGCTCGTCCTCGAGCTGCAACCTAACCAACTTATAATGATGACTTGACTCGATACAAACCTAACACTTAAAAATAAGCCTTTTACATCTCGGCTTATTTTATTATTCTCAACCTGAAATGAACTAGGACTCTTTATTTTTGATTCCTGAACATAAGGTGGACACCATCTGCACGCTGGACCAGCACGTGTCTAGCCACCTGGAACCCATGGACACCATCTGTACGAAAGGGGTGCTTGTGTGTGGCCACCAGGAAGTGGTCGCAACGGCGACCAGCAAAGGCGCCCTCGCGGCGGCCAGTGGCGGAATGCGGCGGCGCTAGGCAGTGCGCTCTGGCCGATGACCCCATGCCTTCTCGCTGGACGACTGTTGGTCTGCACCGTACAGAGAAGAGCGGAGGGCTTTCGATGGAGAACGACAAGGAGGGGAGCGCCTCCCCAATCGTCGCTGCAGCAGACTTTGAGTTTGCCGCCCATGGGGAAAACCATGAGCCCAAGTTCCTGATGCAGCGGATGAGATCGAGGTCCTCCGCGTGGCCAAGCGCAACTTGGAGGATTTGCAGCTGCAGATCGCGCATCTCCTGCACCCGCCGACACGTAGCAGCCTGCAGCCGCACCACCGCCGACTCCTGGTAGGTAAGCATCTTCCCTGCTGGCTCCGTCGTGATGTCCATCGCCTGCTCGATCTGCTGCAACGTTGGCTGCACGTCCTGGAACGGTAGCAGCGTCGTGCCCGACAGCAGCGTCGTGCCGTAACCTGGCATCCCGCAGGGGAGGAACGGTGGCATCGGCCACTGCCGCTGTGCAGCCATATCGGAGAGGCGCGAGTAGATGTCGGCGACGGATCAAGCAAGATGAGTGATGGCTGCGGTCAGCTGATCCGACGTCATCGGTGTGGACACGGTGGACGTTGAAGTGGCCGGCAACGCAACGGTGGAGGCAGGCGGTGGCAGGGTGGTGGGAGAACCTGACATCTCCGATACCATATTTTTATGTGCTGCTAGGATTGAGTAAGCAAGTGACCCTTATCTTTAATTAACCCTAACACTAACAGGCTATGCCGCCAGCCCAGGCCCAATAGGCCTCTGCCATACTCTAACACTACACTCCACCTGGACATACAGCTCGTCCTCGAGCTACAACCTAACCAACTTACAACGATGACTTGACTCGACACAGACCTAACACCTAAAAACAAGCCTTTTACATCTTAGCTTATTTTATTATTGTCAACCTGAAATAGATTGGCACTCTTTATTTTTGACTCCTGAACATAAGGTGGACACTGTTCACACGCCAGACCTGCACGTGTACAGCCTCCTGGATCCCATGGACACCACCTGGATGAAAGGGGTTCATGTGCATGGCCACTTGGAAGTGGTCGCAACAACGACCAGCGAAGGTGCCCTCACGGCGGCCGGTGCAGAATGCAGCGGTGCTACGCGGTGTGCTCCCGCTGGTGACACCATGCCTTCTCCCCGCCGGACGACTGCTGGTCTGCACCGCACAGAGAAGAGCGGAGGGCTTCCAACCGTCAACGCCGCAGACTTTGAGTTCGCCGCGCGCGGGGAAAATAGCATGCCCACCGCCCGTGGGGGGAACCGTATGCCGAAGATCCCCGACGCAGCGGATGGAATCGAAGTCCTCCACATGGCGAAGCGCAACTTGGAGGAGCTGCGAAGGGGTGCAGGGCTTAATCTGCTGCAGATCGTGCATCTCCTGCACCAGCCGACGTGCAAGGAGGCTGCGCGCAGCAGCTTGCAGCCGCACTGCCGCCGACACCTAGTGAGTAAGCATCTTGCCCGCCGGCTCCGTCGCGATGTCCGTCGGCTGCTCGATCTGCTGCAACTTCTCGCCCTAGTCTTGGATCTGCTGGACGCCAGTGCCCCTATAGAAGATCCCATTGGTGAATGGGTGCTGGAGGCTCAGCCCACCGTGAAGGACAACGGCGCCGGTGGTGAGCGCTGGGGCGACCATCGTCGTGGCCATGGAGGGCTGAGCGCTTGCCATGGTGAACACCGGCCCCGTCGTCGATGCCATGACGTAAGACAGAGTCGGCGAGGGGGAGGGCGGCATCCGCAGCTGATGGATGGGAACCGGGGCGGTTGCCTGCACGCCCTGGAATGGCGGCGCTGTGGGGTGCACGCCTTGGAACGGCAGCACCGTTGGCTGCACGTCCTGGAACGACATCAACATTGTGCCGTAGCCTGGCATCTCGTAGGGGAGGAACGGTGGCATCGGCCACTGCCGCTGTGTAGCCATATCGGTGAGGTGCGAGTAGATGTCGGCGACGGATCGAGCAAGATCGGTGATGGCCGCGTTCAGCTGATCCGGCGTCATCGGTGAGGACGCGGCAGGCGCCGGAGTGGCCGGCAGCACAACGGTGGAGGTAGGCGGCGGCAGGGTGGTGGGAGAACCTGACATCTCCGATACCAGATTGTTATGTGCTGCTAGGATTGAGAGGAGAGAGTCGAGGGGAGCGGCAGCGATGGATGCACTACAGTACCCATGTGCTACTGTTCACATCGGCAGCTAGGGCTGCGAGGGCGAGAGAGAGCCGGCCGCGGGGCGTTCGTTCATGGCCGGGCAAGAGGGAAGGGTTTTCCTTCTTAATTCTTGCTTGATTAGATTGATAATCTCCTCTCCTTATATAGAGAGGTTTACTTGACTCCCAAGTTACTTGACCCTAAGAAACGACCCTTATCTCTAATTAACCCTAGCACTAGCGGGCTATGCCACCAGCCCAGGCCCAATAGGCCCCTGCCGTACTCTAACAATATCACTCATGTTTGTTTCTGTATTCTTCAAAATTACCACGTCTGCAGTTAAGCGATATTTATATTTCAATTGTTGCAATTGATGGCACTGATCCTGCTTAAATGTTTTGAGACAATCTTAAGCCCAGTGCTGTTTTTATCATTTCCAGGCCACGGCAAGAGGGGAGGAGGGGATGACCCTGTTCTTTGTGTGCTGCAGCCCTGATTGTGGTAACCGGTGGAGGGAATGATACGATAATTTTTTTTGGCTCTAATAGTTATTCCATCAGAGTTTGAAACTGAACTTGTTTTGTGATTTTCTTGGAACTATGTATTTCGATGTCCTGGCGTATCTTAAGAATAATGAGATAATATTTTTCCAATATTTTACTTATTTCTATATGTGATATGTAGCTGCAGTACATAGTCGCATATGCCTCCTATAGGTATATTGTGCTTGCACTTTAGGTCACTGCATAGCTGCGATTTGACCATGGGTCTTTAGACAAGGCTATAATCGTCTGGTATAGGAAGCCTGTCTAATGAGTTGGGCCAAGGTTAAAAATTGTTGTCCTGAAACGGAACTTTAATAGTAAGATTGCAAATTGTAAGATTATATAGCTATTAAGATCGTAAAATTGTATATTCTATCAAATAGGATCATAGAAACAACTCTATGAACCGGGTTGGTCGTCTTGGGCTCCGTGTGATTTTGACTGCTGCCCCTATTTATTTATCTAATGATGATAGCAATGGATCTTCTGGGTAGGCTTGAGGATTTTTGAAAAGTTAGTGCGAGGATCATATAGTTGTTACATAATCACATGCCTTCACAAGTTTTCTGTGGTTTTAGAGATAATCATATGTCTTCACAAGTTTTCTTAGGTTTTAGAGATGTATAAGAAATAAAAAATAAAGAAAGATACTAAAGCAGAGACAAAGAAAAAGTTAAATTGGACTTATCTCATGACCTTATAGTTGGTCAAATTGGAGAGATACCAGGTTCAAGTCATACAGCACATCACAAACTTTCTAAAGTTCCAAGATCATCGAAATAGAGTCCCAAGCTAGAAGATACGGTTAAAATACCAAAACATCAATAAGTTACCAATTTACTGATATGCACCGGATTATTGGGTGGAGATTTTTAGTTGATCCGGTGCATAATTTTCTAATATTCTTGTAGAACACTTCACTAGCTTTCCAACAATTATAAGACCATCGAAAACAAACTTGGGAGCTAGGAGTATACCCAAATTGCTAATAATTCTAAGTGCTTAACGCATGATGATCCAGTGGATTCTCTGGAGCAGTTCCTAATTCATCCGGTGTACCTTTTTTTGAGGGAATCTTTGGTAACATTGTAGATCGCTCAATAGGCTTTCCAACAAGTTTAAGTGGCAGTATGGTTTTGAACTAGCAGATAATTTGATGATGTCTAGTAACTTGGACTCGGAAATTGTACATTACTACCGTAGGATCCAGTAATATCCTTCATGGGTGAGTGGACCATCGTTTGATGTCTAGTAACGATGCATAGAGTTCAAAGAGTATCACCATATGATCCGGTGTTAGTGTCCCATGCTATAGTAGATCATTTAGTGCACACGAAAAAAATGTGACACAATGGAGCAACAACTAGTGGGCTTGCTTAGGTCTATTTATGTCTCGCCAACCCGTGATTTCAAGGTTGTCGGAGACTATAGAAGCTAGAGAGACTTGCTGCACTTGATGATACAGTCCAATCTCATGTGAGAGCTTACAACTTAGTGATCATATCAAAGACATAGTGAGAGAAATTATAAAGTAATTAGTGATCTACATCACTAATTACTTTAACTCCATCACTATCAGGCATCAACCCCTCATCACCGTCAATTTTGGTTGTTGATGGTGAACTGGGTGGTGAAAGTGGAGTCCATCACCGCCAGTTTACAAATCAATGGTGAAAAGCGACAATGAAAGTGAGTTCAAGGATACTAGAGTTGATGAGTTGTGTGATGAGCTAGGCATCAAGCATGAGTTCTCCGCTAAGTATACACTTTAATCAAATGGACTTGTGGAGAGAAAGAATATGACACTCATTGATATGTTAAGAAGCATGTTGAGTGAATAAAATATGAGTGATTCCTTTTAAGCTGAATCTATCAATACAACTTGTTATGCAAGCAACATGCTCTATTATCATTGTCTCTTGAAGAAGGCCCCTATGAGCTATTGACTGGAAGAAAGCCCAACATTGTTTATTTTCGAGTGTTTGGTTGCAAGTGTTACATTCTTTAGAAAGGCACCCGGTTGAATGAGTTTGAGAAGAAATGTGATGAAGGATTTCTACTTGGGTACTCCTCAACAAGCAAGGCCTATAGAGTTTACAACAAGATACATGGCATAATTGAGGAGGTGCATGATGTTGAGTTTGATGAAACTAATGGATCCCACGTAGAAGGTGAAAATTTGGATGATGTGAGAGGTGCAAGCTAGATGAAGCAATAAAATATATGACAATTGGTGCTATGGGACCAAGGGAGGTGCAAGATGAAGAAGATGATTCGACTAGAGTCATGCCTCCATCAAATGTGAAAAGTGAAGATCAACCTAGCACAAGTGGTTCTCATGATCAAGATCAAGTCCAACATGTGACAAGTGCTAGTCCAACTCAAGTGGTTCAACCATGTGATCAACCTTCAAGTCCAAGTGCCCTCCAACATTGCATCAAGCCATTGCAAGAGATCATCCATTGGATCAAATAGTTGAAGATTGAGTAGTGGTGTTCAAACTAGATCAAGATTTGCACCATTTTGTGAATACTATTCATTTGTGTCATCCAATGAGAGAACAAATGTAGAAGATGCTTTGAGAGATGTTGATTGGGTTAATGCAATGCATAAAGAGAGCTAAACAACTTTACAAAGAATCAAGTGTGGGAGTCAGTTGAGAGACCCAAGAACTGCAATGTCATTTGAACCAAATGGGTGTTTAGAAACAAGTAAAATAAAGATGACATTGCAATGAAGAACAAATCAAGGCTACTGTCCCAAGGTTATAGACAAGTAGATGGTCTTGACTTTGATGAGACATGCCCAGTTGCTAGATCGGAAGCTATAAGGTTTCTATTGGCATATGCTTCCTGTCGGGGGGAGGGGGTGTTCCTGCACCTGTCAGACCGACACAGGCATCACCCACCTGACTAGCCTGAGTCGTTCTCGACCGACATGAGGCCCCTCAGGAGGTTACCATCCGTACCTTCTCCTCCTTAGGGTCTTTGTACGGTTGAGTGACATATAACAATCCAAGTAATAAACTAACATATGACCTAATGTATAATATGATATTGGTACAAAGATGATTAAAGATTTGGGAGCTTTTCATAAATAAAATGTA
The DNA here is from genome assembly GCA_022457205.1 of Saccharum spontaneum. Classification (NCBI taxonomy): domain Eukaryota; kingdom Viridiplantae; phylum Streptophyta; class Magnoliopsida; order Poales; family Poaceae; genus Saccharum; species Saccharum spontaneum. The sequence goes on along the minus strand of CM039602.1, from coordinate 6,568,109 downwards.
TCAGAGTACAAAGTTTTATATCAATTTCCAATCCCTTCTATGGTTGACATCTCGAAATCACTCATACATGAATATCAGAGTTAACTTGTAGTTCACTTGGATTCGCCCACTCCAAGGTCTACTATGCAGCGGTGGATGGAGCATCGGCTCAAATCAACCGAAACAAGAATACTTGCAAAACAACTTAATGGCAGCACCGTGAGTACATGGCATACTCGTGGGACTTAATTATAACATATAGTATTTAGTGGATGCAAGGATATTTTCAGGCATTTGTACATTTATAGAAAAGCAATGGCGTTTCTTAGGATGACATGTTCATGATTCAATGTTAAATTAACTATTAGCATTAAGACAAGTAGTAGTAGATATAGCATATTTAAAATGATCAACACATTATTCCATCTCATGCTTCCATTCATCAATATCACTACCATGGGTATAGAAAGTGGGAACAACCGAACAAGTTCCGTCCCGAGGGACTTCAGGCTTTCAAATAAACTCTGCAGATGTATACAAATTGTACCCACACGAAGAATGGGATGAACCACCATACCCGTGCTCGAGTAAGGGTTGCCTCACATCTCCAACCTTTCCCCAATCTGGCCAGAATGTCCGACAAAAGGTTTGACTGGTTCCTGGTTAATGCTACCATCATCTAACCGGCGCAACCTTCTTCCTAGTTTCATGGATAGACCGGTAGTGATTAGTTACTTAGCTTATCGCCCCCATATGCGATATGTGGTCTGTACGGGTGGTTACTCGAAATCACTTATCCCAATGAACGGTCCTTAATTGCTCCACGAGCTGTCACCTGAGATCTAACACTCATAGTGACCTTACCCCTCGCATGAGCGGGAAAATACCAAGTTGACTTTGAAGTTTATGTTTCACATTAGGGTTGGTCCTTAGTCATGATTAGAGAAGTAGATAAGTTGTAACCTTCACAAGTGTTAATAATTAATTACCCCAGTGTACCATCCTACACACACGAGAGCGAGTTCCTTTTTCACACTCGACTTCTAACGTTGCTAAGCAAATAAGCAATTAAGCGTTCCAATCCCCATTGATTAGATGTAAGGCTCTAATTACTCGACTTCTAACATTAGGTTGTTAATCCTATTCAAATGAAATGCATAACTCATAATGAAACAATGTAATAAATATCCAAAATAGGGCTCATAATAGTGGGGTGCCTACCTGGTTATGCTGTTCCCGATGATTGGGGATGACGATGATGACTTATACATGATCCTCACTCGTTAATCGAACCTGGAAGAGAGGATGTAAAGACTGGAAATAGCCGCACAATTAATAAGGAGATAAAGATTGAGAACTTGATTTCGAACTTTGGTAAGAGACATCTAACTGTGCTCTACTAGCTATTGCATTATTTGTTATCTATTGTAGTTTGGGTTGATTGAACTCTAGAGTAGGGTTCTAAACAATACCTACTATTTATGTCATTCACTGGACACTCCGACTTATGTGGCGAACGCTATGCTGGTTTGGTGTCCAGGGTTAACAATATCTGTTTTGGCTCTGATTTGGTTGACGGACCCTCCGTCATGGGTGATGGACTCTTTGTCACCTGTGGAAGGTTTCGTGGAACATTCCTATGGTTTTGGACTTAGGCATTTTCGGTGAGTTGCTATTCGACGGATGCTCCACACAACTTGACGGACTCTCTGGTGGGAATTGGGATTCTCGGGTTCTCGAAGGGTTCAGGCTTATAAATTAGCGGACTCTCCATGGGATGCCATGGACGCTCCGGTTGAAGCTAGGTGTTCCTGGGTTCTCTGGGTTTTGGCTTTATAAATTGATGAAGACTCCGCTAAGGGTCGCGGATAGTCCATTGATTTATATCAAAGGTGCACAAGGTTCTGTTGGCTAGGCTATGGGGTTGACGGACTCTCCGTCGACCTCAATAGACCCTTTGTCAAACGGGTGACAGAACCCATGTTCTTAAGTTCTTGGGTGAAGGCTTGGTGATTCACATCTAGAGGTAGGATTGTGGCCTTCAAGCATGTGCAAGATAATCCTAAGGTGACTTGGGTAGCTTATTAGGCTTAGGATATCTAGGGTTTAGGCATGAGTTAACTAGACCAACTTAGTGATTCACTAATTTATTTATAATCCAAAATAAAGAGATTGAGAGATTGAGATTGGGCATGACAACTTAGCTGGGGATTTTTGTGAGTCCCTTGTCACCAAGATTAGAAAGATCAAGCACTTGACATCCTTGCTTCCAAGCTGAAGAGATGGATTCCACCATTTCTTGCAAAAATATCCAAGAATCCAAATGAGAGGGAATCTAGGGAAATCATGAGAGGATTGAGTTGTAGCACACTTGATTATTCTTACCCTTGAGATGATGAACATCAAGCAATCCTCATGATCCATCCATGCATTGGGAGGTACTTGGGTTAGGGTTTGAGGATTGATCTCAAGATAATGAGAAGAGAGAGTTCTTAAGCTAACCATGAGATGAGAGGTTGTTGAAGCTCAAGGCCTTGATCCAAAGCTGGTCTTGCTGCCCTTTGTAGACTTGAATCTTCTTTCCTTCTTCATCTTTTCCACTTCCTCACTCTATTTCATCCTTTCCTTTCTCTTGTTCTTCATTCTAGAGGGAGGGAGTGGAATGAGGGGTGAGTTAGTAGAGCTGAGGTTCAGCTGTTGAGAAATATCTCCATTTCGTGCTAACATGTGGGCCATGGCACATAATGGACAACAACTCATTCTCCACTCAATTTGCTGTCTCTGCCATCCTCGGATGGTCCGATAACTCTGGCAGACGGTCCGATAGTCTCTGTTATTGATGGATTGAGTTAAGGACTAGGGTTCTTGGCATTGGGGCCAATCTTATAACCCAAATGTGCTTAACCCCAGAGAAGATAAGGGATCCTTAATTGCACTTCTCAAGAGATGATTTCATGATACAAGCTCTGGGTTGACCAAGGTTTGAGTTGCATTGACTTGGGTGGTTGCCGAAAATTAGGTCACGTAGTCGATTGAAATAATGACATACTCTTTGGTTCAAAGCACTAGAGATTTTCGGCAACCCACCCAAGTCAATGCACTTGCTTCCGATGACCTAAAATGAGAGCCTACATTCTAACAAACTTGGGTCATTACACTTGCTTTCACAACATCAAGTTATATTAATTAAATGAATGTGAAGAGTGCTTTCCTAAATGGAGTCATCAATGAACTAGTGTATGTGGAGCAACCGTTTGGTTTTGAAGATTGCAAGAAATTCAACCATGTGTACAAACATAAGAAGGCATTATATGATTTGAAGCAAGTAGCTAGAGCATGATATGAGAGGTTGATGACTTCCTACTCTCAACGGAATTCAAGATGGGCAAGATTGAAACAACACTCTTCACCAAAAGAATTGGCAAAGACTTGTTTATGTGTCAAATATATGTTGATGATATTAACTTTGGATCAACAAATCCATACTTTTGTGAAGAGTTTGGAAAGATGATGGTTCAAAAGTTTGAGATGTCAATGATTGGATAGTTGAGTAACTTCCTTGGACTTAAAATCAAGCAATTCAAGAGTATTACATTTGTGAGCCGATGCAAGTACATCAAGGAGCTCAAGAGGTTTGGAATGGAGGATGCAAAGCTAATTAGAACACCAATGGGTACAAATGGTCACTTAGATATGGATGCAAGGGGTAAGCTGGTCATTCAAAAGGTGTATTGGCCAAATTGGAAGTCTACTTTATTTGACCGCTTCTAGACTTGATGTGTAGTTTAGTGTATGCATGAGAGCAAGATTTCTAGCCTTACCCAAAGAGAGTCACTTAAACGTGGTGAAGAGGATATTGAGGAGCACACACCAAGCATTGGTCTGTGGTACCCCATAGGCAACTATCAAGTACACAAGCCACAATGGACTGGAGAGATGCCTAGCCTCCAGAAAATGAAAGCTGTAAAACATTGTTTTATGGTGATCCTTTTGGCAAAGGCAGAGAAGTTGTTTGTGGTTGCAAACTATCCTAGATCTACAGAATGTGTTTGGTTCCATGTAGAAGAATAGATACTTAGGTTGAAACATGAACTTGGTGTATGCATGGGGATTCAATTGTATGGGTGAGGAGATTGCACTTTCTTGGACAGATGAAGACTGTTGGAATAGCGAATTCTAGCAAGCGGGTAAGGTGGGCCTCCACTCGATCGGTGCCCTGAGCGAAGGTCAAGATGCTGAGAAAGACAAAGTGGCTAGGGTTTCATTATTGTATTCACCAACCAACCTCCAGCACAATTACTTTCCCCTTTTATAGGGCACTGTTAGCCATCATTGCCTTTTTCACATTTGCCCCGTGATGGTGGTGGGATATTCTAAGAATATTCCTATCGCAAGTATGTAGGTAGGGGCAGCGAGGTAATCTGTCCACGAACCGCCTTCTTCATGATGGGCCAAGAGCACAAGCCCAATTCCGGCCCACGCCGCTGGTCTGCTAATCGCCTGAAGAGTTAGCCAGGCGCCAGCGACCTTCGTCTTCCCATCAGGGTCCCCGGCCAGCTGGTTGTGGAATCCTCTGCTAGTGACACCAGAACCTTCGCCTGTGAAGCCCAAACCACCACCGCACCTCATCATCTGGGAGCCCTCAACATCATCATGGATACCTCCGCTTTGCTAAAAAAATGGATACCTCCGCTGGATTTCCCCTGCATAGCACACAAGATCCTGGTGTCATGTTAGATGCTCCCACCAACATGGCCCGAAACCTCCGCCTATTGGGGTCATCCCCCAACGCCGAGTCTTGGAACCCCCGCTCGCGTCACCGGGATCTCCACCGTCAGCCCAGTTTCGTGTCCCACTTGTGCCTTCGTCATCGTCATCGGAGGCTCTGCCTTCCCTGCAAGGCCTTTAAAAGGGATCATTAGAGTGATTGCTCGTCCTATGTTTTACTGTGCCTCCGCTACTTGGGATGATCATGTCCCAACAGTTCCCCCCTTTTGAGGCTACGGTTTGATGCTGCGGACCGTGATCTCAAAAATTGTTTTAGGCCTATTGGGCGAAAGCCTCTCTGGCCATGGCGGAGGTATTCTTTCCACCTCTACCCCCTAGGCCTGCTGTATCTGACTATTGACCTTGGTTTTAGCCTTGCGCCGAGTGGTTCGTTATATAGACACACGTGGATCCAACAGTTGTTACTCGGGAAGAAGGATGGTTGCGCTCGTCCTTGCGTCCGTTGGTTCTAGGAGCCAAAGCACCCGCCCACAGCCTATATAAGAGGGGTGGGCTTGGTGGAGGTCCTAGCACCAAGTCCGAGCAGTCGCTTTCTAGCCTTCCACACTGCTCTCTGTTGCCATTTGCCTTCTTACGCTCCTTGCTTCTAGTGCTCCCTGCCTCCGCTGTTGCTGCGCTTGTTGCCTCCGCCACTTTCGACCTCTGCTTGCTGCTAAGTTGCTACCTCGGTTTTGGTGGTGGCTTCTTCTTCCTCTCTTCCCTGATGGGCTACCTTTTTTGGTCATGATCGCCACCTCCTTGGTGTTAGGGTTCATGGGTGGTTTTTATGGTTCGAAGAGTGCATGGTGACGAGTGTTGAGGTGCAAGAGCTGGAGGAGGATCTTGCGAGCGTCGATGCTTTGATTGGTGATCTAATCGGAGTTAGTGAGGCGGAGGCGGAAGCGATGGCTGGAAAAACTTAAGATTTTGGCGAATCTCTGGTGATGAATAGGATGATCAAGAAGATGGAGAAGGAGGGTTCTTTTCTACAGGGTGAGTCGAGCCTCTGCCAGTGGGGTAGACCGAGCCTTCGTCCGCTGAGGGCTTTGCGGTTGTGTTTAGGGACTACTTTTCTTGCGGTCTTCGCCTGCCCTCCGTTACATTCCTGCATGAGGTTCTTGAGGCATTTCAACTACAAATTCACCATCTGACCCCCAACGGGTTCTTGACTTTGAGCAAATTCTGCTAGGCCTGTGAATCTTATGGTGTGAGCCACACCTAGACACATTCTACGCATACTACGAGTTGCAGTGGTAGCCAAAGAGGGTGAAGGTGGGCGAAGAGGAGCTCGTTGCCCAGTATGGCAGTTGCACCTTTATGGCAAAGAGGCAGCAGGAGGGCTCTTGCTTGGAGATTTCTTACTGCTAGAAGAACAAGTGGGATCAGGACTGGATGAGGTACTGGTTTTACCTCAAGACGTACAGCGTGACCCAGACATATGAAGATGGGACAAAGGAAGTTTGCTATCTGCTTGCCTCCGTCATGTTGGAGATGAAGCCTCTGTCGAAGGTTATTCCGAGTGATGAGATGACCCCTAAGAGGGAAGCCTGCAACAGGGCTTTTGCTTTGGCGTGCTAGTACTCCGGAGGCTGGGACCTGGTCAAGGAGATGGTGGCATCTAACTACGGGCCGCTTGGCAAGAGGAACCCTGAGTTCACCATTGAGATGGTGAATGTCCCTATCTATGTTCCAGTTGAGGGGGTTCCCTTCCCGCGGTTCAATCATGAGCTGCAGGAAGGTGAGGACAAGAAAGCCTTCACTACGATGGTGGAGGAGGGTGCGCGCATATTGTTGGAAAGATCTTCGACAAGGAATATCTTGCATGGAGGGTTGCCGGAGGCATGATGCCCAGGTTTAATAGGGTTCTAGAGGAGCTTGGGATCCACCACGAGGAGCATGAGGCTCCTCAGGAGGTTCTAGCTACTATTGAGGAGAAGAAAAGGAGGGCCACTGCCAAGAATGCTACAGCGATTGTGGAGACAAAGAAGAGGAAAGGGGTTGGTGCTTCTTGAGTGGTTGCTAAGAAGCAGAAGACTTCGGTCGCTACGGATGCTTCTACCGCCTCCGTTGCTTCTTCAGCCTCCTGTTCTATCTGGGCCTCCGCCAATGCTAGGGGGGCGGAGGCGAAAGAAGTTCATCGCACCAAAGAATACTGGTGATGGCCAGGGGGCTGTAGGTGAGGATCATGCTGAGCCCTCCGCTGGCAACCCACTTCCTAGTGTTCTTGGCGGTGACTCGTCCAGCTCGGACAAGGCGGGAGATGCTAGGTGCGGAGGTGCCCATCCTTTGGACGATGTGGAGGCTGGGGACGCAAGCTATCGCTGCCCCGTGGATGTTGAAGTCCTGGAGGTGTCGGAGGATGAGGTGGAATCACAGCCTCTCACCATATTCCATAGCGCTAGCTTCCGGCTGCAGTCGCATCGTTGGGCGGGTGCCACTGATGCAGAGGCTAGCGTGTACCAGCTCCATTTGAGTAAGTTTTACTTGTTTGTTTTTTCGTACTTTGTTTACAAGTTTTGTTTTTTAGGGGAGGTGACCAATGCCCTTGCGAGCCGCGAGGAGCTTGCTGGTGGCATGAGCATTGGTTGGGTCAGGCTAGAGTTGCCTCCGCACTCTCTAGTCGTTGGTGCGACTCCCCGACCTACCGCTCCTAGGTTGGAGCATGGCCAGGGTATGTGCCTTTGATTTTTGACATGCACATGCATGCTAACACTTTACTTTTTTGGTTTCAGCGGCCTCTGACACTACTATAATTGGTTGGGCTAATGCAGTTCATACCATTTATATTGAAATCGGAGGTTATTTCCTTTTTCTTTTTTTGTCAATTTTAGTTTTTGTGCTCATGTTTCTTATATTTTGTTTCCTGTTAGATTGCTTTTGCCACAACTTAAGGAGCTTGGATTATTGGAAGCTTTTGCGTGTAAACTTGGAGCATCAGAGTCTTGTGAGCTTAGCTATGCTTTTAGCGTTATCTTTTTCTCTTTTTGTCTTTGTTTGCTAACCTTCGCTTTTGTAGGGCCACCACATGGCGGCAGCTCTTGAGGAGCGCATAACCCATGAGGTGCTTGATGGATTGCAGCCATCAAGGCCCTAAAGATGGAGAATGGGGTTCTTGAGGCTGAGAAAGCCAAGCTCTCGGCGGAGGTTGGAGGTTTGACTGCCGCCCATGCGGAGGCGGAAAACCTTCGGAAGGAGGTGGGCTTGCTGAAGATGCAAGTGGAGGATGCTAAGGGCGTAGAGGCTCTTGCTATTGAGTGTGCCCTAAAAGCTAACAAAACCGTAGATAACCTTTAGAAGCAACTTAACGCTGAGAAAGAGTTGGGTCTGGCTCTGCAACAGCAGGTTAGCCTATTGACAAAGCTCTTGGAGACCGCAAAGGGACTGGGCCTAGCCATGGCGAAGATGTATGTGGCTGCGCTAGGGCAATTTGGTGGCAGTACTTTTGACATGCTAGAAGAGCCCACTACTTTCAACCTCCTTTCTTGGCTGAAGGCACATGTGGAGAAGCTCCCCGCTTTCGTCGGAGGTCTAGTCAATTTTGGTGCCTTGGCTAGTGCCACCAACTATGCAAAGATGTTGGCTCGAGGGGTTGTACCCACATAGAGGGTATTCAGAAGGAAAAGCTTGGGGATCCGTCTAACCTTGGGGCAACTTCACCTAACTTGCGAAGGTCGATCCAAAATTTCATGAGCTCTTTTTGGGTTGAATTTGGTAGGGCGGAGGCTCAGAAGATGGCGGAGGATCGGCGAGCGAAGGTTGGTGTCTTATTCCATGCATGATTTACCTTTGTTTCATGATTTTTCCTTGTTTTTGTTTTATTGACTTGCTTCTTGTTTATTGGATTTTGCTGTTGCTTTTGCAGGAATTGCAGAAGGAGGCCGCTAAGGGCGTCATTGGTGCGTGACCATCGCGAGCTGTCACAACTCAGGCTTCGAAGGCTCCTATATCTGGCGCAGCGGTGACGACGGAGAAGGAAGCCGAGGTGGCGGAGGCCACACGCGCCCCTAAGATGGAGGCTGGCAAGGAGAAAGAGCCAACGCTTGCCCTGACGAGATGGAGGCAGAGGACGAGGGGACTACGACTAACGCAAGAGAGAAAACGCCTTCACCCAGTCGAGCTAATCCGGAGGTGTAAAGCCTAGGGTTTTAAATTATTAGTTTTGGCTTAATGCGCTGCCCCGTCGATGGCCACCCCTTTTGTGTGTATTATTTGGATCTAAAAGACTTTGTGAAATTTTGCCCTACACAGGTTTCCGATCAAGGGCCTGCGCAGGTTGTGGCTCCGTTAACTTTTTACCACGATGGAATACATGTTAGTGGTGAGCTTTGGGGATACTGGCGGGCAGCTTTCCCCCACGGCTTCGCGGGCAATATGTTTGAGTCTGTGAGATATGATATTGACGATGAACACGCTGAGTTTACACGATTATTAGCCTGGTGGGGGCCTTCGCCCCCAGCTTGATTGTTTTAGGCGTTGAGGTGCATTGTGGCGGAGAACCTTTGCTCTTCGCCTTCGGGCTTTTACTCTAAAGTTGTACATGTGTTGTAACAATCTTTGTTCTTTTTGGGGATAAAGTTTATGGGTTGTACTCTTGTTGTAATATTTGTATTATGTTTGAGTGACAGGGTTGGTTTCGAAGAACTAGATTACATTTGATGTGCTGGCCGGAGGCTTTGTTCCATAGGATGCTTACATATCTCGTCTAGTCGCTGCCTGTTCCTTTCCTGGCTAGCATTGAATACTAGTTCGCCCTTTGGCGTAGGTTAGGCTAGGTTATTTTCTTGTGCTCGCCTCCACTGCTTGCTTCTCTGGCTCCTTGGGAAGATGAACCTGCGCGTTGCGGTGGAAAAGATCAGGTTCTTTCTTGTGTTGAAGAGAACCGCTGTTTGCCTTGGTCTCTGCTTCTTTCTTCTCTGGCTCCCGTTGGGGATGAGCTTGCGCGTCATGGTAGATGTGATCAGGCTCTTTTGAGTGTCGAAGAACTTTGCTGGTTGCCTTGGTCTCCGACTCTGTGCTTGCTTGTAGTAGTTGGAGTCCATCTGGTGCAGAAGGCCAGGGCATTGCAGTGCTCGTGTTCAATCTTGTCGATATTGCAAAGGCTTTGGTGCAATTTGAGCATTCATTGGAGGCTTCTCTAGAGGCCATAGCGTAGCTTGTACAGGTGACGGTCGCTGAGGAAGCATTTCTTGTGAGGTGCCTTCGCTGGCTTGTGTGTTGAGCCTTCTTCTTCTCCAGCCATGTTGTAGCAGCTGCGCTCCTGTGGTACATGGTTGATCCACGATGACGTCCGCCTGTGTCTTTGGTTACGGGGGGATGTTACGAGACTTCATGCGATACCCTCCCGCAACCTCTGACACTGGTATGCTGTTACCATCTTGAGGATGGACAATATTTTGCGGATGCTATTCATCACAATGCCGTGGCTATGTGTTGTTGCTCTAGGGCCTTCGCCGGGCTGCGCTAGCTGTTCTCATTATGAGTCTTCTCACCATACCCACTGCTCTTTTGGTGGCTAATAAGGAGACTCCCGCTTCCATGGTTTTGGTAGATTGTACTAGGATGCGGCTATTGCTGTGTTGCTAAGGTTCCCTGCTAGCGGTTATGCACTGACTGAGGGTGGGAGTGGCCTAGGGGCTTGTTTTTATAGCCCTAGGCTTCTTTATTTCTTAAATTCCAGTAGGTTTATTAGTTTTAATGGCTGGATCGCCTTGATTGCTGAGTGATCTTGCAATCTTAGTTGTACTTGGTGTATCTTATGTTTTAAATGCTGTTGGTACTGTAGTCATTTAAGTACTGTTGCGCCTGGTGCCTGAGTATAATAGGTCTTCGCCAGGTTTTGTGATGCCCGATGCCTATGGCGAAGGTAGGTCTTTTTTCGGGTTGTTTTGGCTTTTTTGCTGTTTGTTTCTTTCTTGATGCCTGATGTAGGATAGGTCTTTGTCAAGAAATTTTGCCATTCTTGGCCGTGGAGGTCGTCCCTCACTGTAAAGCCTTCGGCTTTAGTGTTGGGGGTCCTCGATTGTTTAGTGCTTGTTGTCGAATGTTGTGGCTTAGTTACTAGCCACTTTTGACCTTCGTTTGGGATGCTTTCCTGGGGAAGTACCTCTTTATATTTTTAGAGGATTTTTTACATGGGTCCTGCCTCATTAAAAACCTCACCTCCGCTAGGAGTTACCCTTGTGAGGAAAAGAGTATAGACCCTAGAATGAATTTTTGGGAACAAAAGAAAGAAAAGAAAGACGTGGGGCCTTTGCTTATATTTTGCGGAGGCTACCCATTTACAATTTAAATGTATAATCTACACAAACTAGCCATGTTCCAGTTGTGAACTGAGGTTTTGCCTTTGCCATCTATCAGGTAGAATGATCCTGGTCTTCTAGCTGCCTTCGCTTTGTTGGGGCCTTCCCACTTTGACTGAAGCTTTCCAACGTGTGCTACGTTTGCTTTCCTTCTGAGGACCAGGTCCCCATCTTGTATGTTTTTTGTAACAACTTGGTTGTCTCTCTGTTTTTTGGTCTGTTGCTGGTACTTTGTGATGTTCTCAACAGCCTCCAATCTGGTTCCTTCGATTGTTTCCTTTAAGTATTCTTCATCTTCAGTCATGGCTTGCCTTGTAGTGTAGAGGCTCTGATGTTTGATCTCCTCTGGTAGCATTGCCTCTTCGCCATACAGGAGCTTGAATGGGGTGAAGCCTGTGGTCCTGGAGACTGTTGTGTTGTGAGACCACACGACCTTTGGAAGTTCATCTATCCATTTGCCTTTGCAGAGGTTGAGCAGTGTCTTGGAGATTGCCGAAAAGACTATTCTGTTGGCTCTTTCTATAGCTTGATTTGACTCTAGGTGGTAGACTGAGGCGAAGGCTATTTTTGTGCCTATGCTTCTGCAAAATTCTTTGAAGTTGTCTGAATCAAATTGTTTCCCATTGTCCACTATCAATGATCTTGGTACTCCAAATCTGTGCATGATGTTTTACCAAAAGAACTTTTTAACAGACTCTAATGTGATGGTTGCTAGTGGCTTGGCTTCAATCCATCTAGTGAAATATTCTACAGCTACTACGGCAAACTTGTTCCCCCCTTGCGAAGGTGGATGTGGGCCTACCAGATCCATACCCCATCTTTGTAATGGCCAGGTTGGTGGGATAAGTTGTGTTTCTACCAAAGGTTTGGATGGATGTGGGGAGAAGTTTTGACATGCTTCATAGGTCTTCACTATTTTCTCTGCATTCTTGATGTGTGTAGGCCAGTAGAACCCTTGCCTGATGGCCTTCACCGACAGTGCCCTTGGGCCAGTGTGAGAGCCACAGATTCCTGAGTGTATTTCTTGTAGCAGCTCCCTATCTTCGCTCTGCGATATGCATCTGAGTAGTGGTTGGACCACCCCTTTTCTTGTACAGAATGCCATCAATCATCATGTAGCTTCTAGCTCTTGCTGTCATCCTTGTTGTGCTTGCTTCATCTTCTACAGTGCACACGTTGTTCATACTGTCAATTATTACTTGCCTCCAATCTTCACACTCAGTGAGCAAGACTGTTTGGAATGCCCCCGTTGTTGTTTCTGTTGCCGGTGATCTTAAGACTTGGTAGAATATCCCTTGCGGCATTGGTAAATTGTTTGCTGCAGCCTTTGCCAGTTCATCTGCTTCCACATTTTCTAATCTTGGAATGTGTTTCAAAGTGAACCCTTCGAACCTCTGCTCCAAAGCTCTTACCAAGGCTAAGTACTTAACTAGTTCTGGTTCTCGTGCCATGTATTCTTTTTCCACTTGGCCTGCCACGACTTGGGAGTCTATGTTTATCAGTAGCATTCTTGCCCTAGGTGCTTTTGCTTTGTTGAGCCCCGGTACGAGGCCTTCGTATTCTGCTATGTTGTTTGTTGCTCTGAACTCTAGTTTGGTTGTGTGTTTAGTCCAGAGGCCTGATGGTGCTATTAATATGGCGGAGGCTCTGGCACCTGAGTGGCCCTATGCCCCATCCGTGAAAATCATCTAGGTTTGATTACTGGGTTGAGGGTTGCTCTAGGCCAGGGGCGTCCAATCTGCCATGAAGTCTGCTAATGCCTGTGATTTGATTGCTGTTCTTGGCATATATGTGATTTTGAATTGGGATAGCTCTGTAGCCTATTTCTCTATTCTTCCGGAGCCTTCTTTGTTCCTTAGTATGTCCCCGAGTGGCTGTGATGTCAGGACCGTGATGTCATGCGCCTAAATATAGTGCTTTAGCTTCCTTGAGGATGTCAGGACTGCATATGCATTTTTTTCTATCTCTGAATAATTAAACTTTGCCCCTGATAAAGCTTCAGACACAAAGTAAATGGGTCTCTAAATGACCTTCAGCCCCTCTTCTTTCTCATGGATGAGTACTCTGCTAACTGCGTGGTCGGAGGCTGCCACGTACAATAGTAGTGGAGCCTCTAGCTTTGGTACTGTTACCAACAGCCTAGTTGCCATGTAGTTTTTGAGTTGCCTGAAGGCCTCTGACTGTTCCGGCCCCCACTCTATCTTGTCTCCACCCTTTAGGGCCTTGAAGAACAGGAGGTTGCGCTCTACTAATTTTGAAATGAATCTGTTCAGTGCTGCTATTCTGCCTGTGAGCCTTTGCACCTCTTTCTTGGTCAATGGATCTGCCATTGCGATTATTGCTTTGGTTTTGTTCAGGTTTGCTCTTATGCCTTCAGCACTGATGATGTAATCGGGCATCTTCCCCCTACTGACCCTGAAAACACATTTCTCTGGGTTAAGCTTGAGGCCTGCTTTCCTAAGATTGGTGAAGGTCTCCTTGATATCTGCTATGTGATCTACTTTATTCTTGCTCATCACTACAATATCGTCAACGTATGCAATGATGTTTCTCTAGAGCTGGGGACCCAAGACATTGGTCATCATCCTTGCGAAGGTTGCGCTTGCGTTTTTCAGGCACTCCGGCATTCTGGTGTAGCAGTAGGTGCCAAAAGGCTTGGTGAAGCTTGTTTTATCTTTATCTTCTTTCTTGAGCCAGATCTGGTGATAGCCTAAGAAATAGTCTAAGAGTGAGAACCTTTGGCAACTTGCTGCCTTGTCAATGGAGGAATCTATTCTTAGTAGCGGGAATGGGTCTTTCTTGCAGGCCTTGTTGAGATCGGTAAAATCTATGCACTTCTCATTTTGCCATTCTTCTTTGGTACTAGTACTACATTTGCGTTTGGACTTCAACCTTCGCTGCCAAGATTCTGTCCTCCGACATTTTCCTTTGTCGTTGCTTCTTTGGCCTCATTTTTGGGTTGATGTCTAGGGCATGTTGTATTATGTCTCTGCTGACTCCTTTGAGGTCGGATGCTAACCAGGTGAAGATGTCTTTGTTCTTGGCCAGTGTTTCAACGAGCTCTGTCTCTTCTTCTTTGGATAGGTTGGCGCGGATAATGACCTTTTTATCGGGCACTACTTGCTCTAGTGGGATTGTCTTAGTTTCTTCTTGATCTGCTAGATCTGTTTTACCCTTGGGCATGTCTGGAGGCTCTGGTGTTTTATTTTTGGCTGTTTCCACAGAGTTGATGTTTCTCTGAGACTTGTAGATTGCTCTCTCTATGTTCCTTGCTTCTTTCTAGCTGCCATGCACTATGATCACACCGTGGAGGGCTGGTATCTTCATGCACAAGTAGCCCATATGTATTGCTGCGTTGAATTTGTTTGCAAAGCCTCTGCCGAAGATGGCGTTGTATGGGTAGTAGAGGTCTACCACATCGAAGGCGATGTACTCTGTTCTTGCATTCTCCTGATCTCCGAAGGATACTGGAAGTGATATTTTCCCCAGGGCATCAATTTGCTTGCCTCCAAATCCAATGAGTGGTGAATCCGAAGGCTGCAGTTGCATTATGCTTAGCTTCATTTGGTCAAAGGCATTGGCGAAGATGATGTCAGTAGAACTGCCTAAATCCATTAGTACTTTGCTGATTCCCCATCCTACTATGTTGGCATTGATTACCATGGCATCAGCGTGGGGGTAGCTCTCGAGCTGTAAGTCTTGCTCTGTGAAGGTGATGGGTGCCTTCGACCAATCAGTGTACCGTACAGATCCTTGTACTGCTATGTTATTGACCAACTTGAGGTGGTCCTTTTGCTTTTTTGTTTGGAACTCCATGGTGAAACCTCTGGCTATTGCCTGGATCATACCGATGGTGGGTAGTGGAGTGTGGGGGTTGATTTGGTTGTCTGGGTTGGGCTCATTCTTTGGCTGTGGGTGCTGTGCTGGATGGTTAATTGAGGGCTGAGTTGTTTGCGGTGGCAGAGGTAATGCCTCAAACCTGCTGGCTACTTGCTATGGTTGATTGATTTCAATGTAGGTTATGTGCGGAGGTCTTGGATTTATGTAGGTGAGGTTTGCCTTTGCCTGCTAGCTGCTTGTTTGCACTTGCGGCGAAGGGGTTGGCCGCCATGCAGGCAAAAAATTGGGATAGTAAGCTGAGGCTAAGGTGGAAGGGTGTATTTGGGGGAGTTTTGGCCTGAATAAATGGGGGTAATATTGATGCTACTGAGGTGGAGCGAAGGTGTGGTATACCTCTCTTGCCGGTTGTGAAGGTGGAGGCTGAGGGTTGGACCTGTTTTGATTTTTTTTCTTGTGTTTCCTTGGCATCTGGGCAATCTTTGGTGGCATGCCCCTTTTCTTCTCCGTGGAAGAAGCAATATTGTTTCCACTATCTCTGTTTTTGGTATTTGTTCCAGTTTCTGCCTTGGCCATTTACTTTCCCTTGTTAAGGCCTTTTGAGCTGTGTTTTGTGCTCCCATTTCCGGCGTCACCTGTCCTTGCTGACTACTGCCGTGTTGTTTAATGTTGAAGACTTGTTGGCCTTGGCCTTGCTTCTGCTGCTACTGACCTTGGCTTCCATTGTTCCTTTGTGTGTTTCTGTTGTTTCCTTGTTGCTTGTTCTGGTTTTGTTCTTCCAGTCTCTTGCGGAGGTCGTTGTCTGACCTGCAATACTTTTTGAATTCTGAATATAGATCCTGCATGAATGCTGGCTTTTCTCTGGCCAAGTGGGCTGTGAAGGGTCCTATGTAGAGGCCCTTGATTGCTACTCCAATGGCTACTTCTTTTGGGATGTCAGGAGCCTTTGCTTTGACTTGCACAAATCTCTAGAAATAGTCTTTTAGTGCCTCTCCCTAGTTTTGCTTGCATTGGAACTAGTCTATGGATGTTAGGGATTCACTGGTGAAGCCCTTGAAATTTGCCAGGATCTTGTCTCGGAGGTTCTTCCATGAGTATATTGTACTTGGCTTGAGCATGGAGTACCAGGCCAGCGCATCGCCTTCAGCTGCGATGACGAAAGATTTGGCTAGGACTGTCTTGTTCCCCCTTGCGGAGGCTACCACTGCCTAAAAGCTCATGATGAATTGATGCAGGTCTGATTTTCTGTTGAACTTGGGAAGTGTGATTGGCTTGTAGGAAGCTGGCCATGGGGATGTTTGATTGCCTTCGGATAGTGGAGATTTGGGATCTATGGTTCTTTGTGTTTGTGCTTGAAGGTGGTTGTGGAGGCTACATGCTTTGTATCTCTGCTTGCAAGAGGGCGAGTTGTTGCCTGATTTTTGCTGCTTGGGCTGAAGTTTGGGCCGCTTGCTGGCTTGCGGCACATGCCACTGCGAGTCTATCTCTTTCTTGCTGCATGCTCTGCAGCTAAGCCTGCAGCTGCTAGAGCTCTTGCTCAAGTGTTAGGCCTGGTGCTTGCTGTACCTCTAGGGCCAGAGGTTGATCTTGGGCTGCTGGTTCCTCAACTTGGTCCTCTTGGACGACTGAGGCGTATGTGCTACAGGTATTGTGCCTAGGCCTTCCTCTCAGGGCAGAGGCCACCGGCGCCCTTGTGGAGGCTCTTCTCTTTCCTGCCATCGTGGGTTTTTCTTGGCCAGCAAGCGGGTAAGGTGGGCCTCCACTCGGTCGGTGCCCCGAGCAGAGGTCAAGATGCTAAGAAAGACAAAGTGGCTAGGGTTTCGTTATTGTATTCACCAACCAACCTCCAGTACAATTACTTCCCCCTTTTTATAGGGCACTGTTGGCCATCATTGCCTTTTTCACATTTGCCCCGTGACGGTGGCGGGATATTCTAAGAATATTCCTATCGCAAGCATGCATGGCAGGGGCAGCGAGGTAATCTATCTGCGAACCGCCTTCTTCTTGATGGGCTGAGAGCGCAGGCCCAATTCCGGCCCACGCCGCTGGTCTGCTGATCGCCTGAAGAGTTAGCCAGGCGCCAGCAACCTCCGTCTTCTCGTCG
Organism: Saccharum spontaneum; assembly: GCA_022457205.1. Classification (NCBI taxonomy): domain Eukaryota; kingdom Viridiplantae; phylum Streptophyta; class Magnoliopsida; order Poales; family Poaceae; genus Saccharum; species Saccharum spontaneum. The sequence goes on along the minus strand of CM039602.1, from coordinate 6,551,123 downwards.
GGATCCCCGGCCAGCTGGTCGTGGAATCATCCGCTGCTGACGCCGGAACCTTCGCCCATGAGGCCCGAACCTCCGCCGCGCCTCATCATCCGGGAGCCCTTGACGTCGTCGTGGTTACCTCCTCTGGATTTCCCCTGCACAGCACACAAGATCATGGTGTCCTGTTAGAGGCTCCCACCCACATGGCCCGGAACCTCCGCCTATTGGGGTCATCCCCCAACGCCGAGTCCTGGAACCCCCGCTCGCGTCATCGGGACATCTGCCATCGGCCCGGTCTCGCGTCCCGCTTGGGCCTTCGTCATCGTCGTCAGAGGCTCCGCCTTCCCTGCAAGGCCTTTAAAAGGGATCATTAGAGTGATTGCTTGCCCTGCGTTTGCCCATGCCTCCGCCAGTTGGGATGATCATGTCCCAACAAAGACTGAAGAGGAGGCAAGTTTCAAGGCCGCACAGCAACATAGTGATGCATCTTCTGGCAGGAATTTCTGGAACCGCCTCCACTTAATTATTTTTTCAATTCAAGGGGAGGAAAAAATTGGTGAGCTATTATTTTAATTGTTTTCTGCTTAGAAGGAGGTGCTACTGAAACAGGATCACTCCATAGTATCGCAGTACCAAACACGCCATCTTCTTCATTGAAAATACACACTCTATGGATCTGGATGAGTAGCTGTTGATTGTATTTTATGAAGTTGATTGAGGTCTGCAGTTGGTTCGCTTGGGAGATTGAGCTGATGATTTTCCTCTCAATGTTGCGGACAGTGCACATGAGCTGGGAGAAGCCAAGCATCCAAGACATTACTTACTGCTGCATCTGCATAGATGGATTGTAGGCTGATCCAGAATATTTGAAGTTCAACAACTTCTGATAGGAGAGTCTGGTGATACTGGTCATTGAGCACTTACTTTTACTTACATGGATTCATGTTGGAATATGATCCGAATTATAACGTTGGTCTTGTGGGGACGCCTGGAGGGCCCACGGTTCGGTCATGTTTATTAGCGGATTTGTTTCCGTATTTGACTGCAGTCAGTCCGTCCTATAAATACATCTTGTAAGCCGCACGGGAAGAGCTGACGACTCATTGTATTCCCTGCGTTCTGTAAACTCTCTCCATATAGTGAAGATCGCCGGTTGGCGCCCGTGGTTTTTTCCCGCAAGGGTTTTCCACGTAAAAATCTGTGTCTCGTGTTCGATCTTGATTTGCATTATTTAATAACAAGTGGTATCAAAGCCAGACACGAGATTGAAAAAAAGGTTAGGGTTTCAGTCCCTGTTCTTTGTCGCCGCCGCCAGCGATTTGTTCCGTGCCGTCCAAACGGCGACACACGTTCCAGCGTCAGCGTGTGTCCACGGCAAAGTTCTGGATCGAGTTCGTCTCGGTGCTGTCCGCTGTTGTCCGTCCAGAGATCGAGAAGGAGAAAGTCTGTACAAGGTGCTGCTGCTTCCTGCTTTTCACGGAGCGGAGATCAAGACTACTACACACTGCGCTCGTTAGGAAAAGCGATCTGAAGCAGGCAGTACTAGGTGATCACGTTTCTTGCATCAGTGCACGCGGATCGAGGAGGTGCCTTGTGTTACGTGAAATCTAATTGGGTGGTTTTGTGCTACGTGCACACGAGAATTCATACCAGAAGGTTTATTTCTTCAGTTTATTGCTGATCGTACCAGGCTGCAGGTTTCAGTTAGGGTTACACCTAAATTTCTGCAGATCATTATTCTTCTGGTTATTGTTATTATTTATTCACCATGTCTTCAGTGAAATATGATATTCCTCAACTAGATCGTGATACAAGGTTCGCTCTATGGCAAGTCAAGATGCGGGCTATTCTTACGCAGGCTGATGTTGATGATGCTCTTGATAAATTCGGTAACAAGGATTCTAAATCTTGGACCGATGATGAGAAAAAGAAAGATCGTAAGGCCTTAACTCAAATTCAGCTTCATCTTTCAAATAATATTTTGCAAGATTGTCTGCAGGAGAAAACTGCAGCTGCTCTATGGCTCAAGTTAGAGTCAATTTGCATGTCTAAGGATTTGACAAGCAAGATGCATATGAAGATGAAGTTGTATTCGCACAAGTTACAAGAGGGTGGTTCTGTGATTAACCATCTAACGGTCTTCAAGGAGATCGTTTCTGTTCTACAGGCTATGGAGGTAGAATATGATGATGAGGATTTGGGTCTGATTCTTTTGTGCTCTTTGCCTAGTTCTTTTTCAAACTTCAGAGATACTTTATTATATAGCCATGATACACTAACTCTTGATGAGGTCTGTGAGGCGTTGCATGCCAAGGAAAAGATGAAATTGATGGTGTCTTCTGAAGGTTCTGCTTCCAAAGGAGAAGCATTGTCTGTTCGTGGGAGGACAGAAAATAAATCAAATAATGGCAATAGAGGCAAAAGTTCTAATCGTTACAAAGGCCGATCAAAGTCTCGAAGTAGAGGTGATAAATTCTGCAAGTATTGCAAGAAGGATAATCACTTTATCGAGGATTGTTTGAAATTGAAGAATAAAGAGAAGAGAACTGGCACATATAGAGAGAAAGGTAAACCCAATGATGAAGGTAATGCTTCTGTTGCTACTTCTAAGGCAGATTATTCCGATGGTGATTCGCTTGTTGCTTTTGCTGGATGTGCTAATAGTGATGATGAATGGATTCTTGATTCCGCTGCTTCTTTTCATATATGCACTAATAGAGATTGGTTTGTCACCTATGATTCTCTCCAAGGTGGAGGTTCTGTTAGATTGGGTGATAACAGTCCACGTGATATTGTTGGCATTGGTTCCATTCAGATTAAGATGCATGATGGCATTGTCAGAACATTGGCTGACGTGAGGCATATTCCTAGCATGAGCAAGAATCTTATTTCTCTCAGTACTCTTGATGCTAAAGGGTACAAGTACTTCGGTGGAGATGGAGTATTAAAGGTGTCTAAAGGTTCTCTCATTGTGATGAAAGGTGAATTAAAATCTCCAAATTTGTACCGTCTTCGTGGTACTACAATTACAGGTGATGCCGCTGTAATTTCTAATTCATCATCTAATTCTGATGCTACTGATCTTTGGCATAAGCGTCTTGGACATGTAAGTGAGCAAGGCTTACATGAATTGTGCAAGAGAGGACTTCTTGATGAACATAGCATCAGTAAGTTGAAGTTTTGTGAGCATTGTGTGTTTGGCAAACACAAGAGGGTGTCATTTAATATCTCTACATATAAAAGTAAAGGTATTCTTGATTATGTGCATTCTGATTTATGGGGACCGTCTCGTAAGCCTTCTTTTGGTGGTTCTCGTTATATGTTGACAATCATTGATGATTATTCTCGTAAGGTATGGTCATATTTCTTGAAGCATAAATCAGAAGCATTTTCAGCATTTAAAGAGTGGAAGATTATGATTGAAAATCAAACTAAAAAGAAGGTTAAAAAGCTTCGCACTGATAATGGGATGGAATTCTGTTCTAATGAGTTTAATGCATATTGCAAGTCTCAAGGCATTGTTAGGCACTACACTATTCCTTATACGCCTCAACAGAATGGTGTAGCTGAGCGTATGAACAGAACTATCATCTCCAAGACCTGTTGCATGTTGTCTAATGCTGGCTTGAATAGGCGTTTTTGGGCTGAAGCCGCTTCCACTGCTTGCTATCTTATTAACCGTTCACCCTCTATTCCTCTTGATAAGAAAACTCCAATTGAGGTATGGTATGGTTCTCCAGCTGATTATTCACAATTGAGAGTTTTTGGTTGTACTGCTTATGCTCACGTTGATAATGGTAAATTGGAGCCTAGAGCTGTTAAATGCATTTTTATTGGTTATCAACATGGTGTTAAAGGTTATAAATTGTGGAATCCCCATACTCAGAAGGTTATGCTTAGCAGGAATGTTATCTTTAATGAGACTGTTATGTTTGTTGATAATCCTTCTGTTGATGCTCCTATTGAGGGAGAGAAAATAAGTGTGCAGGTGGAGCACTTAATTGATTCACCAGATGTTGATAATGCTATTGTCCAAGATGCACCGATTGCTGAAATTTCTCCAATTGTTGATGATTCTTCTATTGCTGAGCATTCTTCTCCAGTTGTGCAATCTCCACAACGTTCTATTGCTGTTGATAGGTCCAGAAGACAGCCAAAGCCTGTTAAAAGGTATATTGAAGAATGCAATGTTGCTTATGCTATGAGTGTTGCAGAAGAGATTGAAGGTAATTCAGAACCTTCTAATTATTCTGAGGCTATTACTTCTGCTGATCGCAACAATTGGATGACCACTATGCAAGATGAGATGGAGTCACTTGAAAAGAATGGTACATGGGATTTAGTGAAATTACCCAAGAATAAAAAGTCTGTCCGTTGCAAATGGATTTATAAAAGAAAGGAGGGTATTTCTCCTAGTGAACCGGCAAGGTATAAAGCGAGGTTGGTTGCTAAAGGCTATAGCCAGATTCCAGGTATTGATTATAATGATGTCTTTTCCCCAGTTGTTAAGCATAGTTCTATTCGCACTTTGCTTAGTATTGTTGCCATGCATGATTATGAACTTGAGCAACTTGATGTTAAAACTGCATTCTTACATGGGGAGTTGGAGGAAGACATTTATATGAACCAACCTGAAGGTTTTGTTATTCCTAGAAAAGAAAACCTTGTGTGTAGACTAAAGAAGTCTCTTTATGGTTTGAAGCAGTCTCCTAGGCAATGGTATAAGAGGTTTGACTCATTTATGCTCTCTCGTGGCTTTAAACGGTCTGATTATGATAGCTGTGTTTACTTGAAGATTGTTAATGGCTCAGCTATTTATTTGCTTCTTTATGTTGATGATATGTTAATTGTTGCTAAAGAAAAATCAGAAATAGCTAAACGGAAGGCACAATTGAGTAAAGAATTTGAGATGAAGGACTTAGGTGCAGCTAAGAAAATTCTTGGTATGGAAATTACTAGAGATAGAAAATCTGGTAAATTATACCTCAGTCAACGAGGTTATATTGAAAAGGTTCTTCGTCGTTTTAATATGCATAATGCAAAACCAGTGAGTACTCCATTAGCTACACATTTCAGATTATCATCAGATTTATGTCCACAGTCAGATCATGAGATTGAGTACATGTCTAGAGTTCCATATTCCAGTGCAGTTGGTTCTCTTATGTATGCCATGGTTTGTTCTCGTCCTGATTTATCTCATGCATTGAGTGTTGTCAGTAGATTCATGGCTAATCCTGGTAAGGAGCATTGGAGGGTTGTTCAATGGATTTTCAGATATTTGCGAGGTACTTCTAATGCCTGTTTGCAGTTTGGAAAATCTAGAGATGGACTTGTTGGTTATGTTTATTCTAATTTTGCTGGTGATTTGGATAAGAGGAGATCTCTCACGGGTTATGTTTTCACCATTAGTGGTTGTGCTGTTAGCTGGAAAGCATGTTTGCAGTCCACTGTTGCTCTGTCTACAACAGAAGCTGAATATATGGCTATTTCTGAAGCTTGTAAAGAAGCTATTTGGTTGAGGGGTTTATACTCTGAACTTTGCGGGGTTACTTCTTGTATTACTATACATTGTGATAGCCAGAGTGCTATTTGTCTGACTAAAGATCAGATGTTTCATGAAAGGACCAAGCACATTGATGTGAGATATAATTTTATTCGATGTGTCATTGCTGAAGGTGATGTTAAAGTATGCAAGATAAGTACTCATGATAATCCCGCTGATATGTTGACAAAGCCAGTTCCTGGAGCTAAGTTTGGGCTATGCTCAAGCTTAGTTGGCATTACAAATTAAGTCCTAGTGACTTTTGGCGCCGGTGATTATTTATTATTGAAGTGAGTTGATTGATGATACTTCATTCACTACAAGATGGAATTCGTCTCAAGGTGGAGTTTGTTGGAATATGATCCGAATTATAACGTTGGTCTTGTGGGGACGCCTGGAGGGCCCACGGTTCGGTCATGTTTATTAGCGGATTTGTTTCCGTATTTGACTGCAGTCAGTCCGTCCTATAAATACATCTTGTAAGCCGCACGGGAAGAGCTGACGACTCATTGTATTCCCTGCGTTCTGTAAACTCTCTCCATATAGTGAAGATCGCCGGTTGGCGCCCGTGGTTTTTTCCCGCAAGGGTTTTCCACGTAAAAATCTGTGTCTCGTGTTCGATCTTGATTTGCATTATTTAATAACAATTCACATCCAGAAAGTGAGAAATGCAATGATTTGACAGTGTCGTCCTTAATGTGTTCTTGAAGGTATTATACGTTTGAAGGTAATTATGCGTATCGGCTCTTTCGACTTTTTGCTAGCTTTCTTTTTCCCTTTGTGAATCATTAACCAGATCCTTATTGAATAAGTATACTTGTCGGTTGCATGTTCTAGGCTCCTGTTGGTGTAGTTCTCCGAAGTGGGATGGAGAAGTGAGCATTTATGTAGATGTTAGTGTTCTGAAAGTGGTGCTGTTGTTCATTGTAGACTATGCTTGTCACTGAGAAACTTATGTCTTTTCCATCCTGTCGAGTAGTAGGCTAGCAGTTTGATCTTTGTAAGTTTTCATATGAATGCCGTGCTACAAGTATTCAGTCAATCAAATATTCTTGTTGTCACCTTGGTCGATTAATCCTCCTATATAGCGGAGGTGCTGGTGCTGGTCATTTGTACTGATTGGTGGGGGCGTCTTTGGCTAATCCCTTGTTAAGCATGTGTGGTCATTTGTAGTGATTGGTGGAGCGTCAGCGCAAATCACCCATCCCTTTTGCGCTTGAACGTTAATTACCGTATGTATTGGAAACTGTTGATACATTAGAGCATCTCCGACAGTGGTGCCTAAAATAGAGTCCCTACTTTTTGAGTAGGGGCTTTGGATTCTCTGCTTTCTGGGCCTTTGTTTGAGCACATAACTCTAACAAGAGTCTCCACATTTAAGCCCCAATTTCATTTTTCTTTTGTATTTCGATATAATCTATATATCTTTTGTAACACACAATATAATTCAAACTTAAATATTTGTAAACCATATAAATGAACCGTATTCAAATTCATGGTTTAAAAAACAACAAATTGAAATTTAAATTAGTTTCATCAAACATTATGCGCGAACTGATCATAGATCAGTTGATTGGGTTCCTTATGGTGGAACCTGCCCATCCGAGTTCAAGTTCTCGACTTAGCACGGGTGCTTGCATTTTCCTAGAATTATTCTAGGATTTAATGGCGCTATGCTTTCAGTGGTAGACGACGTCCCCGTCGATAGCGAGGCGCCCGTGGTGATTTCGTGAATCACGAGATCTGCTGGTTCAGTCCTTTGAATGTGCTCGTAGAGGGTTTAAGTACGTGTGTTCATAGAGGTGTGTGTGCGTGCGTGTTATGGACGTCTATGTTGCACTATGTAATTCTTAAAAAAAACGTTATGCATGACCAAATATTATCTCTAGAAGCCATGGCAATTTATTTACCTCAAATTAACAAGTAACCATATTGAAATTGCCAGGAAAAATATAAGATGTGAATTTAAACAATATGTCTAAGATAAATCATTAGACTAATAAAAAAAGGCAAATCGATAGGGCACAGAGATGGACATGGATATGAAGGGTCGTAGGTGACAGCACGACTGGAGGAATAGGGCGGCGGCATAGGAAAATGTCGGACGGAAATAAAAGGACTCCCGCGGGAGGCAGTTGGGTCAGGAAAAATTTCCCAAAAAAAACCCGTTGAGTAGGAGCTCCCTACGCACCTATGGGGAAAGAGGCTAGAGGAGGAGATTTGAGGCCCCCCCGTAAAGTAGGGATCTCAGTTCTATAATTTCAGCGTTTGCTAGATTTTTTCTTTCATATCTTATTTGTTTGCATGTTAGTTCAGATATTGTTCTTTTTAGATTGTGCATTGTATGAAATTGTACTAATCTAACATGTATATATTACTACTCCATAAATAAAAGCATCTAGATTGGAGAGCATATTTGTGATGTATATTTCCTATTTCGATTTCTTGGTCGTACATATGTTTTTACTAGCCAACAATCTAAAACGCCCATGTCATGGGCTATTGCATCGTTGATGAAATGAAACAATGAGCAATAAATCTGTCAATCAACTAATAGACATTGTGACAGAAGCCAACTGTGGGTCACTCCTGGTTTCTCGCCTCCGCCGAGGGACGCGGAGGGAGGGACTAAGGGTTTCCCATAGGAGATCAAACGGGGCATGCCGCGGGATCGAGTGGGCGAGCGTTCCGAGTGACGAGGGTAGCAGCAAACAAGAAAATGTAAAAATGCGGATTAAATGCTCAATAATCTGTCCGGGAAAGGATCTAAAAAATCTTCCCTCTTACATGAGCACTCTGGGTATTTATAGGTCATACCTGGAAGCAAGGTGAAATTACATCAGGGTTTCACTCCAGGGGCTAGGCGCTACGCCCGACCTAGGGGCATGGTGGTAATCTTCTCCCTTTGGTTGTTGTCTTCTGGTCCTCCATCGCCGCGGTGGGAGCATCAACGGCCCCGGGACGGCTCCCCCTTGCGGTGGGGCGGCGACCCTCGCGCGCTCCTGGTGAGGGTCCGCCCCCCGCCGTTGATCTTGCCGGCTCCCCTCCAAGCTCTCTCCCGCTTCGTCTGACCTCCGAGTGCGCTGCCTAAACAGCAAGAAAAAACACCATGAACGAGAAACCTCGCGACGAGAGTTGGAATCCCCGACGAGGCGAGTTAGCTTGGTTAGCCGCGGGTCGGGGGTTAGGGGAGGAGCGTTGCTAGGGGTGCTTCCCCCCAACAGTAGCCCCTTGGGGATCGGGCCCAGCGTGATGGGTCGGAGCAACGTAAAAACTGGGGAAAGGGTCAGGCGGAGGTGCTTGCTCTGCAGCCTGGCCCAGCGACACCTCGATTTGCGCTCAACCGCTGCTGGGCTTTTGCTTTTTCTATCTAGTTGGGCTTTGTATTGTAGTCTGACTTTGGTGCGCAAATGTCAGGGGTTGTTTCTCACTATCCCTTTTGTCTTGGGATGTGGCGATGCTGCTTGGTTCTTGTTTTCTCAGGATTTGGGTTGCCTATTTTCCTTTGGTGTGGGTTGGGTGCCTATAAATAGTTGTGGTGGGTTGGGGGTTTTCACTGTTGTGCCCTTTGATTGCTGACCGCCTTGCTACTGCAGAGGTTGCTGAGCGAGGGTAGATTTTCTGCGAGGGTTGGTTTGGTGCGAGGCTTTGCGTGGCTTGCTGGCTTCATCTGCTTCTTCATGCTCGTTGAGTTACTTGTTTGTTGTTTGTGTTTGGAGTTCTTTTTGTTTGGTATCCGCTAGTGAGTTTTCTTGTTGCTTTGTTTTGTAGCTTGATGGCTTGTGTGAAGAAAACTGCGAAGCCTGTCAATAGTTCTGAAGTTGCTGACTCTGCCTCGGATGCAGTAGTGAGCTTTGAGTTTGGTCTGTCGAGGGTTACTTTGAGCGACCTGGATGACTTCATGAAGGCTAGTTGGTTTCCCCGAGATCTTGCAAGGCCATCTGAGGGGGAGGTTGTTCCTGATCCTCATGATAATGAGGTTGTTGTTTGTAAGGAGTTCTTCTTGGCCGGTTTGAGGTTTCCGGTGCATCCTCTTGTTGTTGGGGTGTTGAAAAGATTCAATCTCAAGTTTCACCAATTGAACCCCTCTAGTTTTGTGAAGTTCAGTATCTATGTTTGGGGCTGTAAGTCCTAGGGGGTTGAGCCAGATCTTGAGGGCTTCGTTCGACTTCACCGGGTCCATCCTCAGCCAGGTAAGATAACTGCTGATGGCAAGCCTGTGCATTTGCAATTTGGGGTTTATGCCTTCGTCTATCGTCATGGTGCGGAGGTTCTTGTTCAAGCTCAGAAGAACAAATGGGCTTTGCCTTGGATGGAAAACTGGTTCTATGTTAGGATGGAAGGTGAGCCTAGTCTTTGTGGGAAGTTGATGAGGCTTGATAGCGTGACATCGGAGGGTATTATGACTGATGGTTGTGCCATCGCTGTAGATGCGCTCAGGACTTTGTCGCACCATCAATGTGCACGTGACTTGGTTGAGGAGTTTGTTTGTGCGAAGGTTTTGCCTTTGAGGGCTAACCAATCTTGGTTCACAGTAAAGGATGATGAGAGGTATCGGGCACGTGGTTTGGAGGGTCTTGGCTTGGATGTTAAGCAAGCTTGGGCGAAGTTGCTTCGGAAGAGTAACACCCCGGCTGCTGGGGTATAGGTTGTGTATAAGAAGGTTGTGGAATGCATGGAGGAGCTCATCGGTGCTCTTGTGACTGCTAATAATAAGGCAATAAAGGTTGCCTTGGCTGATCGTCATCGTGTTAATCAGTGCTTCGACTTGCTTGGTTTGACCTACCCGGATTGGCCGTCTGTGGAGTTGAAAGATGCCGAGGGTGGCAAGAAGAGAAAGAGGGCCGAGGAGGGTGACAAGCTCATGGGTACGTCTAAGCGAGGTGGTCGTGGTCGCAGGCGTGCGGGGGATCTAAGGTTGATCATGTTGCTGTGGCAAAGGTTGCTGCTTCGTCGGCTGCCCCGCCCGTGGCGGTGGCGAGGCCGGAGGCTGCAATTTTGCTAGAGCCACAGACGAGCGTGGTTGGAGGGTTCTACCTGGCTGTAAAATGCCAAGTATTTCCCGGTTGCCTATTCTGCAAGTCATCTCTGATGATGATGGTGATGATGATGGGGAGAAAGGGGGGAGCGAGGGCTCTAAGGAGGTGAAAATTGATGGCTCCAGTTCTTCTAGTAGCAGTAGTGAGTCTGGCGCTAGCGGTGATGAAGATGATGAAGACGATGACGAATCTGGTAACCCTCGGCCTGTTGGTTCTGAGGAGCTTGGGTTTCAGGGTGGTGGAGCTAAGGAGAAGAGGGAGATTGAGTCTCGCCCGACTGGATCTGGGTTGATGCCTCGCCATCACCGCGTGCATATCATGCGGGAGGGACGCGAGGTTGCTACCGATGAAGATGAGCCTAGGGCTGGTTCGGGGAAGCATGCTCTTGGCGAGGCTAGCCGCAGTGGTTTGAGGCATTTCGCTGTCTCCTGCAGTGCTGACGAGCCGAAGATTGATCTTTTCACCAGTCTGGACCTTTGCGATTGTCATTTTGTTGGGACTGAAGAGGAGCGTCGGTTCTTGGTAGGGATGTATCGTCGGATTTGCATGCCCGAGGCAGAGTTTTTGATGTCCCATGAGTCGGTGGATCATTTGACTGAGGATGTCGAGGTGGCTGGTGTTAGAGCCATTATGCTGGCTCGAGCTATGCGTTGGCGCCATGGTCATATTGAGACTGAGCTGAAGGAGCAGGTGACATCATTGGAGAAGGAGAAGGCTGATCTGAAGGCCAAAAACAAGGAGCTGTCTAGGCATGTTGAGTCGCTTGAGGCCTTAGTTGCGAGGAATAAAGCTTTGGTTGAAGATGCAGAGGCGTGTATGAGTTGTAATGTTGACCTTCACATGGAGCTGAAGAAGATGGAAGAGGATTTAAAAATGTCAGAGGAATCCTGCAAAAGGGTGGAGATAGCTTGAAAGGAGGCTGAGGAGTTGGCAGAGAAGAATGCTAAAAGGTTGGAGGATTCACGTGCCACCTTGCTTGCTTGTATGCAGGAGGCTAAGGTTGTTGTAGATGCCATTTTTGCTAAGGGCGGCGCTGAACATAGCGAGGTGTTGCCCAATGCTGATCCAGTGGCGTTTTCAGCATGGCTTTAGGCGAAGGTTGACCAGTTTGCTTATCTACTTGATAACATTTCTAATTTTGGAGCTTATGGGGCTATCCTCGCTGTTGCGTAGTCCTTTCAAGCCATCGGGTGTGATCATCTGAAGAAGCTGGGGCACGTTAATCACAACTTTCCTAGCCTCGACGATGTGCGGGGTGCCTCTGGCAACCGATTGTGCAGGAATGTTGTCGCATGATTTTTGACGAAGTTTTGGATGGACGGCGGAGGTCGTGCCCTTGCGTTTGATGAGGTGGCATCAGGCACCCATGAGGTATTCCTAGGACTTTTCTTTAATTCCCTTCTCTTCTATTTTGCTGGTTGATTTTTTAACTCGTTACTTATGGCTCTTGCTTACTTTGTCAGCTGACCTAGGCTTGAGATCCTACGAGCTCCGCTGCTGGTACTAGTGAGGCAGGTACCTCTTTGATCGGTGCGAGGGTAACGTCATCTGTGGTTGGCGAGGCGTCCGCTAGCGAGGCTGCAGTTGAGGTGGGTCGTTTAGGTGTCGGGGCGGGACCTAGGACCTAGGAAGGACAAGTTGGTGGAGCGCCAGCCACGGAAGCCATGGATGTCGATACTAAGGGGCAGGTTTGACACGCGTGTGCATCGTAGTTAGGATGGTGATGTCTTTTGGAAAACAGTTGGTGTGCCCCCTGTGTGGGGGGCAACTTTTGGTTGGTGATTAACTATTGCCTTCATTGTGAAGGTTCCTGCGGGGCCTACGCGTGAAGCGTTGGATGTTTTACACCTGATGTTAAATCATCAGGATACATTTATTTCTAGCACGTCATGGCCACGTGCTAAGTCTAAGTTTCCCTCATTGTCATTTGATCATTTTTGGGGGGCGAATCTTGGTTTGTATGATAAGAAAAATCAGGAGGCGAGTAGGTTTTGGCGGAACGCAGATCTTACGAATCATCAGTCCGAGCGCTTGCTTTTTGGTTCGGGGTCTACTTTGGGGGTGTTAGATGATGTTGATGATGAAGATGCTATAGATTTCATTTTTGGGCAAGGGCGCCTGGTTTGGATGTCGAGGGAGAGTTGAAGGTGCCAAAGCCAGAGCCATTGGAGCTTGATGAGCATGACCATCGGCATATGTACCGCGCAAGGGTTTTGGAAGGTGATTTGCCTTTGGTTCCTGTGGCGCATGTTCTTTGGGGGCCAATTGTGGAAAGTGAGGGGTCCGAGGGGGGAGAGGGTTTGCAGGTGGTTGTGATGATGTAGCTGAGTTTGTGGAGAGTGTAGTGGGTGAACTGGTTGATAGTGTGCTTGGGGACGTAATTATGGAGATGGCAAGGGAGGTGGCGTGTGAGGTATGTTTTGAGGAGGATGCTCCCGATGTCTGGGAGTTCCGGCACTGAGGGTCGACTTGAGGCTGGTTTCTTACCGATGTAAAATTGTTGTATTTGTTGTAATTTTGACGTGTTGTTGGGCCCCATCGAGGGTTCCTATTGTTGTAAAAATTATATTATGTTGTTCATGTTTAATTGATGGGTCAGGGTGTGATGCGATTTTTCCTGTCGATTTTCATTTTTGCACTTTGGTGCACGATGGTCTCATTTTGGCGCTTGGGTTGCGGTGACGTCCACCCCCTTCCTTCTTGCTTTTAAAACTTGACACGTAGCGACTGTCACAGAACCGACCAATTTGTAAGAGCACAAGTACAATGGCAACCACCGGAGCGGCCACACTATCATACTTGAGCCCATATAAACCCAGTAGTCCGTCGAGTATCACGAAGGATCTCGAATTATCATCAACATACAACCAAGATCGTACATGATTCAACATACATGCCATATGTTACATAAGTTCATAAATGGTTCAACATACATCGGAGTTCAAATAAAGTTATTACAACCCAAGTTCAAATGTAGTAGTGGAAGCAACATAGTTTTGAATCCCATCATCACACACACAGTTCAAATACATATGCCAGTCTCATGATCATTTCCCAACAAAAGCAACACAGATGAGATAATATGGAAGGGTCGTGCCCGCGGCCTCACTCCTCGTCCACAGCTAGAGAGAAGCAATTCTTGCAGTAGCCATGATACACTGTACCATCTGCAACCAGTGGGAATAAACCCTGAGTACGAGAAGGTACTCAGCTAGACTTACTTGTCATAAACCAAAAATAAATGACACCAAGGAGTATGCAAGACTTTTCATGGTGGAGCTAGCTGGACAACATTTTGCATAAAGGCATATTTGGTAAATCTCAACATGTAATTATTTAGCATCAAGTTCATTAGAGCTAACTTACTAAGTTTTGCCTCTATCCTGTAGCAATCATGTTAATTAGGACAACATCAATACAATAGTAACCATATCCGGTGTAGTACTTTCATATCCATCATAACCATTACATTCCATAATCAAGTTACTACAGGCTCAGTCAAGTTTCTCACTATCCAGGATAGAGGACGATTCGAATCGATTGCAACCAGCTGGGCAGTATTCCTAACACAAACCCAAACCCATCAGCCATGGTAGCCTTAGGTCACCTTTGGTATAACTCAGGTCTATTCGCAGGTTCGATCAGCGTCGCACCCTCAGGGACTCGCCAGTTGCTAGGACGATTAGGACCCACCTGCACATCCTTACTACCTCCTGGGTGCGCACTCTTACAGAACGACTCCCGACCTAAGTTGAGCTACCCGGCTTCGCGGTCAGAATGAGTTATCCGGCTAGCTAAGTGAGAGGCATGCGTTCAAAATGACATGAGGGCCGACAACGATGCGGTCCTTAACCAGCATAGACAGAATCACATGAGTCAACCTACAACATAGACTCCATCCGGCCCCCATTTACATCGTCACATGGTTCTTTTCCATGATAGCAAATATAGCCAACTATGACCAGGTATCCACCTATAGCTCGTAGGTGACAGGAAATCACCCGACTTCTACCGAACTAAGTATGCCTAAGCATATATTCGATCCTGGACCTACACAGGGTTCAAGTAATATCTTTGGACAAGGAAGGTATATGCATCAAGTGTTTCCAAATCAACTCCTACAACTTAATGCATCAAACATAAAGAACTCAAGTTGATATTTATAAAACATAGGAGACTTAGAATGTTCCAGGGCTTGCCTCTTATATAAGATGAAAGCTTATGATCTGGGCACTCTGGAAGATCCATTGGGTCCTGTCCTTCTTCTCCTCCTGCTACTGAGTCTCCGTCTGGTCCTCCTCTTCCATGGCCTCGAATTCCAGAAGAGTGACTCCCTCTAGTGATCCTATATGCATGTACATGGATATAATAAGCAATAGGAATGCACAGGAGATGAAGTGCAAGCATGATATGATGAAAAGCATGTACACACTCATACTTTAGCAACAAGATGACATGGTGATAACAAAATTAGCTTTACTTTATTTTACTGAGTAAATGAGTATATCTTCTCTAGTAATTTAAACAAACACTCACCAAGTTCTAGCAATCTAAGATAAAGTTGCTCATCATCAATAAGGGGCCTAAGACCTGCATCTAACAACTTATCTTAATTAGTCTAAGCATCTACTATCAAGCATCAAGCTCATGCAACACAAACATGCAACAGAACTTAGATACAAATGCAACATAAAGCAATAAATATCTTGCTGCATACAACTAATCAAATCTGGACACAACCCACTGTACCAACAAATTACATACATCATAAACATACTAGAAAGTATCATGGTTAAGCCTAAACCAATTATATATAAGCCTTTATTAAATAATCAATTAACTTAGGTGAAAATTGGAACTGCTACTTCCGGTGCTTAATAAATTCTGAGAAATTTACAACAGCCTACATATGCTCCCAATAGTCTACTGTACTCCCTCCATCCCACAAAAGAATTGTTCTGAGGCTTCAGAGACTTTTCACAATTGAGTTTGTTTCCAGTGGTCTACGGTGAAATTGGTCAAGTTTGCCCCGAGTAATTAACGCCTCTTCGTTTCCAGGGAGTAATTAACGCGGCCAACAGCTAGCTAGCCTCTTCGTATACTTGTACATACACCAGCCTGGCTGCTTCTTAGTTTTCAAATCCCCATCGCTTGCTATCCTCCATGAAGGACGGCATGCCTTCCTCGGAGCCGGAGGACACGGAGCTCGCGCCTAACTCCATGGCGCCAGAGCTGCTTGTGCCTGAGTCCACAGCGCCGGAGCCGCTCATGCCTGACTTCATGGTGCCGGAGCTGCTCACGCCTGACTCCAAGATGGAGCTCGCGCTTGAAGAGATGGTGCCGAAGACGGTGCAGGACGTCGACCAGGACTCCATAACGCCACAAGACGTCGCACCATGTTCATCAAGTTCCAAGAAGAAAGGACGACGACGACGAAGAAGAAGAAAAAAAAATACCTCTGGCATGTTCCAACGGAGGGACAACATTGAGATCGAACACCATCTTCTGGTTGCTCACGTAGTAGTACTCTTGTTTGATGGAGAAAAGTTGTTTCTTCATGCTATGCAAAAATCACAAATCGCAAAAGAAAGAAAGAAAGCAGTAAGCGTGGGATCGAACCTGCGCCGTTTGCTCAAGAGCGCACCTCCGTAACTAGACAGACGGAGGGAGTTATTCATAGAATGGATGGCCAACGGGCTATTTAATACGGGCAGACAGAGAAAAATACACCCTAATTAATCACTCCTTGATATCCTAAATCATGTCCAAAACAAACTTATTTCTGGGATGAAGGGAGTATAAATTTCATGCCATTTGGATAAATCTACAAAAATGACAAGTTGCATAAGCTTATCATAGCATAAGTGGTTTCGCACAAGAATACTGTGTAAATAATTTCGTGCTCACAGGTTACATATATTTACCACAATAAATTGCACAAGAAACAAGCATTTAATCAAGTTAAGTTGCAAAGTCATATTCCAAGCATGCTCACTCTAGGTTCATTATTTTTCCTAGCTACAGCATATCAAAATATGACTAACAAAATTGGAATCACATTTTTCTCATAACCCTAACTCAAGTTATGCATTTTACAAGTTTAATAGGCATTAAACAAAATAAATCTAAACACCATATAAAACTGTAGCACATGGCAAGTTTCATATTTTTATCAAATAGTTCTCATCAAGATTAATCTAACAAAATTTGGTTCACTCCATTTGAACACTCCTAACTCAAGATATGAATTTTTGAAGTTTGTATTTAAATCTGTAAAAACAAATAAAGAAAAACATTCAAAAACCCGAAATCCACTACATGCACCCGGTCCATGCACCACACAGTGACTGACGCTTGGGCCCCACGGTCAACGGGCCCCACCTGCTAGTCAAACCAAGGCAGAGGCTAGCTTTGACCGGTGAGAACTCGCTGACGGTGAGGTCACCGGCAGTGAGGTCACCACCGTTAGACTCAACTCGACCTCCTGCATCTACTGGTACGCTTGGTTGGCTCAGAGACTTGCTAGAGCTAGCTCAACAACAGCCATGGCGAACGGCGGCACTGCGCGGTGGTGACATCGCCATCACCGGCAATGGCGAGCTCACCTGAGCTCGGCTACGGCTCCAGGATGTCCTACCGGAGATCTAGGGTTAGGGTTAGGGGCTCACGGAGGTGCCAGTAGGTTTGACCGCGTGCATGGCGGCTCGGCGGCTAGAGCGTGGAGGTGCGACGCGGCGTTCGCCTTCGGCGAGGCCGGCATTGGCTCAACGGCCAATGGTGAGAGCTAGACCTAGACCTAGGCTACCTCTAACGCAAGAAGAGAGAAAATGAGAGGGCACCGATGAGCACGGCTATGGCGAGCTCGAGCTTAGCGGTGCTCTGACGGACATGGCGATGATGGCGATGGCATTGGCCCGAGGGCCCTCACCTTGGCTCAAATAGCGACGTGAGTGGGTCAGGGAGGTGGAGCAAGGTATGACGGAGGTGTGGGCGCAGCGAATTGGGCAATGGTGCTGCGGTGGCAGTGTATTTGGCTGGCGAAAATGTGACGGCGGTGGTGCTGCCTGCTGGCCGCTTCGGCGTGTGCGAGAGCGAGAGTGAGCATGAGTGAGAGCAGCAGCAGCACGCCCTCCCCTTTCTCCCCCTTCCGGCTTGACCAGCCGGACCAGTGCCGGCGTACGGCCGCCATGCAGCACGCTTGGCCTGCGCCCAGTCAGCCATGACCGCTGCCTTGGCCAATTCAAACTTGTCCATCAGGCCAACTGACAGTGCATGTTTCCCCTTCTCCATTTCCTAATCCGTGGCAAATTTGTGAAAACTTCATCAATACAAAATGTAGAGCTACATGAGTACTCCAACTTTGTTTAAAGAAGTTTGGCCTAATTCCCAAAGATTTTCAAAATAAAATGCTCCAAAGTAGGGTACTTTGAAACTGGAAATCAGTTCATGACTCGGCAACATTTTTGAGGCTCCAAAACAGCATTTTGGTCAAACTTGTGAGCTCTATTTGACTAGGTTAGGCACTGAATTAGCTCATGACCCTTAAATAAAGTTTGTTCTACATAAGATGGACTACAACTTTTATTTAGGGTGCATTGCCATGCAAACACTCTAAGAACTGTTCAACTCTAGTGAAAACAGCATCATGTAAAAGGTTTTAAAGTAAACCAACACTTAGAAGCATAGTTGGACCAAGTCATGAGTACAAACTTTGTTCCATTTTTCATCCTGAGTGTGTCTAGGGTGTTTTAGTGACCAAATACAATCACTTGCATTAACCAACCATGATCACAAAACACATACATGTATAATCAAGCATCACATGTGATAACATATGACATGTACAACATATGTAACATATGAAACATTACTAGTGAAACATGAGTTGCATGAATGGAACATTACTCATGCACATATGAAATATTACCAATGCGACATATGAAACATCACCTATGTAACATATGAAACATTATCTATGTAACATATGAAACATCACCTATGTAACATATGAAACATTATCTATGTAACATATGAAACATCACCTATGTAACATTCAAAATGCAATTCACATGCTCATGCTCATGAATGAATGAATGATGCTTATGCTTATGCTTATGCAATGCAAGTGCAAAATGCAAGCTTAACACCTGGTGTTACAGCGAGGCCCCCTCCTTTTAGGTGAGGCTCGCTGTCTCTCACTTTTACGACTTAATGTGCAGCGACGCCCCCCTTTTCTTTTAGGCAAGGCTCGCTTGTTTTTTTTATTTTAAGAATTAACGCGCAGCAACACCCCCTTTCTTTTAGGCGAGGCTCACTTTGTTTTTCAATTTTAAGACTTAACGCGCAGCGATGCCCCCCTTTTCTTTTAGGCAAGGCTTGCTTGTTTTTTGATTTTAAGATTTAATGCACAGTGACACCCCCTTTTCTTTTAGGCAAGGCTCGCTTGTTTTTCGATTTTAAGACTTAACGCACAGCAACACCCCCTTTTATTTTAGGCGAGGCTCGCTTGTTTTTCCTTTTTAAGACTTAACGCGCAGCGATGCCCCCTTTTCTTTTAGGCGAGGCTCATTGTTTCTCCTTTTTAAGACTTAATGCGCAACAATGCCCCCTTTTCTTTTAGGCAAGGCTCGCTTTTTTTTTATTTTAAGACTTAACGTGCAGCGAGCCCCCTTTTCTTTTAGGCGAGGCTCGCTGTTTATTGTTTTGGGTGGGAAATAATGGAATAGGGATGCTGACTTTTTATTTTATTTCCTTTGATGAAGTATTACAAAGCAGCGCTAGTTCTAGATACATCGAGGGTTTGTCATAGTGGACTTCTCCCATTGTTGTTCTGGTGGAAGGTGATGTGACGTATTTGGTACTACTCGCCGATTGATGATGAACCTTGGTGAACCCTCAGTGATTTCTTTTGGTCTTGGTGACGGAGGTCCCCATTGATGCCATCTTGGAAAGTCACGGGGGTCACAAGTTTCCTTCTTGTGGAGCTTGGACCCCGTGAGGCTTCACTCCATTTTGAGCGTGAGTTTTGCCTAGAGCGCCTTCATGTTTTGGTTCTTAGCGAGGCTTCTTTGGCGTGTGGCTGATTGCCCACTTGCAGTAGGGAGGGATGGAAACCCCTCCTCTTGAGCTTTTGGTGGACGACGTTGAAGCTCTTGTCGATGTTTCTGCCGCTAAGCCTTCGCCTGATGGTTGCTAGATATATGCAATCCTTGGGGCTCATGTAGTTGGACGGAGGTGTCGGCTGGCGTGCACCAGCTTCTGGTAGGAGGTTTTGGCGATCCCTTCACTCCGGGGCTCGAGATTGGCGGCGAGGGAGCACTTGGGGGATGTTACATTTTTTTCTTGCGGTATTCCCTGAGTGCTCTAGGCTTTGGGACTGCGTTGACTGGGCTCACGGATGAGATTCTTCTAGTTGTCCCTAGCATTACGTTTGTTCTTGTGGTACCTTCGCTTGAATTATCGAGGGTGGGGTCTGGTGGATTTTTAGGCGGGGCTTTTCTCTCGCGAGGGTTTAGAGGCTTGTGAGGCATTTTCGAGTGTGGGGAGGTTGAGGATTGTGGCTGTTGCTGTGGTTGCTAATCGACTCATTGGGTGGGTTGGGGTGGTATTTATAGGGTGAACCAGCTGTTGGATTTTGGTGTGGTGGCTTGTTTTTAATGTTGATTGGGTGGGCAGTTTATTGGTGGAGCATTTAATCTCAGTCGATTCGTTTCTCGATGTAGTGGTGAATGCGACTGGTTTATGGGTTGTTGGTGAGGTTGGTGCGTGGAGTGATTGCGTCGTTTGAGGTGACTGGTCTTCTTTTTTGAATTTTGATGTTTGATTTAGTATTCTTGTGGGTCCCCTTTTCTTTTTGTGTCATTGGATTTTGAGTCAGGGGTACGAGAATGCCCTTCAGTTAGAGTTGTTTTTGCTTTATGAGGGTGTTCGCATACTTTGACCCTCATTTTCGTCCTTTTGTTTTAAGAATGGGCGGTACTGTGTCCATCTTCTGTCTTGGGGATGTTGGGGGTTTGCGTTGTGAGCCCATATCATTTTGCAAGGGTGCTCTCTTGTTTTGACCTCGGTGCTCGCTTGTTTTGACCTCCGTGCTTGTCCTTGTCTTAAGGATGGGTGGTGTTTGCATTGTGAGACCTTGGCATTCTATGAGGGTGCTTACTTGTTTTGTCGTCTTCGTCCGCCCTCATCTTAAGAGCGGGTGGGGTTTGCTTTTATGGGCCCTTGGTGTTCTGCGAGGGTGCTTACTTGTTTTGACCTCCACGTCCACCCTCATCTTAAGAGTGGGTGGGGTTTGCCTTTATGGGCCCCTGGTGTTCTGTGAGGGTGCTTACTTGCTTTGACCTCAGCGCCTATCCTTGTCTTAAGGACAAGTAGGGTTTGCGTTGTGAGCCCCTGCCTTTTTGCGAGGGTGCACACCTATTTTGACCTCCGCGTCCGCCCTCATCTTAAGAGCGGATGGAGTTTGCTTTTTTTGACTGCTTGGCATCTTGGCATCTAGGTTGTTGACTGCTTGGCATCTGAGTTCTTCTGCGAAGTCTTTTGTCAGCAGCTCTTCATTTTGAGTGCTTGTCTCGCCTTCTGCGAAGGTAACTCTTGGGGACTTGTGAATAATTTCTTCTGGCAAGATAGCTTCTTCACCAAAAAGGAGTTTGAAGGGGGTGAATTTTGTTGCCCTTGACTCAGAGGTATTGTGTGACCATATGACTGAGGTGAGCTCCTCTGCCCATTTTCCCTTGGGTCTGCCATGTAATCTTCTGGAGATGCCTTGGAGGATTATGTCGTTCGCTCTTTTGACGAGACCGTTGGATTGAGGGTGTCTTATGGAGGTGAATTGAGGGTGTCTTACGGAGGCAAAGCATAGCTTTGTTCCTATCTGCATACAGAACTCTTTGAATACTTCGCTGTCAAATTGGGTTCTGTTGTCTACTGTGAGTTCTCTTAGCACTCTGAAGTGATATATGATTTGTTGCTAGAAGAATCTTTTGATAGACTGTGAGGTTATTGTGGCCAGTGGCTTTGCTTCTATCCATTTGGTGAAGTACTCGACGGCGACCACCGCATAGCGGAGGTTTCCTGGAGCTATTGGAAATGGTCCGACTAGGTCCATTGCCCATCGCTGGAGAGGCCATATTGTGCAGATTAGGGTCGTTTGAGCCCCTGGTTTGTTTGTGTGTGTTGCTGAGAGTTGGCAACCTTCGCAATGCTGCACTAGCGAGGCTGCATCGTTGATTGTTGTTGGTCAGTAGGAACCTTGTCTGAACGCTTTCCCCACTAGAGCCCTAGGTCCACTATGGGAACTGCATAGACCCTCATGTATCTCCTTTAACAGTTGCTTTCCCTCGCTGGATGCGACACATTTGAGCAGTGGTGCTGTTACACTAGCCTTGTATAGTTCATCATTGATGATTCTGTACCCTCATGCCTTCTGCTGCATCCTTTTTTTCTTCCTCTTTGGTTTCTGGTTCATGATAACCTTTTAGATAAGCCATTATGGGCGCTCTCCAATCTTCGCTATGTATTGCGTTGATCAGCTTTGGTGCTTTTATGTTTAATTCTATCGAGGGTTGACTGATGACCTCGTAGAAAATATCTGAGGGTAAGGTGATGCCTTGAGCTGCGGCTTTTGCTAGTTCATCAGCCTCGCTATTCTCTACTCTTGGGATTGGTTTGGTCGTGATTCCCAGGAAGAAACCCTCGATCTTGCGGAATGTGTGCAGGTACTTTTGTAACTCAGGATCTCTGGATTTGAAGCTTTTCTCAATGTGGCTAGAGATGACCTGGGGGTCGCTTTTGATGATTGCTCACCTTGCTAAGAGTGTGCGAAGCTTTGATAGAGCTAGTATGATTACTTTGTAATCTGCATTGTTGTTTGTGCATTGGAACTCTAGCCTCATTGCACATCTGAGTTTGATGCCAGACGGCGAGGTTAAGATTGCCACTATTCCTGATGTAGCTAATTCCCATGCTCCGTCTGCATATTGGTTCTGTAACTTCTACTGTATTGTGAGTGTCAGGGGTCCAGTCTACTAGGAAGTCTGCGTGGGCTTGAGATTTGATTGTGTTTCTCCTGATGAACTCTATTTTGAAGTCATGTCGTTGATTTTGGTGGCCCATTTTCCAATTTGACATATGGCTTCTAGGTTCTTGAAGATGTTGTCAAGTGGGAAGCTCGAGGGTATGGTGATCTTGTGCGCCTAGGAATAGTGCTTGAGTTTTCTGGAGGCCATGATGACTATGTATTCTACCTTCTCCATTTCTATGTAGAACCTTTTTGCTCCGTCGAGGGTTTCGGATATGTAATACACTGGTAGCTACTTCTTCTGATTCTCTTCTTGGTTTTCTTTTACTAGCAATGCACTGATGGCATGCGGCGAGGCTGCGACATATAGAAGGAGCGGTTCGCCAGGTTGGGGGTTGGTGAGGGTTGTGAGGTTGTGCAGATAGACCTTCAGATCATCAAAGGCCATTTATTGTTGGGGTCCCCAACTAAACGGGTCTATGTTTTTTAGTGCTTCGAAGAAGGGGAGCCCACGCTTCGCGGACCTTGAGATGAATCTGTTTAGTGCCACCAGCCTTCCTGCGAGCCTCTGTGCTAGTTTTCGTGAGGTCGGAGGTTCCATATTGAGGATTGCATCAATTTTCTCTAGATTGGCCTTGATTCCTCTTGCTGAGATGAGGCAACCTAGCAGCTTTCCCTTGCTTATGCTAAATATGCATTTCTCTAGATTCAATTTGAGCCCCACGTTGCGGAGGTTGCTGAAGGCTCTGCGGAGGTCCTCGATGTGGTCTTGTTTGAGTTTGCTTTGTACAATGATGTCATCGACATAGGCTGAGATTGCTTTGTCCTCTTTGAATACTTTTGCTATCATGTGGGCAAAGGTTGACCCTATGTTGTGTAACCCCTCTGCCATTCTTCTGAAGCAGTACATTCCAAAAGGAGTGATGAAGCTTGTTTTTTTCCTCGTCTTCCTGGTTCATCCAAATTTGATGATAGCTTGAGAAGCAGTCCAGGAGTGACAAGAGCTCGCAACCGGCTGCTGAATCGACGAGGGTGCTTATTCTTGGCAATGGGTAGGCTTTATTTAGGCTTGTGAAATCGACGCACATTCTCCACTAGCCATTTTTCTTTTTGACTAGCACAACATTTGATAGCCAAGTTGGGTATTTAACCGGTCGGATGACCCCCACGTTGAGCAATCTTTGGACCTCCGTCTTGGCTACTTGCTCTCTTTCTTTAGACATTTTGCGAAGCTTTTGCTTGATTGGGGGGTGATTTTTGTCGACGTCAAGGATGTGCTCTATGATGGACCTGTCTACCCCTCGAAGGTCCTCTGCGGACCATGCGAAGATGTCATTGTTGTCGCATAGGAAATGGACGAGCTCGCTCTCAGTTTTGTCATCCAGCATAGCGGAGATGATAACTTGCTTGTTGTTGTTGCCTTCGAACAGGGGTACTTTTTTGGTTTCTTCTGCTGGCTTCGCCCGGGTTTGCTATTTTGGTTCATCGTGTGAAGGATCCTTAGCTTTTGGCTTTTCTTTGTTGAGGTTGTGTACATTTTTCTGACCTGGGGTAGCTGTTTCTTCTACTATTCTAGTGAGGTCTTGGTCGGCGTATATGGCAATGACGCCTTTGGTGGAGGGCAGCTTCATGCAGAGATAGCCCGGGTGGAGGGCTGCGCTAAACATGTTTGTAACCCCTCGGCCGAAGATTGCATTGTAGTTGTACAGCATGTCCACCACGTCAAAGGTTATGTGTTCTGTTCTGCTATTGTTTTGGTCTTCGAAGGTTACTGAAAGTGTTATCTTTCCTATTGCCTTTACTTGCTTGCCTCCAAAGACGTATAGCGGGCGTCCGGCCAGTTGGAGAAGTTTTCTATCGAGTTTCATGTTGTCAAAGGTTGACACGAATAGGATGTCTGCGGAGCTACCAGTGTCGACCAGGATCCTTGTTACTGCCCAACCGGCTAGGTTTGTCTCGATGACCATCGCGTCGGTGTGGGGTAGTCTTTCAGTTTGAGATCTGTGCTGTCGAAGGTTACTAAGATGTGGGACCACTGCGAGTTCTTGTGGGGCCCCTCGGTAGCGAGGTGGTGCACCCGCCTCATGTGCTCCTTACATTGCCTCTTGTTGCCATGATCCTTGTTGGATCCTCTGGTGATTGCAAGTATCACACCAAAGATTGTGGCTGGGTTGTTGATTGTCGTTTGGTTGGGTTGGCTCATGGGCTTTGGTTTTGCTTGTTGTTGTGGTTGGTTTGGTGGCGGCGGTGGTGGTGGTAAGGCTGGATGCTGGTTTTGCATTTGAGGTGGGGTGGGGGATGGGTGACCGTGTATGGTTGGTTGTTGGGACGATTGTTGTAGTTGAATGATGACTAAGGGTTGTCTTAGTTGTTGTAGTGGTGGTAGGATGGGTTGTAGGTTGCGAAGGTTTGATATTGTGGGTGCTAGTGTTGTGAGGGGATGTCGTAGTTTACTAGAGTGTATTGGTATGGGGTGGTTGCGGGGGTGGGCTGTCTCCTTGTGTAGTTGACAGGTTTAGGTGGGCTTGAAGCTATGGCTTGTTGTGCCTCTTGATATTCTTTGCCCTTCGCAAAACATGCGTATTGTTTTGTCGTGTGGCCTTTTCCCGATCCACAGAAATGACAGTATAGCTTCGCTGGATCTCTTGGGTTGGGTCTGCTTTGGGTGTGTTCTCTGCCGTCGTTTTGGCTGTTGGCGGGGGTTTGCTAAGATCTTGAACTTGGTTGTTGTCTTTGGCATTGCGGAGGTGTGGCCTCTATGGTATTCACATAGATTGGCTCATTGCGAGGGTACTAGTTGCACTGTAGTGGTCTTGGAGGTGGGTGCATTTGATGTTTCAAAGCTTTGGTCTTTGAACGGAAGACAGTGTCTGATCTGATGTTCTTTTCCATGACCTCATGCAACTCTATGATTGTTTTTGGTGGCTTTCTTGCGAGCCTCGAGGAACATGGCCCCATTCTTACTCCATTGACTGCTGCTAAGATTACTGCATCATCTATTAAGTCTGGTGTCCTTGCTCTCAGCTGGACGAACCTTCGCTAGAAGTCACGGAGGGGTTCTCTATCGAACTGGGTACACGTGAATAGTTCCATGGGGTTGTTTGCTAAGGGGTTGATGCCCTTGAAGTTGTTGCATAGCTTTTTGTGGAAGCTCCCCCAGGAGTCTATCGAGCCTGGCGGAAGGTTGCTATACCAGCTTTGAGCAATGCCCCTTACTATGATTATGAAGGACTTCGCCATTGTGTACTCGTCCCCACTGGCAGCTGCTACTGCAGCGTCATAGCTCATCACAAATTGGCGAGGTTCCACGCTTCCATCGTACCTTGGTAGGTTTTGTGGTTTGTATTCAAGTGGCTAGCTTTTGGTTTGCAGTATTTGGGTTAGTGGGGATTTTGGATCGTATGGCATTGAGGGAGGTTGGTTTCTATGGTGTTGTTGTATGGCTGGGGGAATGTATTCTGGGTGGTGGGTTCGGGTCGAGTGGAGGCGGCAAGTCGTACTGCTTGGGTAGGTAGTTTGGGTTGGCTTGGATGGCAGCCAAGTATTCATCCATTTGCCTGAGCTATTCCCTGGCCTCATCTGCCTTTTGCCTTATCACTTGTAAGCGTGCCTACCTTTGGTGGGCTTTGACCCGTCATCTTTTTTCTTGGAGCTCTTCATGCATCTGGTTTAGGGCCTCGAGGTCTCTTGCCTTTGCGCCTTCATCGTCTTCAACCTCCTCCACTCTGACTAGGCTGGGTTGCAGGTTGGCCTTGGTCCCGGTAGGAGAGGGTCTCTCTAGATCGGCCATGACCTCTGACAGCCGCGTGGTAGGCCAATGCAGGACGGTGCCTCTCGTTCCTTCCGCGAAGGTTCCTACGACCGCCTCACCCCCACGCGGCGGTGGAGGATCCCTGTTGTTGGTGGTGGTCCTTCTGGTGCTAGCGGCCATTGGTTGAGAAATTTGTGGTGCGATGGGGTCCCCACGGTCGGCGCCAACTGTAGGCTCACTCCTGGTTTCTCACCTCCGCCAAGGGTCACGGAGGGAGGGACCAAGGGTTTCCCACAGGAGATCAAACAGGGTGTGCTGTGGGATTGAGTGGGCGAGGGTTCCGAGTGATGAGGGTAGTAGGAAACAAGACAATGTAAAAATGTGAATTAAATGCTTAATAATTTGTCCAGGAAAGGATCTAAAAAATCTCCCCTCTTACATGAGCGCTCCGGGTATTTATAAGTCATACCCGGAAGCAAGGTGAAATTACATCAGGGTTTCACTCCAGGGGCTAGGAGCTACGCCCGACCTGGCGGCATGGCGGTAATCTTCCCCTTTGGTTGTCGTCTTCTAGTCCTCCATCGCCGTGGTGGGACCATCAACGGCCCTAGGACAGCTCCCCCTTGCGGTGGGGCGATGACCCTCGCGCGCTCCTAGTGAGGGTCCGCCCCCCGCCGTTGATCTCGCCGGCTCCCCTCCAAGCTCTCTCCCGCTTCGTCTGACCTCCGAGCGCGCTGCCTGAACAGCAAGAAAAAACACCAAGAACGAGAAACCCTCATGACGAGGGTTGGCATCCATGATGAGGCAAGTTAGCTTGGTTAGCCGCGGGTTGAGGGTTTGGGGAGGAGCGTTGCCAGGGGTGCTTCCCCCAACACCAACCAAGTTGCTCATGAGCTAGCTTGGCAAGCGTACTTGGGTCGATGAACCCCCTAGATGTATTTTTTCATCTTTTAACAAACGATATAACGATGTTCTCTGATGAATAAAGTTTGCTGGATGGTTTAGTAAAAAATGAGGAATGTCCACTTCCGGTCCTTAAACTTGCGTCATTGTATCTTCCCGGTCCCTAAACTCTCAAAACACTCATCTAGGTACCTAAACTTTGTTCGGGCCACATTGATCATTCAAACGGGTCCGAATCCACTAGGCGCCTCCACCTCCTCTCCCTCGGTCTCATTGTCCACACTGCTCCAATTCACAGTGGCGGTCGAGAGCCGGAGGCTGAGCTTCATGAGGAGCCATGACGCCATGACCGACGAGCACGAGCTGCCGCTCACCATCTTTGTCCTGCTCACCATCTTCTACGACCAGCCTCGAGAAGGTGAGAACATGAAGGGCCTCGGCATAGCCATGTCCCTAACGACGTACGACATCGGCAGCCTACTCAGCAGCGACATCCTCTCGATCGTGTAGCTGACGGATTGGGCATGGCTACCGATCGACATGTTAAGTTGGCAAAGCCTGTCACCGGAGAGCGAGCCGCTGCCGCACGATGGCCTCCGGCTAGAAAATGTCGTCAACCCTTTTCATGGTGCGCTTCATGTCGCCGAGTAGGACGTAACCATGATGTGCTCCTCACCGTAGTAGACGTTGGTGATGCCATCGTCATGGTATTAGCACATGGTAGACACTACTACAGCCAGGGTTTTTAAGGGCGGGTCTCAGGGGTTTTTAAGGGTGGGTAGCCCAACCCCTCTTGCCAGGGGACTTTTAAAAGTCAGCCCACTATAAGGATGGTTGGGCAAACTGCCCTTACAAATGGCATTTGTAAGGGGGGTTGATGATTCAACCACCCCTACAGTGGGTTTTGTAGGAAAAAATAATTTAAATTCAAATCTGACCACATGATATAATATATAATTCAAATTCAATTTTAAATCTGACCACAAGATCCATTATATAGTCATAATTCACAAGTACCATCACAAGTAGCCATAATCCATATGAACCATAATTACATGCCATAATTCAAAGTCCTTTAGTCCATACAAACCACAATTACATGCCATAATTCAAAGTCTTTTAGTCCATACAAACCACAACTACCATCACAAGTCCATTATAAAGCCATAATTCAAAAGTTCAAAGAGTTCGAGAAGCCCAAACCATTCAGTGGTCTAGTTGAAGTCTGTGAGTCTCACGAAGGTGTTGGAAGACAATATTACTACCTAAGTTAGAATCTGGGTCATGGTAGTCGCCTCTGTAATCGACAATCTGGTCAATGATGAAGCCGCAAAGGTCGCCGACGAGCTCTAAGAGTTGGTCATCCTTGTATGGACTCCTTATCTTGTTTTTTCTTCTTTCCACTACAACAGAACAAGTTTAGGTCTAGTATTTCATAACAAGAAGCTAAGATTCCATACTAGGGTCAAAGAGGTTCAAATTTACCAGCTCGGGGTGTCTCGTGTAGGCAAGACTGTTACTCATCATAGAACACACGTAATATCCACAATGTAGACTATCAGACTTCTGCTTGGGACAAAAAAAGCAACAACTGCTTACTAATCATACATAGAGGTGTAAAAAAAAGCGGTTGCTGCTTCCCAAACATAGATGATAGAAAGGTGGCAAAAACAGCAATAGCTGCTTATAACTAGGGGGCAACAGCAGAGTTGTAAAAGTAGTAGTAGAGACCAACAACAGTAAACATGTAGTTGCATATAAAGATGGTAGTAGTAGTAGTATAAATAGCATTGGACAGAATCAAGGTCATATGCATTTTTATTAGTGTTTATTAATCTCAAACTGATTATGAGCATAACAAGAAGGTAGTACAGGAGTAGTTCAGTTTTAGGACAGTGTACGAGTAGGACATGTTAGATACTGATTCAGTATAAAGTAATGCAAAATTGCTGCAGAGTGACCAATTTAAAAATAAGTAATGCAAGTTAAAAGGGCCACTAAAGTGACTAGTTCCTCTCAAACTTATCCCAATGCATGAGTAGAGTTCAGAGTTCTGAGTTTAGAGTTTAAAGTTCAGAGTTTCGAGTTTCGAGTTCCGAGTTCAGAGTTTCGAGTTCAGAGTTTAGAGTTCCAGCTGCATAAGTTCAGAGTTCTAGCTGCATAAGTTCAGAGTTTAGGCATCATTTGATCATGAACTTGGAGCATAGCAATATATCCCAAAAACCCAAGTAGTAGTAGTAGTGGCCTCAGAAACATGTCTAGCATCATTTGATCATGAACTTTGAGCATAAATGCATCATAGTAGAGAAGAGAGGAGAAGATAATGTAACGGCGGCTTGTAATGATGCCAAGTTCCTCACAAGTTTTTGATCATCAGCTTATATTTCCATAAAATGAATGCACTTTGACAATTTCATCATCGGCAAAAAAACGGACAGGAGAGGAGAGGAGAGGGAAAAGTTGGCAAAAAAAGCAACAGCTGCTTACCAATCATATATAGAGGTGTCAAAAAGCGGCTGCTACTTCCCAAACATAGAGGATAGAAAGGTGGCAAAAACAGCAATAGCTGCTTATAACTAGGGGGCAACAGTAGAGTTGTAAAAGTAGTAGTAGAGACCAACAACAGTAAACATGTAGATGCATATAAAGATGGTAGTAGTAGTATAAACAACATTGGACAGAATCAAGGTCATATGCATTTTTATTAGTGTTTATTAATCTCAAACTGATTATGAGCATAACAAGAAGGTAGTATAGGAGTAGTTCAGTTTTAGGACAGTGTACGAGTAGGACATGTTAGATACTGATTCAATATAAAGTAATGCAAAATTGCTGCAGAGTGACCAATTCAAAAATAAGTAATGCAAGTTAAAAGGGCCACTAAAGTGACCAGTTCCTCTCAAACTTATCCCAATGCATGAGTAGAGTTCTGAGTTTAGAGTTTAAAGTTCAGAGTTCCGAGTTCAGAGGTCAGAGTTCAGAGTTCCAGCTGCATAAGTTCAGAGTTCCAACTGCATAGGTTTAGAGTTTAGACATCATTTGATCATGAACTTGGAGCATAGCAATATATCCCAAAAAACCAATTAGTAGTAGTAGTGGCCTCAGAAACATGTCTAGCATCATTTGATCATGAACTTGGAGCATAAATGCATCATAGCAGAGAAGAGAGGAGAAGATAATGTAATGGCGGCTGGTAATGATGCCAAGTTCCTCACAAGTTTTTGATCATCAGCTTATATTTCCATAAAATGAATGCACTTTGACAATTTCATCATCAGCAAAATAACGGACAGGAGAGGAGAGGAGAGGAGAGGGGAGAGTTGGCAAAAAAAAGCAACAGCTACTTACCAATCATATATAGAGGTGTCAAAAAAAGCGGTTGCTGCTTCCCAAACATAGAGGATAGAAAGCTGGCAAAAACAGCAACAACTGCTTATAACTAGGGGGCAACAGCAGAGTTGTAAAAGTAGTAGTAGAGGGGAGAGTTGGCAATAAAAAGCAGCCACTGCTGCAAACATAGTAGTAGGAGAGGAGAGTAGAGGAGAGGAGAGGAGAGTAGTAGTAGTACAGTACATTACTACATTCAGGTTTCAGCACATAACTACTAATATGCAATGTCAATGACTGCCAAGCAAAAAAATGGTGCATGAGAGAGCTGCAAGATAGCAAATCATTTATATATTTAATGAAACGTGGTTCATTCATGCATGTTTAAAAACACCTAGCTATCATAGTCATACAACCCAACATAGTTTTCAAAAGACCCTTTGAAGGTTCATATAGAGGAAGAAATTGTTCACACCATAAAGCAAGGCTCTATTCCAATTTCATAAATTTAGCTTGCAACACTAATAGAGCGTGGTAAAAATTAGTAACAGCAGCAGCATACTTAGATTAAACTGACCAAAGAAGAGAAGAGTTTTGGAAAGACCTAACTTGTTATTCAGAGTTTCAGTAACTTGCTATTCAGTAACCATTTTAAACAATAATGGGTAGTCCTAACTTGCTATTCAGTGTTTCAGTAAATTGTTGACCAAGCATTTCATTTCTTCACCGATTCAGCATTCATCAGCTTCCATCATCGGTAGCCAAAGCACAACAAAGACAACATTTCTCTAAGCTAGCACCGGCACACCTATCCCAATTCACTCTCTTCGCCTGAGGTGTGTTTGTTTTCTCATCGAGGAACCAACTAAGACAGGGCCGTAATACGAGTAGTGCTAGCACTAGCCCAATCATAGAAACACAATAAAGATTAGGAAAAGTAGAGCACAGCGCTCCCAGATGCCGCGTCCACGCCTAAGGTAAGTGGGAGAGCTCTCACCTTGGAGTCGTCACTGCCGCCGTCAGATTAGCTCGCGTCGTGATGCCAGGGCCGCTCAGTTCGCCCCGTCCGCCAGTCCGCTTGGCCGTGTGGGGTCGAAGAAAGTCACCGGCTCGAGTCCCCTCCAGGCAGCGGGCGCAGGCCAGCTCGAGTCCCCTTTGTACCCTAGCCGCCATGGCACCTCCTCTCGGGATCTCGTCGAGTCGAGGTCGGGGGAGCAGCGGCGAGGCGGACGGCCGGGAATGGGAAGGGGAAACCCTAGCCGCCCAGTGCCGGAGACGGAGGTCAGAGAAAGATGGGGCGGCAGGGTCGGGGAGGCTGAGGGAGGGGGAAGGATGCGGCGGCGGAGGTATGAGGGAGGGGAGGCGGCGACGTACGGCACCGTGGAAAATTTGGGCAGCCTGTCGGCGTCCAAGAAGTGAACTATCGCCTAGGACTTAGCCGCTGGTGAGGGAGCCCGGCCTCACCGGTTATATACCACAGGCGATTTGTAAGGGCGAGTGCAGATGGAGCTGCCCCTGTAGTCTCATTTGTAGGGGCGGTTCCTAATTAACCCGCCCCTAAAAATAGTTTTTAAAAAAAATGGTAAATCAAAATCTATTTCTAAAAATAGATTTATATAAGTTTAAAATCCTACAAAAAAATATAAAAAGTTTTCATTATCTTACAAATTTTTACATAATCATTTGAAATTTCGTTTGCACCAAAATATTTTACATAATGAGACGAACAAAATAAGACCCCACTTACCTATATTTTTAAAAAAACTTATTTTAGTAGCAATTTATGTGTATAAATATGCTAGGAGACTTATTAATACATAAATTGCTATAAAAATTTCTTCTTTGTATTCAAAAGTTTGATCAACTCATAAATAGTCCCTAAACTCATAAATAGTGCCTTATTTGACCAAGTCAAATCTTGGATTTTTAAAACATGTGACTAGAGTTTACTAAAACTTTTCCAAATGGTAAAATGAACTATGTATAAAATGTAGATCTTGATGTGTTCCAACACCTTTGTATTTAAAAGTTTTTCATTTGAGATCATTTATAGCCTCATTTGACCAAGTCAAGCTTGGATTTTTATAAAAAGACACTTTGACCAAACCCTAGATGGTCTCAACTACAAAAGTCATGAATAAAAATTTTGGTTCACTCATAAAGATCTACAAATGTCATATAGATTATTTTTTCATTTGACAAAGTGTTAGGAAAGTGTAGTTCTAAATTGACTAGTGTTAACTAACACATAAATAAATGTAGTCTCTCACACGTACATAAATATAGTCTCACACACATACATAAATGTAGTCTCACACACATATACAAATGTAGTCTCAACTCACTCTTACACAAATATAGTCTCACACACACACACACAATTATACAAACTAGCTAGGCCCTGCCGCAACAACTTTCCCCTTGCCACCTTTTCGTTTCCATGGCAGTATGTCTTTGGGTAGGTTCTTTTCCACATCACTGATCTTCGTACTAAAGTCTATGAATAGTGGCATCTCTTTGTAGTCATTGTAAGCTTCAACATCATCCACGCCATCAACTCTGATAATGTGTTGTTTTCCGGAGATAGCCACATGCATTGTCTTCTTCTTCGGGGGGCGGTTACTTAGCGGGTCAGCCATGTAGAAAACTTGTGCGACACAAGAAGCGAGCACCCAAGGGTCATCTAGGTAACCTACATTGTGAAGGTCCATGACTGTCAACCCGATCTCATTGACATGATGTTGCTTGATCCAGCAGCATCGAAACAGTGCCACCTTTAGATCACTTCCATAGTCAAGCTCCCATATATCTTCAATTATGCCAAAGAACGGGACCTTTCACCCATGTTCATCTTCCGCCTCATATCGAACGCCACTATTTTGGTTCACACTTTTACAATCCTTTGTGTGGGTATAGAATGTGTACCCATTGATTTCGTAAGCATTCCAAGACGTCACTTGTCTTGATGGCCCCGCTGCCATACGACTGACGGCAATAGAATCATCACTTTCTCCAGGCGGTATGTTCTGATCCCTCAACCATTCAGTGAGGCGTCGCCTGTGCCATTTCATGACCTAGTCATTTGAACGACCGTTCCTCTCCTCCATAATGATAGATAAGTGTTCGTCAACGTACGATTGCATTAGTTTTGTGCTCTACAAGACACAACAATGCGCCCGACTAGTTTCTTTGTATTCCCTATCGATGAACATTTTTCTACCACTTGTGCCCTTCCCAGCCAGCCTACCCTTGTAACGAGAATCTAGATTGCCAATCCCTCTCTGTACTTTCAGGTACTCTTGACAACACTCGATGACTTCTTCGGTACTATAACCCTCAATCATGGATCCCTCTGGGTATGCTCGATTATGCATGTATCAGCTTAGGACCAACATGAACCGCTCATAGGACCACATTTCATGCAAGTAGCAAGGGCCCAACACCTCTATCTGATGAACCATGTGAATCATGAGATGTTCCATTATATCAAAAAAAGCAGGCGGTAGACACATCTCAAGTTGGTTCTGGGTCTCCACTATGAAATCATGTAGGTCTCTCAGCTCTTCCCTGCGAAACTTCTTCTGTGAGATCTTTGAAAAGAAGTAGCAAATGCGGGTGATAGCCATCTTCAGGAACTCTGGCTTTATAACCCTGATGACAATTGGTAGGTACACTGTCAGCATCATATGACAAACGTGAGCCTTGTAGTAGTGAAATGATAGATCCTTCATCGACACTAGCTTCTTTGGGTTCACCGAAAACCCAGTCGAGACTTTGATCCCCCTCACGGATGTGAGTAAAGCTCTCCTCTCTTCTATGTCTAGGTTGTAGCTAGCTGGGAGCAGAGTGTACTTTCCATTTTCTTGAAGTATCAGGTGAAGCTCTGGCATCACGTGTAGCTGCTCCATGTCCCTCAGTGCTTTTAGACCATCTTTTGACTTGGTTGTGTCCATCAACGTACCGATGAGACTCTCAAAGACATTCTTCTGCACGTGCATAGCATCAATGGCATGGGGGACCGCCAATTATGGCCAATAAGGCAGATACCGAAAGAAGATCGATTGTTTCTTAAAAGGTACGCCTTCGATAGGAGGTGTGCTTCTATCTCTGATCGTTCCATCTGGATTCTTCTTCCCATAGATGATCTATATGGTTTTCATCATTTTGAACACATATTGTCCATTATGTTGTCTCTCTAGAGGGGGTTCATCCTCCGGGATGTCACCATAGTATCTTAAGTACAATTTGCTGCAATACCTGTGATCCATCTTTAAGAAGCGACGGTTCCTTAGGTAAACAACCTTCTTGGATCCATCTAGGTACACCCATTTAGTATCATCCAAACAGACTAAGCATCCCATCTTGCCTTTGATCTGTCCAGACATGGCAAACAATGCGGGGTGATCGTTGATAGTCACAAATATTATTTCCCTTAATGTGAAGTCCTCCTGTCGGAATGCATCGTACATTGGATCCCCAACCCTCCATAGTCGCTCGAATTCTTCCATCACAGGCTCGAGGAACACATCTATATCAATGTCTGGTTGTTTAGGGCCAGAAACAAGAACGGTGAGGAAAAGGTTCTTTCTCTTCTGACACAATCATGTCAGGATGTTGTACATGGTCAGGATCACTGGCCAAGTGCCAAGTGCTATGGTCGGTCATCCTCTCATTGAAGGAATTCATTCCATCGGTGCTCAAGGAGAACCATACATTCCTTGGGTCTGAGCTGAATAGTTTATTGTTATCATCAAAGTCTTGCCACTGACTACCATTGGCCGGGTGTGTGATCACATCATCATCGACCTAGCGCTCATCGTCCCACCATGTCATGAGCGTGGCTTCCTTACGATTCATGAAGATACGCCTCAAGCGGTCGGTCACTGGCAAGTACCACATTACTAAGGCAGGAACTTTTCTCTTCTTTGCATCATTGCCTAATGGAGTGTCATCTGGGGGTTGAGATTCTTGTACCGCCTTTTTCACACCCTTCTTATTTCTCTTGCTCCCCATGGAGGCTTCTTCGCCACTATAAAGGTCGTTGTCCTTGTACCGGCTAGCCCCACACCGAGGACATCTGTTCAGATCTTTGAACGTTTTACCACAAAAAGGATACAGTGGTTGGGGCATGCATCTATTTTTTTCAACACCCATTGTCAATGGACTTATAACCTTCTTCGCATAGTATGTGTTGGTGGGAACTAAGTTTGGCTGTGGCAGCACCAATGACAGGAGATGCAATAGATCATTGAAACTATAGTCAGACCAGCCGTACTTAGCCTTCAGGATGAATAGCTCAAGCACCAAACGGAGCAGTGTTCATTGTGTCGAACAACCCTTCTCAACACCATACACAATCTCCTTCGACGCTGTTTTCACCCTCTCTAGATTTTCTAGACCTTTCTTCTGTAGCAATATTTCTGGTCCAAGTGCCTGAATCATGTCCTCCAAATTGTCACCATTGTCTTCATCCCCCTCACGTGCTCCGCCATCAGCGGCGGCACCACCAGCATCATTAGCACCTTGTTCATTGCCAAAGTGACCACCTTGTTCATTGCCACAGTCATAAAACATTTCTTCATCATCCTTGAGTGTGTATTGGTGCAGATACCTTAGGGTGGTGGCATCTTCTTGTCGATCAATAATGTTGCCGTCATCAACAATCATTGTTTCACCATGATGAATGCACACGGTGTAGCCCGGAATAAAACCTCCCATAATCAGATGTTCTTTGATGATATCCACATCTCTAAATGCCATAAGGTTCTTGCAATCTTTGCAGGGACAAATAATTGTATCCTTATTATATTTCAACGTTGATGCATGCTTCTTTGCAGCTTCAATAAATTTGTCCACCTCTTCACGGAAACCTTCATCGATCCTTGACAAACCATACATCCAAGAGTTCCTATACTCCATCTTTTAAAACAAAACAAAAAAACACAGGAAACAAATCATATTAAACATACACGAAACTAGGGTGTAATCTCCACTAAAATCAAGCAAGAGCGACTAAATAGAGGGTGTCAGCTCATTTCTCTAACTAATGTACACTAATAGCTTCAAAAGTAGGGTCTAATTAGCTCTACTATATACAAAGCTCAAGCACCATGGAAGAAAGAGAGAAAGCAAAACTTTAATTTACTCACTAACAAACCACTAATAAAGAGTGAGCTCATTTTTCTAACTAATAGTTGTTAGTAACAATTATTTTTGATAATTATTAGCAACAATTATTTTTGATAATTATTAGCAACGGTTTTTTTATAATTATTAGCAACTTTTTTTACAATTATTAGCAACAATATATACAAAATGGTTAAAATATAACATTTTATAAACAACAATTACCAATGATTATTATTTTACCAACATCCTTTCATGCCAACCCTATTCTAACTTCATGAAATATAAATTACAAAATAAAAAAGAAAAACCTAGATCTAGAACAAGGGTGCAAGCTCAAATCTCTAGTTAGAGTGCAAATCTCCAGTAAAATCAAGCAAGATCGACTAATTGAGGGTGCAAGCTCAAATCTCTAACTAATCTACACTAATAGCTTCAAAACTAAGCTCTAATTTGCTCCACACAAAGCTCAAGCACCATGGAAGAGAGAGAAAATAAAACTCTAATTTGCTCACTAACCAACCATTAAAACTTGCATTAAAGGGTTGGAATAGTATTTTCTTACCTTCTACAAGCTCCCCACCAAAGGAATTGAGCTTAAAACCTCTCCCCTTAGTAGAGCAATTTTTTGGGAGGAGCCCAAGGCCTCCCAACCTTTTTTTGAGTGAAAGAGTGAATGGCTCGAGGAGGAAGAAGATGGGGGCAGCTACTTATCCCTACAGACCACTGTAGGGGCGGTTCAATCATGAACCCTCCCTACAAATGCCCACAGTAAGGGGGTTGGTGATCCAACCGCCCTTACAAATAGCAGCCATTTGTAAGGGCGGTTGGATCACCAACCCCTTACTGTGGCATTTGTATGGACGGTTCATAACTCTTTGTATAGCCAACCCACTATAAGGGGGGTTGGATCGTAAACCCCCCTTACAGTGAAATGGCTGTGGCTCTTACAAACCGTTTTTATAGTAGTGAGAAAAGCATACACGACATCCAGGACACCATGGCAAAAAAGCAACAACACATGGCGTGGCCACAACACTTCCACGACGATGGCAACACCAGATTCATCATCATCATCAGCCGACGTGGTGCCAAACCATGATCAAGGCGTGCACGTTGCGGCCTGCCTGCGCAGGTGCCCGTGTGGTGGCACACCAACAGCGGGGATGACAGCTTGGCCGTGCTATCCTGGTTTGCTCGCTGGTGTGCAGAGCTGCAGG
Organism: Saccharum spontaneum; assembly: GCA_022457205.1. Classification (NCBI taxonomy): domain Eukaryota; kingdom Viridiplantae; phylum Streptophyta; class Magnoliopsida; order Poales; family Poaceae; genus Saccharum; species Saccharum spontaneum. The sequence continues at coordinate 6,513,217 of CM039602.1, read as the reverse complement.
AGCTCATCCATGGCAGAGGAGATGGTCAGCGCTAGTCCTAGGATTTTGAGGGCCCTCCGACGAACTCATCACGACGGCCTCTCTACACCATGTATAAAATCTTATAATAATATATAGGCGCACTATTTTTACTTGCAAAGCCAAAGCAAATCCAATAATATATGAGAAATGTTTCTTAGGTAACATTCTAAAATTCTAACACCTAAATTAGAAGAAAAACATGACTATATGAGTACAAAGTTTTAGAAGTCTGGAATACTATACAAATAATTAATTTGGATTAAAAATGAACAAGGAAAAAATACCTAGGGCCAGGATATAAACTGAAACAACTGATCGGCGATCGCAATTCGCAAAAATACAAGAACCAAGATGTCGTCGTCATGGAGGTGGAGCCTGGCTGGTCGCCGCCGTCGTGCGCCGTTTTCCGACGGTCCAGCTCTCCGCAACAGCGTGGCTCATGCTCGTCGCCACCTCGCTGGCTCTGCGTGACCGCGTCGTGCGTCGGGCGTCAATGCGTGTGTGCGTGACGCGATCTCACGAGTTGTGGTCTTGAGTGCGGCGCGGCTCCTTGCCTCCTCTCAGGGCCGTGGTGAAAACTAGGAAATGAAGCCAGAAAGGCCGACGATTTTCTTGGGTCAGCTGGCCAGTTCTCTGCCTCTCTTCTCATTAGTTTGCTGATGCCTAACGGACTATAGGGCCTGGGGGTTTGTGTACCTAGGTTTGGGCCCCTCCCCTGCCTTGGCCCTCGGCCATCGCACCCCGTGCCCTCCCACTAGGGCCGGCACTGGAGATGGCACGAGACGAGCTTAGCCTCTGGCCTGGCCGCAAGAAGGATGGCGTGGCAAGCTGCGTGTAGTCCGGTGCGACCATGACGCCCACAGCTGCCGTGGCCTCCTCACCCAAGGGAGCCTGGGCGCCCATCAGCAGCATGGCTGGTGGCCAGAGCACGCTGATCCTACTTGTTCATGGCGGCTGGGACCAAAATGACACAGCTAAAAGTTAAAGGCCCGCACAGTGATCCGTTAGGACTATAGTGAAACCCGAACAAAGTTTAGGTACCTAGATGAACGTTTTGAGAGTTTAGGGACCGGGATGACAGCGACGCAAGTTTAGGGACCGGTAGTGGACTTTACTCAAAAAAATTGTCAATCAACAAACAAACTGATGGGCATTGATAAATTATTATCAAGTAATAAAGATTTAAATACAATGGTAGACACTAGCATGCCAAAGAAGCAACACACACAACTCTAGAGACTTAACTATAATCTTAAATTTTCAGCCAAGACCAAGAAAAAGTCATGGCGAACTATTAATTTAGTTGATTCTTCTCCTTGCACAGTGGCTTTGCAAAACTTACGGCAAAAGCGGCAGTAACACCAGCCCTTGATCCCGCCTTTCATGCACTTGTATTCCAGGACTTTAGCTGCAATCAATTTTGCCTCCATCCAGCACTCGCTCTTGCACATCCATGATTTACAGAATTAGGTGAATACCTCGCACGTTGCTACGGGATTTTAGAAAGTGATATCTTGCCTGCGGTTTGTCTCTGTTCATTTAGTGTGATACTTTGCTCCTAGGAAACAACAGTGGATACAGTAATCATCAAGCAAAAGAATAGGTTGATCAAAAGAAGAAGCATAAGCTCTGAGCACTTGCCTGCAGTTTGTCTATGTTCGTTTAGTGTGTGAAGCACTGTATATAGAGAGCAAAGAAGTGAATGAGTAATAATATGGTAGAAACAAAAAGGCACAATGGTCAGCGTGAGAGGAGGAAGTAGAGTGGAGAGGCTATTTATGAAGGTAATTAGGATGGAGTTGCATGTTTTGCATGTTGCATGCATGTAATAGTGGAATGAGAAAGGATCAAACTTAAAGCACTAAAAGGCATTGTGGCCATGCATGCTTGAATGGAGGAAGTGGAGGAGGAATGGAGAGAATATTTAACCAAGGTCACCCATGTAGTAGTGTAATAATGGAAAACAATCCTATGTACATATGCTTGAGTTAGTGACACATGGGTGGAGGTGGATGCATGGGTCAGAAGAGAATGATGACATGGAGGGCTGTGGATTGAGAAAAAATGCTAGTGGGGTTTTGCTTTATAAGAGTATAGGATGGCATCATAGGAGATGCATAACCACACTCTGCAAAAGAATAAATCGAACACATGTATGTATATCCATATATACGTCATCACTCATCAGCATAAAAGATAAAGATAGATGCAAAGGAATACAAAATTTGCAAAATGATCTTTGGTAGATTACCACTGAACTAATAATAAACTACTCGAACACAAATGAAAAGATAGATGCAAAGGAACATGAACCGGCTAGAGCATGATCTGTGTGTAGCAGCACAAGCACAGAAAGAAGACAGCAGAGAATAGCATTCTTAGTATTCTTTGCGATATTAAAAATTGTTACACCCAAGAGGTAGAAATGAGAATATATTTATAGCTGGCTATTATCTATTGATCATGAGAGAAAATGGGATCAATGACCTTTCTTTCTCCAGGATAGATAATGACGAGTGATGAGAGGATAAATTCCCATAGGTGGTTGGTTAGTTTTTTTTAGATAAAGGATAGTTTATACCCGGCTTCATCTACCAAAAGGTAGAATCAGGCCAATTATTACTAAGTACAACCCAATGTGCAGCACATAAAACCAAGAATTCGAACCTTACAACCAAGCTTTGGAAAAACTAAACCGAAAGTGGTGTTTCGACTAAGAAGGACCAAGAAACCTATTTGAAAGCCATCCAATTGAGCTAAAGAAATGCAAGGCTGACGTCTCCAAATGGTGAGCAACAAGGATCAGCTGGTCCCGTAGATCGTCACGTCGCTGCAGTCTTGTCCATTTAGCCAATGGGTTCCCCTGAAGAGTACATGCAAAAAAAATGGTCTACACTTGTCAAAAACCACTTCGTTTCTGGTTATCCAAATTGTCCAACATAAAGCCGATGCTGCTATTAATAACAAAGAATTATGCAAGATACCACCCCTCTTAGACCAATTAACAAATAAGTCATCTATACCGTGGGGAGGTGATAACCCAAACAATAAATGTACAGCACGCCACAGGAATTTGGCATAAACACATTTGAAAAAAAGGTGATGAATAGTTTCTGGAGAGTGGCAATAGTTACACCTTGTGTCACCACTCCAGTTATGTCGAGCAAGGTTGTCTTTTGTTAGTATCACACCTCTTTTTAGATACCACAAAAAAATCTTTATTCTTGTGGGAATTTTGATCTGCCAAATGTCTTGTGACACTCTAACACCATTGTTAATTAATGCAGCATACATAGTGCTGACTAAGAAACGACCTGATGAATGCAAAGACCATACAAACGTATCCTTTTCCCCCTGTAAATTCACATCTTGTAGAGAAGCAACAATTCTATGTCAATCCCTTAGGTTTCTCCCCACTAAATCTCGCCGAAAGGAGATGTTTAATGGGATGGATGCAAGTACATTAGCCACCGAATCCTGCTTTCTTCTCATAATATTGAACAACAAGGGAAATTTATCTTTCAGTGGTTGATTACCCAACCAAGTGTCCAACCAAAAATGAGTCTGTGACCCATCTTTGATATTGAAGCACCCATAACTCATGAAAGTATCTTTAACATTCATCAATCCTTCACAGAAGTGAGAATCTGTCGGTTTTTTAGTACAACTTCCTAGAGTTTTGTCGTTTACATATTTATTCCTCAAAAGTTCTTGCCACAGTCCCTCCTCATTTAACAATTTATAAAGCCATTTGCTCAGCAAATATTTGTTCTATAAGTCCAAATTCTATATGCCTAAACCCCCTTGTATTTTTGGTTGGCACAGAATTTCTCATTTGGTTAGCCTATATTTACGCTTGTGTTGATCATTCTGCCAGTAGAACCTTGATCTAAAACAATCAATCTTTTCTAGAACTCCTTTTGGGAGTTTGAAAAAAGACATCATAAACATTGGTAAGTTAGAGAGCACCGAGTTTATTAAGACCTAGCGACCTCCTACCGAGAGCATCTTGCCTTTCCAACCACTAAGCTTTTTCTCAATTCTATTTTCAATTGTCTGCCAATCTTTATTACTCAACTTCCTAGTGTTCATAGGCAAACCAAGGTAGCGGAACAGGTATTTACCCATCGCACACCCAAACAACTGTGAGTAAAACACCTCATGATCCTTTGCTTTTCCAAAACAAAAGATTTTGCTCTTATGGAAATTAATTTTGAGCCCGAAAGTTGCTCAAAGGTACTGTAAATTAATTTCATGTTCAACGCCTTGGCTAGATTGTGACCCATAAAGATTACTGTGTCATCTGCATATTGAAGGATGGACAAACCATCTTAGACAAGATGAGGAATGACCCCTTCTACCTGACCTGCTTCCTTAGCTCTGGCAATGAGTATGGCCAACATGTTTGCCACTATATTGAATAGTATTGGAGACATTGTGTCACCTTGCCTTAAACCTTTTCTCGTCTGAAAGTAGGAACCATGTTGATCATTAACTTTAATATTGACATTACCTCCTTGCATAAACTGTTGTACCCAAGAACATCACTTGTGAGAAAAACCTTTCATCCTAAGAGTTTGTTGTAGAAAGCTCCATTTAACTTTGTCATAGGCCTTTTCAAAATCTATTTTAAAAATTATCTCATCTTGCTTTTTCGAGTGAAGTTCATGTATTGTCTCATGGAGTATGACTGCGCCTTCCATAATATTTCTGCCCGGGAGAAAGGCAGTTTGTGTGGGTCTAATGATCTTCTAGGCCACAGTAGATAATCTATTAGTTGCTACTTTGGTAAAGATTTTGAAAGAGACATTCAACAAACATGTTGGTCTGTATTGCTGAATCTTTTTCGCATCTTTATTTTTTGGTAGCAAGATTATCGTTCCAAAGTTGAGACTGTTCAATGACAAGGTTCCTACATGAAATTCCATAAATATAGCCATCAAGTCCTCTTTTATTATGTCCCAAAAGACCTGATGAAACTCTGGTGGAAAACCATCCGGTCCAGGTGCCTTGTTATGTTCCATTTGGAACACTGCTGCCCTCACCTCAAATTCCGAGAATACACCTGTTAGGTACTCATTTTTCAGTTCAGAGACTTGTGGGACATCGTGAACCTGTTGCTCAATTAGCCCAATGGATGAGATTTCTGAGGGGCCAAACAGGTTCTTATAATAACTAATGATATGCTGTTTTAACTGAGCATCACCACTTATTACAGTATCTCCATCCTCCAGCTGGAAGATGCGAGTTTTCGGTGTCTACCGTTAGCCAATAAATGAAAGTACTTTGTATTGGCATCCCCTCCAGAAGGTGCTATGCCTTGACCCTTTGGTACCATTTAAGTTCTTCCTCCCTTAGTATCTCAGCAAGCCTCTCATTTAACATGTGCTTTAGGTTTAAATCCATCTCACTGAGGATAGAAATTTCTGCCTTGTTGTCTAGCTCATCGAGTTTGTTTAAGAGTTCCTTCTTTTCTTTCTTATAAGCACCACTTATGTTCTTTGCCCATCCTCTGAGGTATTGGCGAAGCCTTCTAATCTTAGCTTGCCACCTCTCTAATGGGCTGCCTTCTGCAATTACACTAAGCCATACATCTCTCACCATGTCACAAAATCCCTCTCTAAGCAACCATTCTAATTCAAACTTGAACTGGGGTTGGTAAGCTGATGAAAGATTATTTGTTGTACATAAGAGTGGAGTATGATCAGAAATTTCCCTGCTCAGAGCAGTCACAGTTGTAAGCAGAAACTTGGACTCAAAATCCGTACATACTAGGACCCTGTCTAGTTTTTGAAAGGTCAGGTTCTGTAAACGATTTGCCCAAGTAAACTTTCTGCCTGTCATCTCTAACTCTATAAGGTTTAACGTGTCAATTACAGCATTAAAAAGAAAAGGCCATCTATCATTAAATTTTTCATTACTCTTCTCATCCAGCCTACGAATAATGTTAAAGTCACCACCTATAATAATAAGTATAGTTTCTTTTGAACACACTCTAACCAGTTCGGATAAGACTTCTGATTTGAGATCTAACTAAGCTGGGCCATAGACTGATATTAAATTAAACTTGAAATCAACCTCCTTATGACGTAATTTGAAACGAATAAAAAAAATTCCCTTCTTCTGTCCGACCAATGTCAAAAGTTCAAGGATTTACTCCTAGAATCATGCCACCAGACCGACCCCTGGGAGCTATGCAATGCCAAAGAAAATCCCTGCCCGCACAAATACTGTTCAGGGTAGATTGTGGAAAATTGGCTCTCCCGGTCTCCGATAAAGCAATGAAATCTAAGTCCTCTTTTGTCAAATCAGAGAGAAATCTATACTTTTTCTTATCAGCAAAACGGTTACAATTCCAAAAGATTCCTTTCATCTGGACTGGTTTTTAGATTTTTTCATATTAAACTTCGACCTATGTTTTTTAAATTGTGATAAAGGGGTCTGCAGACATACAGAGTCACAGCCCCCATCACCTAGGTCTTCAGAGATTTCTGCACAAATAAGGTTTAGAGCCTCTAAATCCAAATTCTCATCTATGGAGCAAACAGAGGAAGCATCATCAACCCCAAAATTCTTTTGTACTTCCAAACTAAAGTTCTCAGCCAATCTAACTGATTCTAGGTCTTTCAAAGCTTTCAAAGAATTTGAAATTTCATGCTCATTAATACCAAAGGAAATCCCTAACGAACTAGTAGCAGCTAGCAATATAGAGTCATCAAGAGTATCAAAAGAACACGGTTGAGTTTCTTTACCTTTGAGTGACGCAGTATCCAGATTTTTGCACGCCTTTAACTTCGTAGCCTTCTCCACTGCTCAGCACTTTGGTCTTATTAAGAAGACATGCGTCACTCTTTGACTACATCAAGCTAGCTTTCTAAAGAGCAGAACCGCCTGGAGTCATCCCTGTCTGAGAAAGCAGCACCATAGGTTTGGAAGCATTTTTCTTTTCAACCAATTCTGATCCAGTGTGAATCAAACTGTCAAGCGGGTGTGTAGTAGCTACTGCCGCCGCTGAGTCCTGGACATCAACGACTCCTGTAAGCTAACTCACCACTTCCAGGTACAACTGCTCAGTAGGTGCATCTGCGGTAGGTTTAGTGTGCTATCCACTAGGTGCAACTGAAGCGTTGGTCTGCTTGCCAGGTGCTTGATCTGCTGGAGCGTTAGTCGTTTTCTTTCCATCATGATACATATCCTCCAGCCCCTTTTGCTCCGGAGGTTTGTCTTTGTCCATTGTAGAGTCCATGTCAATGACTTGAGACTCACCATTAGGCATGTCTATCTCAACTCTGAACTACAGCTCGTAAACAAATCCCCTATGACTACATCCACGAGGTTCGGGATGAGGTCAGGGTCAAGCACAGCTACTTTCATTCTTGCTCTACCAAACTTCTTAGTGAACTTTGTATCCACCGCAGAAGGAACACCTAAAATTGAGCCAATTTGCCCAAATGATAGAAAATTCTCGTAGTTCCTTTGGTAGACCTCTGAATTGCACCCAAACCTTGTCAATCTCATATTTAAAAACATCATTATCGGCCCCTTTTTTGAACCGAATCTTTCCTTTCACAGTTTTTGTGTCCACTGGGCCCCAATTCAGCATGTGGTTGAGTACTTCTGAGGATGGGAAAATAGTGGTAAAGGCATCATTGCCTTTCTCCTCTATAACCCAACTATTCCCAGGTAGTAGTCTGTCAAGTTCCACTGCTAACTGGTCAGCAGTAAGAGAACCCTCCAAGACACGTACCACTACGGACTTATCATCAGCAACAATCTTAGGATTCTCAACAACAGGTATGAAATAGAAGCCCAGACCTTCTACCGCATAGCCACATGGTATAGCAGTTGATTGCAAATTCTTGAGATTTGGGCATGCTTTTCTAACAAGATCCCCACAACAAAGCTCACAACTCAAAACTACAGTACAAATAGAAATCATGTGCCCTTTTGTATGGCAATGATAGCAGTAGGGTTTACCCTTGCTCTTTGGAATTGCTCCTTTTTGGGATGACTCTGGTACAACATTTGGAACACCGGTTGTGCTAGCAGTTTGCAGGGCATTGGCATCTTCCTTTGCATCTTGCAATGTCTTGGTTGTTGTCGCTGCCCCGGGTTGCGGTGCTGCCCCCTTGTTCAGAATGGGTGCAGCCCTAGCAACTGCCGTAGAAGACTCCCCCCTGGCTGGTTTGGGGAGGAGGGTGACCAGCTGGCTCCGTTGCTGGCTGTCCATGCAGCATGTGCTGGCCAGGGCCCGGTCCACCTGTAGCATGTTGACCAGTAGCCAGCGCCGTCAAATGGGATGAGGGTGGCCATGATCCTAGCCACACCCTCTTCCCCCAGTGTTGACGATGGTTATCTACCATAATAAAGGGTTAAAATAAATATATAAAGGGCTAATAAATGATCACCAACATAGGTTTAGGGTGTTAACTAACGAAATTCCACGAGTTTTGGTGAATCTATAGTTTGCAGGGGTTATCAGAATAATTCATGAATTGATATCTTCCACGAGAAGGAACCCACGTCAATCGGCCTAATCTCCACATCACGAATACGCAAGAGGCTTCTAGAGGACACCAGAGGACTCCACGAGGAGGGCCACCACGAGGCGCCGCTAGGTGGGGCTGACCAACCCCTGGCCGCCGCCCCTCGGCTCCTTCCTTTGCAAGCTATTTCAACCGCCTTCAAGGATGCATCCTAACCCTACATGAAGGTCGGTTTGATCCAAGGGCCACGGTTCCATACTCTGGGCTATATAAACGAGGCCCCAGACCCCCCTCCAGAGGGGAATTCATTCAATCAATCATCAACCAGAAAGCAGAAGACTAGCCAGCAACTCTCATCTCCTTAGAGCTCCATTAGATCTAGGCATAGCTAGATTAGAATTAGAAGTAGAGGAGTCAAGCAGCCTTGGGCTCCAAATCTAGTCAAGAGGAGCTTGGTAAATCCAGTTCTTCTCTCTTGTATCAACATTGTTCTTCAGATATTCATCTAGTTTATCAGTTCTTCTAGTTCTTGATCTAGTTCATGTTCTAGTTCGTAATTGTTCTAGTTCATCATTGTCTAGTTCTAGTTCATTGTTCTTGATCATTATTCTTGATATATTAGATATGATCTTGTTCTTAATCTATATTATATCCTTGATTATTATGAGATTAGTCTGCTTTGATTATATATTTGGCATAGATAGTTTATCATTATGTTTATACACATATTTGCAAAGCACTCACCTTATTGAGTCATGGGTGGGTGGTCAACATTGTGTAAGTGTGGTACTTATACACTGTTTACCTGCAAATGAACTCTATACTCCAGGCCATGTGGTAGATCGCGGGTGTGACATTCCTGTTGAGTCCTTTGTAGTCCACTCCCCGAGTGTAGAACTTAGTAGAACGCGGTCTCATTACTTAGTTGCTACTCTGTTTCTCAGCTTCGTAATGGAGATGTTCCTTGTTTATGGATATGAGATAACCTAGCCAATGATTGCCTGATATAATTACACTATCAATGTAGATTATGACTAATAGTTAACGGATTACTTAGGAGTTATTCTCTTACTTTATATTCTGATCAATGACTTGCCATAGTAGTACTGCTCTAAGGAATATCATCTGAATGGTCTGATTATCATATATTTTATCTCTTTTTATTTGATTGATTCATGTTTGAGAGTAAAGGATAGTGATTTTGAATATTCATATCACATTTGTAGAGTAGCCTTTAATTAATATGTGCCCCTCTGTTTGTTCTCCTTTGGTTAAATATAAATAACGATACCTAGGATAAACTTGAGTGAAATGCTGCAACGGGTGTATTTATCTGTGCGCTTGCGTATATATACTTTAATATCTTTATATAGTTAAGTGGCATGAGTACAATACAACCACACTCTTGGTGTCATGTTGGGGATGACAACCTAACGCGAGTGATGCTAAGAAGTGTCAACACCCAGCGTTGTGCCAGTCTCCCCCTCGTCCATAGGTTCGGTAGCCGCTGTAGCCCTAGCCGAAATCACCGCCATGAGCACCATGGCCGCGACCACGACCTCGTGGCAGTAGACGCTGACGTCCCCCTCCATTGCCTCCGATCCCCGGATTAAAACCCGGATTGAATCCCGAATTAAAACCTCCTGCCGCACGACCTCCACCCCGACCACCGAAGCTGCTTCCATCCTATGCCATTACTGGACCTTGTCGAACTATGTCCGCGAAAGATCGTGGTTTCCTGGACGGCGGCTTAGGCTTGGCTAGGGTTTTGGAGGTCTTGGTGCCTGTCCTGGCAAATAACGCACAGAGGCCCGGCATGGGCCTAAACACCTTCCCCGACCCAAGTTGAATCCGCTTAGGACTTGGCTATATCCTCCGAACCGGTTTCTCCGTATTGCAACTCGTGGCACACATGCCCATTTCAGACGAAAATACTGCAGAATTGACGGGAGTACTATTTGGATCAAGGCACTGTGTTTCAAAAAAAATTGAATTGTCCTGGCGGATCATCGGACTCGACCTCGCCGGCGATGTGGCCGAACGAGATGTCGACGTCAAAGCAGATCTCACCGGCGTTCTTGACACCCCCGTCGACGAAGCTGAGTTCCTGCACGGAGATTTGTGGTATGTAGCCATGGCAAGATAGTCACCCAAGGTCCTTGGTGGTGACACTCAGGGAGACGGCAAAGGTCCTCGCCATGGCTCACCAGTAATCTTTCTATACACAAGCTTCACAACGATCGACTTGGATAGTCTGACGTCACTTGAACAAGCTGACTTACCTGAATCCAGAGCCTTTTCAGCCCTGAAAAGCTGATCTCGAGTGAAACCGGCATCGATGGCATCGTTAATGAACTCTGGCATCGCCGGTTCGTTGTCATCGTCCTCAGAGTCCTCAAGATCTCCTGGACGTGCCCAGAACTTGGACCGCAAAGCAATGGCAGGCTCGACACCATGGATTGGCTTTGGACGTTGCGTCACTTCTGCGGCTGCGGCGACATCCCGAGACAGGGCCACGCGCCCCTCTGCTCGCCAGCGATCCTCGTCGTCATCTGCCTCTTCCTCGCCTTGGCCAGCAGACAAAGAAGAAGGCCGCAGTGCACGCTTGGTTGCCGGAGCTAGGGTTAGTCGCCGCCCTCAGCGGCTGTTGCCGGACCGGCAGCAGTCGCGCGACAAACTCATCCGAGAGAAGATCGCTGCATGGCTAACCTACACCACCAACAGTTAACGAACAAGGCAGATCTCAACATCACTGCCAAAATCTGTGCAAGAATTTTAAATTGCATAAAACATGGTTAGGTTTGAACATAACAGGCTAGGTTCCAGTTGCTAATCACTTTAGTTTGTTTGGCAGGGAAGTAGATCTCTCAAGCCGTGCGTAAACTCTGGTTGGTTAGTTCTACCGTTTCGTCATCCCAGCAGAGCAGCAACAAAATCCACTCACTGACTCACATTATAGCTAGCTACATGCATATCTCCTCGCTGAAATCCAGTGGCTTCAACCAGATGCACGCAAACAAACATGCAGCATCTTTTTGCTCCCCCTATGCATGCTAAGTCTTCTTCTTACCTCGAATTTAGCCTCTTTGTGCCTAGCTTAGAGGAAGAAACGGTCACCACTGCTTCAGTGTAGCAACTACTATATATTTCAGTATAATATGCTATTTTGCACAATCATCAACTGGACTTGAAACTTCTTCAGTGTAGTTGGGTTGTCTTAAATTTTGGACTAAACTGCATTGTCAGTCATTGATTGTGTATTCCATACGGGCATAAACTAATAGGCCATCAGAAACTTTGTTTTGCCAACTTGCATAAACTTTGCTTTCACCTCTTTCCTCTCTCCTTGTTGAGTGACCTGGGCCTTCTGGGCCACCTTTAGTTCTCCTCCTCCTTATAATTTTGTTAAGAGAAACGTGTTTGCCTTTTGCTTTTCTTATAATAATATTTTTCCCCTAGTGTTTGACTGTTTCCCCTTAAGGAAAAAAACTTATACTGACATGGGCAGTATGGACACATGTGTTGGTTACTCGGTTACATTAGGATGGGGAGGCATGGATCAGAACTTAATTCAGATCACATCCACATGCTACATTTGAACTTACATCTCAGTTTTTGTAAGGAGAATCAGGCAGTATAGTTTTGGAAGTGAAACAGAGCAAATTTGACTCAAGATTGGACAATTTAAGAGGTATTCTTTATTCATCGCCAAACTTGGACATACCAGAAAACCAGCCGTTTTAGATGGTGAGATTTCCTCCCATTGTTGTTATGATGAACTTGTTTGGATAATTCCTGCATTCATCTAATTATATTCACAACATAGATTGGTTTCTCTTCGGGTCCATTCAACGTTTTTTTAAGGCAAAAACTGTGGGGGAGATCCCCATAGCACTTCATTTTCTATTTATATTTAAACAAAAGTTACAGAGGACTTACATTGCAATCAACTAAAAGCATCTAACTAAAAGCAAAAGGTTGATCTAAGATCATCCTTGAAACGGAGGGATTGTAGCAGACATTCATTCTTAAAGTTTCTAAACCATATGCCAACATGTACAGGACCATTATTGAAAACTCTATCATTTCTGATCTTCCATATTTCCCATGTCGCTATGACCACTGCCTCCATGAAGAATGGTAGGTTCTGCTGTTGCCATGCTTGTGCAACTCTTGCATATAGGCTCAGATTGTTGTTCCATTGTATACCAATTTTGCGCCAGCACCTTCTTGCAAAAGAGCACCCAAAAAAGAGATGGTCCCAATCCTCATCTATGGCTTCGGTGCATAGAACACATTGTGGATCATCATCTTCGTCAGACAGATTCCTTCGCTTGAGCATTACTTTGGTGTTCAGTCTATCTACCAAAAACCATGCAGGCAAAGAACTTTATTCTTGATGTGCATTTAATTTCCATAGCCACTTGAAGATGGGATGAGCCGGCATGTTATTGAATGCTAATTTGTATAGTTTCTTTGACGAGTACTTGCTGGAACCCCATTGATATGTCCAGACGTCTGCAGATTGAGCATCAAAGGACTGCGTGGAGAGAACAGCAGAGAGCATTTCCATCTCCTCAAATGCTTCCTGTGAAAGAGGAAGGTAGAACAAGCTGTCAAGGTCCTCAGCAGACATAACTGCATTAACACTTGCATTTTCATCTTTGGCAAAGGAAAACAATCGGGGGAAACAACGAGCAAGCACAACATCTGACCATAGATCTCCCCAGAAAATGACAGTCTTTCCTTCACCAACGGTGCACCTCGCTATACCTCTGAACAAGGTACTAAGTCTCAAAACGTCCTTCCACCAGAATGAGCCTACCTCTCTGGTTGCATGTGGAATTTTATCTTCATAATATTTAGACCAAACCAACTTGACCCAAGGGATGTCCATTTTATTGTAAAACTTGTGTAGATGTTTCAAAAGCAGTGCATCGTTTTGGACATTCAGATTGAGGACACTTAAGCCACCTTTCTCTTTGGGCTTCATGACCATCGGCCATGCTACCCAGTTACCTCCCTTTTTGGATCTATCTGAGCCTCTCCAAAAACATTGTTTGCGTGCTCTGTCTATATTGTCGATCACCCCTTTTGGAAGCTTCAGAGTACACATAGTGTAAGTTGCTATTGCCGACAAAACAGATTTTACCATTTCCAATCTACCAGAGTAGGATAGCAGGGATGAACAGGCCGTGAGTCTCCTCTCAATTTTGTCCATCAAAGGTGCATAGTCATCCACTCTCGGCTTTGTCGTGCCCATCGGCAGACCAAGATACATAAATGGGAGGGATCCAATTTGGCAGCCAAATGTGTTGGCAAGTATCTGCATTTTTTCATGGGTCACATTGATCAGTCCATTCAACGTTTTGCCGAGCTACTTTACTTATCGCTGGACAACAGCTCCATCCAACTTTATTCTTTTCTCCAGCCCCAAGCAAAGAGCTATTCTTTTCTGAAAGCTAGCTATGTCGAAAGCTAGCTATGTCCAAAGCTCTGAATATCTTGAAGCTAGCTGGCTGCCAGAGGTAACTCTTCTGAACTATAGTTGCCTAATAGCAGTTCTTAGTTGCATCTTTGGTTTAATTCTCTCAATTAATATATAGGTACCTATACTATATGGATTAACATGTGTGTTCTACTATATATGGGCTAGAATTCGTATTTGGTGAGGGTGCAGCGACGATGTAACAGATATGTGGAGCTTCTTTACCTAATTTGCTGGTCCTTCCTATATATACACAGAAATTTGTCATGCCTTGAAATGTACGTCTTTTCTCCATCCATCAAGATACATACGGTACTTGCGAAACATAGATCGACATGGCGACTTGTGTTGTCAGCAACGTTTTGTAGCTGTTGAAAGTATGGCCAAGGCTATTATTGGTTTCCTGTATACTCAAACAAAATAGGAACTCTGGCTTTGGGCTCACTCTCATATTAAATATTTGCGCATCGACAAGGCCATGCATAGATGGATGAAGTAGGAGATCGTGTATATAGTAGGGTCTTGGTTGAAATTATTAATTGATGTAAATATTAAATAAAAATTATCCCTTATTAAACATTCAATTATTATGGACAGATAGTATATTATATTGTTTACTCTAGAAATTAGAAGGCACGTTCAAGAAAAGAAAACTCTATGCAAACCAAAATCGCGCCTTCAATAACTATGTTTAGTAAAACCTTAGATTATGCATTGTCATATATATGAATTTATAGATTTTGGATTTTAATTCTTTATTTTATTATAAGTGTTTCATCCACATGTTAACTTGAACCTCTAATGCTCACTGAGCTATGGTATCTATTATTAACTATCATTTCAAGTAGAATGTTCATTAAAAATACAGTACTCATAATTAAACTATTCTAATGTGAATATGTTATATGTTATAATGTTTCAGTCGAATTATATATTGATCAAAGTAACAACTTACATAATTCAACATTTTGGATTATTAATATAGTTCAAAATAAACTATTAGTGTCATCGGTGCGTGATCCATTAAGGGGCATTTTCATGATCACCAACTAGAGAAATATATATTTATCACTCATGCATAGTGTTAATACTTTTTGGTTTTTCAATTGTTCTAGGATATCATATGTTGATATAATTTAGATATAGAATTGATCGAATATTTAGCTTATTTCTAATAATTATGGAGATGGGTCTTTATATATTTAAATACAAAGCTATGTAGTATCTGCTATAATGGCAAATGCGGGATAATTTATATGCAAATGCAGAGGATTGATTTAGATTATATTTCATAATGATAAATGAGGGTAATTTAGATGGGATCTAGGAGTATTCGCTACACAATAGCAGTGGTGGTAGGTTTTTTCAAGAAAATGGATTAGATCTAATGGCTATTATTGTTAGAGGCTACCAGATTGATGGACGGATGTCTCTGATTTTTATAAGAATTTGTAGGAATTTATTTTTTTCTAGCGTATCTTGTGAGAAACAGTGTCTCCAATTGGTAAAGTAAGACAAGATCGTGGCTGATGCCCCATTAACCACGATGTATAAAGATGATTAGCTAATTTATTGGTGTCTTATTATTGCCCTTTTCTCCATGTGTACGTCGTATTACATCCAGGATGCATGCATGTATCCAAGATGACCAATTTATCAGTTAGTGACTAAGTCATGCTTATTATTCTGTCAACAATGCAAATCTTGTACATACGTGTTCTAGTTTATTTGTACATACTACTTGTTAGCGTGTCAAGTAGTTTTTCCACTGTGGCTAAATAAAAGGAGTAATAGATAACTAGAAAATGCTGCGGCTGTTAGGCAGCACTAAGTGTTTCCACTGTGCTCGTGTGTGTTCTCTGGTCAACTCTAACATATATTCTACTACTATAACAGTCTATATGCTGTGTTTTATGGACTGAGACAAACCTTGACTAAAGCTAATTAGCATCAAATAACTTAATGCAGGATATCTTTGAGTCTAACGTCCGTGGGGCAGTAGGTGCAATAATTCCTTACTTGGAGGGCATTGCACACAAGGCCGTCTACTTTGATGGATGGAACAGACTTGCTGCTTCCGCGGTGCTGAGAGCTATAGCAGACAGGCCTCCACCATCTCTGACCAAGAAATTTGACAAAATTATCCACATTGACTGCTCAAGATGGAAGAACCAAAGAGAACTCCAGAAGGCAATTGTAGATGAACTTACGCTCCCTAGACATGTAGTGGCTCATTTTGACAGGCAAGACGAGGAGGATGATTTCAGCGGGGTAGAGCAAACCTCTAGAATGGAGATAGCAGATGTCACAAGAGAGATCTATCAAACACTGAGGGACCTTAGTTATTTGGTGATTTTTCACAACGGGAGTGGCAACATGGTTGACATGGCAAATCTTGGGATTTTTCAATTTGAATGGTTTCCTTGTATAGTGCTATGGACCTTTCGTCTGAACAAAGAAATTCAGAAAAAGGTGGACGGTTCACATCTTTTTGTTGACGCTTCAGGTTCGGTTACCAGCTACCATCAATTAATGGAGGAAGAGGCTAGAGAAATCACATTGTACGCACATAAACATGGCCTTGGCATCACCCATGAAGTCATTAGAGATTGCTTACCTCTTGTCACTGAATTCCCGTGGTGGCAATATCATCGATTACAGCTGGGCAACGCATGCATCCAACTATTGGGTTTGTGATGGGATTGTAGGAGACAAGGACAGCCAAGCAGCTTGGGATGTTGCTCGTGCTCTGCATCAGGAGGTACGGCTAGAGGATTACTCATCCAATACATTGCCCTACTTTGCTTATCAATTAAATACTCCCCCAAGACGTTGGATTTTTTCGGTCACCAGCTCAATTATGGAAGAGAAGGCCACATATCCAGTGACCATGTCCCTTTTCCTAGCATCCCAAAGAGAATCTGATCAACCATTGGCATCATTACCTAATCACATGTTCCAACAAGCAGACCAACTCTGTGTACTCAAGTTATGTGGCTGTACCTTCAACTTTTCATCACCTCCATTCCATTGTTGTTACAACTTAAGATTCCTCAGACTGGATAGGTGCATAGATCAAGAAAATCTAGCAGGAGAGGAGAAGAATGGCGCACTGGCGATGAGGCTATGGGTACTATATGTGTGCCAAACAAACTGGGAATTGGCTTTCCTTGAAGAAATACAAGAGCAAGTGGCTACAAATATCAGAGAGATTCATATAAGGAAGGGAAGGATTTGGCGCAGGAGCCTTGCCTAGAGACAACTACAGAGTCTTTACAAGATTCGAGTAATTGAGCCTACCTGTTCACAGGTCTTGCCAACAGGATTGAAGACTCTGGTCCAAGATGGCTGTGCTGGGTTGGAGCATGTTGGTCCTGAAGGAGCACCCCCATCGCTAGAATCAGTCAGTTTAGATGGCGGAGCAGGGAACGATGACAACTATATAGCTAAAATATCACGAATGACCTTGGCGGGTTGTGCAAAACTAGTGGAGTTCACATTGCTTGGATCCTTGCCAAATCTTGAGGAGCTGGCCCTCTCACGCACAGCAGTAAAAATTGTAAACCTAAAAAAGGTCCATGTGGAAAAACTTGAACGAATCTTCCCGATAGGATGTGAGCAACTCCATGCTATAGTTTGGCCAGAAAAAGCGATGAAACAACTGAGGTTGCTACAAAGTACGAATTGATACTCAACAAGGAGTAGCACTATCTAGAGAAACTTCACACCATTCTATTGTTTGCCAGGAGCAACAAGGTTATTGTCATGCACATGTTTCTATCATGGACATAAGGTTCCTTCAGTCATTGGTGCTAACAGGCTCTAGAAACTTTTGCTGGAGCACAACTCCATTTAAGTTGAATCTATACCTGTCTTGTACTATCAAGGATGATGCAAAAAAACTGCAACAGTGAGAAGGTGGGCCGCTGTTTTCAAAGCACTGGACATATAGCTGGGTCACGGTCTGCAGTGCACAAGTCATTAATCTCCAACACATGCAGCACCTACAATGACGTCAGCATAGAGCAGATAGGTATTACTGAAGATGATGATATCAGTGCACTGCAGTTTGAGCCACAAGACCTCCATGTTGAGATGAGTCAGGAAATGGTCGACATAAATATGGCTAATAGCTCACAAGGAATCAAGGCTTTCTACTTTGTTATGGACAGGGTCCAGTCACTACACCTGCATGACAATTGTTCTATCTCTTCTATTATCCCTGAGCACCTTACATCCACAAGAGAGGTGGAAATTAGCTACCATGCTCTAAAGTGGTGCTGCGTGGAGAAATGCCCCAAACTGGACACGGTCTTCCATACTAACTATGATGGCCCTTATCTTTTTGAAGAACTAGAAACCTTTTGGGCAGTCGATCTTTTGATGGCCCGTTCTATCTGGAGCAGAGGAAGACCATATGATTTTGTGGACTCGGTTTCATTTAGAAAACTGCAGGCTATACATCTGTATCGCTGCCCCCATGCTAAAATTTGTTCTCCCCTTGTCATGGAATCATACCTTGTCCAGCCTAGAGACCCTCCACATAGTCTGGTGCGGTGATCTCAGGCAAGTATTTCCAGTGGAGGCAGGCTTTCTAAATAAAATAGCTGCTGAGCATCCAAATAGCATGCTGGAATTCCCAAGTCTCAAGGACTTGTACCTGCATCATCTCTCCAGCCTGCGACAAATATGCGAGGCCAAAATGTTTGCTCCCAAGCTGGAGACAGTCCGTCTTAGAGGCTGCTGGGGCCTGAAGCGTCTCCCGGCCACTAACAAGGGTAAACACCCTCCCTCTTCGCGCCGAGCCATTCGAGTTATTACAAGAAGCGAATGCTGAGAGGTACAGTGCTCCGGTGAGTGTAGCTGACGTCAGGTGCTTGCAGTTGCTGCTCGCTTGCATTGTCCAGGTACATACACATGACCAACATACTCTCTCTGCTTTGTAATTTGTTTTCTCTCATTTATCTTCATTTTGTGTCGCAGTACTAACCATTTGTATATGTATATATATCATCATCAGCTATGTAAAGTTTGATGAGGGGACAATCGAGGAGACGACTTGAGCTGCTGGCTGCTTTCTTCGGTGTTTTCTTGCCAAGCTAGTCGTCGGTGTGTTTTATCAATATATTCAATAATAAGTTGGTGTGTCTGCATGGTGCTACTGCATCTACCAAATTCAATCGGTGTGATACTGTATCTCGTTTGGAATAAACCTACGTCTGCTTGGTCTTACATGCTTATGTGTGTGCCTGAAAAATAAGAGGGTCTGATGGAGCCGAAGCAGCGGCTCAGTTCGTTAGAAGCTTTCAACGAAAGCTCGGCCAGCCCGGGTTTGATCCCCAACGCCTGCAGTATTTCCGTGCATAGTGCACGGGAATGGGGAGAAAAACTCCTCGGTTCAAAAAAAAAGAGAGAGAGAGAGTCCCGTGTAGAACCTGACTTGTTACTATTTTTTATGAGCGTGAATGATTTGTATTCCTAAGAATATTGCGGACAAAGTTTGTGAGCAGTGAACCCGACTTGTTACCATTTTCACGAGTGTGAATTATTTGTTTCATCCTGATCCTTATTCCTACGTGTTCTGCTTGTGAACGTGTGCATTCGGCCAGCAACCAGGTTTCTTGCAGTTGCAGAAAATGCAGCAGTCACTATTGCCATATGACGGTATGAGTCACCCACTGGTCGCCAATACATGATTGTTTGTGTAATGCATCCTGATGAGATACATTTTTGGACATAGGCTATGCCGCGCTCTCCATCAAATGAATCTGGAAGGAAGATGTCCATTTTGTGTACATGATACCTAACCAACCAATGATGTGCATACCTATACTAATAAACAAATTTTTGATCCAAATTAAGACGATCAAACAACCAAAGGCATCCATACTAAACATTATTGCACCATTCTACAAGTTTCTGTGACTAAGTTTTTCCAATATATAAATAAAATTCAAGCCTAACCATTGATGAAAAGATTAGTGGACGACCCTGAGCTACTTTAATTTGAGCAAGAGACATGCAAATAATAAAAAAAACACGGAGTTACACATGCTTCTATTTTTATTCTGTTGCTCCAGTCCCAAGTAAAAGAGCAAACAAAGAGCTTCTATCATTGTCGCTCCATCACCAAACAAAAGTGCAAACAAAGAGCCGTGCGTGTATTCTCTTATCAAAGCCAAAGCAATATGCATGTATCTATAGTAATCAGACGAGCACTGTTTTGTTCACGAATGGAGTTCCATACGAGAATGGCACCCGCGCATAAACTAATTATTTCCTTTGTATTATATTTGTT
>CM039602.1:6327953-6492824 GCA_022457205.1 Saccharum spontaneum | reverse complement strand
TTCTTTCCTTTCTTTCTTCTTTTCTTCTTTCTAAATAAAATAGCTGCTGAGCATCCAAATAGCATGCTGGAATTCCCAAGTCTCAAGGACTTGTACCTGCATCATCTCTCCAGCCTGCGACAAATATGCGAGGCCAAAATGTTTGCTCCCAAGCTGGAGACAGTCCGTCTTAGAGGCTGCTGGGGCCTGAAGCGTCTCCCGGCCACTAACAAGGGTAAACACCCTCCCTCTTCGCGCCGAGCCATTCGAGTTATTACAAGAAGCGAATGCTGAGAGGTACAGTGCTCCGGTGAGTGTAGCTGACGTCAGGTGCTTGCAGTTGCTGCTCGCTTGCATTGTCCAGGTACATACACATGACCAACATACTCTCTCTGCTTTGTAATTTGTTTTCTCTCATTTATCTTCATTTTGTGTCGCAGTACTAACCATTTGTATATGTATATATATCATCATCAGCTATGTAAAGTTTGATGAGGGGACAATCGAGGAGACGACTTGAGCTGCTGGCTGCTTTCTTCGGTGTTTTCTTGCCAAGCTAGTCGTCGGTGTGTTTTATCAATATATTCAATAATAAGTTGGTGTGTCTGCATGGTGCTACTGCATCTACCAAATTCAATCGGTGTGATACTGTATCTCGTTTGGAATAAACCTACGTCTGCTTGGTCTTACATGCTTATGTGTGTGCCTGAAAAATAAGAGGGTCTGATGGAGCCGAAGCAGCGGCTCAGTTCGTTAGAAGCTTTCAACGAAAGCTCGGCCAGCCCGGGTTTGATCCCCAACGCCTGCAGTATTTCCGTGCATAGTGCACGGGAATGGGGAGAAAAACTCCTCGGTTCAAAAAAAAAGAGAGAGAGAGAGTCCCGTGTAGAACCTGACTTGTTACTATTTTTTATGAGCGTGAATGATTTGTATTCCTAAGAATATTGCGGACAAAGTTTGTGAGCAGTGAACCCGACTTGTTACCATTTTCACGAGTGTGAATTATTTGTTTCATCCTGATCCTTATTCCTACGTGTTCTGCTTGTGAACGTGTGCATTCGGCCAGCAACCAGGTTTCTTGCAGTTGCAGAAAATGCAGCAGTCACTATTGCCATATGACGGTATGAGTCACCCACTGGTCGCCAATACATGATTGTTTGTGTAATGCATCCTGATGAGATACATTTTTGGACATAGGCTATGCCGCGCTCTCCATCAAATGAATCTGGAAGGAAGATGTCCATTTTGTGTACATGATACCTAACCAACCAATGATGTGCATACCTATACTAATAAACAAATTTTTGATCCAAATTAAGACGATCAAACAACCAAAGGCATCCATACTAAACATTATTGCACCATTCTACAAGTTTCTGTGACTAAGTTTTTCCAATATATAAATAAAATTCAAGCCTAACCATTGATGAAAAGATTAGTGACGACCCTGAGCTACTTTAATTTGAGCAAGAGACATGCAAATAATAAAAAAACACGGAGTTACACATGCTTCTATTTTTATTCTGTTGCTCCAGTCCCAAGTAAAAGAGCAAACAAAGAGCTTCTATCATTGTCGCTCCATCACCAAACAAAAGTGCAAACAAAGAGCCGTGCGTGTATTCTCTTATCAAAGCCAAAGCAATATGCATGTATCTATAGTAATCAGACGAGCACTGTTTTGTTCACGAATGGAGTTCCATACGAGAATGGCACCCGCGCATAAACTAATTATTTCCTTTGTATTATATTTGTTCTTTTCTGTATGTTCTGCTGGTCTATATCTGTAAATAGAACTCAAGCACAGATTCAGTAGATCAGTTGGGAACTTTAGGCCTGTCAAACTTTTTTTTTTTTTGCGAACAGTCAAACTTAGTTGATGATCACAAATAAGCCAATAACTATTGGCCAAAGCTTTTCTGACATGGATGCCATGGAGGCATGAGGACCACGTGTGCTCGAATTTGATGAAGATTATGGGTTTGTTTGGTACAACTCAGCTTTACCAAAATAGATGAGACTGCATCTAGATTTTTATGACTTATATATTTGTTAAGGGTGAAATAGTCATCCATTGTCCTATTGGGCTTTGTAACACTCCGGTGTTACGCAATGCATTTGCATGGCAATCATACCGCATGGCATTTCATGTCATCATAATCATGTGTGATAATGTTACAATTTAAATCAAATAAAAGCTTGAAAATGAGATAGGTGATGAAATATATTAATATGATAATCACATTACACCAAAAGTCTTGCAACTATAAACCTTACATCACTTGGAACCCTAGTTCAATTTTTGGAGCAACTAGATGACTCAAATTTTGTCAAAAACTTGTTCAAAAATAATTATTAAAAATATCCAAAAATATCCCCTATTTTAGCTTTTACTCTGCCCTTCAAAATCTATTAAGAATTTTCAGTTGGCCCCTTAATCAAAGTTGTAGAGAATTTAATTCTGAGCAACTTTTATTTTGGGCCAATTCCAGAAAATGTCTTCTTCTTGTTCAAAATAGGGTTTGAAGTTTGAAATTCAGTTGATTTGAAATTTAGAAATTGGAAAAATCGGATTTTTGCCTTAACAGGCCGCCGCCCCAGGTTCGGCCCACGACCAGAAGCGGCCCGCGTCACCGCGCGCGCGCGCCCGCGCAGCGCAGATGGCCTGGCCCAAGCCGCTCGGCCTCTTCCTCCTCCTCCCACGCGCCCGCGCCTCGCTGTCCGCCGCGGCAGGGCGTGCTCGCCGCGTGGCGGCCGCATGCCGGCAACACCGGCCGGGTAGCGCTCGGTCGCCCCCACCAGCGCGTGCGCTCGCTCCTTAACCCCCCCCCTGCAGCGCCTCACCCTTCCTCCTTCTCCTTTGTCGCCTTTGCTCCTTCACAAGGGCAGCAGCAGCGGTTCCGCCTCCGCCACCGCGCGCCCTCGCCGGACATGCGCGTTCCGGCGGCCTCAGCTCACCGCAAGCCGCTCCACCACGCCCCGAGCTTCCTCTCTCTCTGGCGTGGCCCGTGCTCGCCTCAATCACCATTGGTAAGCCTCACATTCGCACCAATCGCTCGCCGGAGTTCCGGCCGAGCTCACCGTGGATTCCCGCTCCGTGGAAACCTCCCCTCCGCTCCCTCTTTTCCTTCGCTCGGGCGCGCATCCCGTTCGCCCCGTCCTACCGGTGCTCGGACGTTGTTTTCCGTGCCGCCCCGTGGCCGGAGAGGCGCTCCCGCCGGTGAGCAGCGCCGCCGAGCCGCCATGGCCGTGGGCAAGCTCGATTTCGAGCCCCTCCGGTCATGCCGTTTGCCTCCACGAGACCGCCTCGTCATGGTGATCACGATGGTGGTGACCTCGTCGCCGGCGACCGCACCGTCGTCGAGATGCGCGGTCAGCGCCCTCCTTTGACTCGGAGAAGCTGACGCGTGGGGCCCAGTTGACCCACGGGCCCGCCTGTCTGTCTCTCCTTGCGCGCGCGTGTACAGGTCGCCGGGTGCACCTAGCAGTCCAGCTGCTGAAGTTTAAAAGGGTTTTTGAAATTGATTTTTCAGAAAATGTATAAATGCTTTAGAAAATTCATAACTTGCTCATTTTAGCTCCAAAAATGGTGAAATAAATTTCTATGGACTCTTTGGAACCAGATCTATGATATAAAATTATTGCATGTAAAATTTGAGATACTTTTCTGTAGAGTTTTTAATTAACTAGTGAAATGGCTGTTTTCTTGTTAAATGCTTAATAAATCCTAGAAAAATCAGAAAAATATGATTTCAAGTTTATTAATCCTTTTGTAACATGTACTTGATAGGGAAATTTTATCTCATGCCTATTCTGTAGAAAAATGTATAGGTGCAGTTCAAATGCTTTCTATCACTAATATTTGTTATTTTTGTTATTTAAATAAATTTGAATAGAACATGCAAGTGATAATTTTTCTCTAATATTTGTTTAGTGTGTAGAAAGTAGGAAAATTTCTAAATCTGTTGTTTGATACTTTTCATAATGTAAAGTATTTTAAATATTCATTTTAGGCCTTAGTTTGTTATTTTTGTATAGTCAGTTCTAGTAATCCAAATGCAGTAAAAATCTTGTGTCAGGCTAGTTTTGATATTAGTAATCCATTGTAATTTTCTAAGATTTTTCTGAGCTACTAAAATATGTGTTGTTGTTCAAGCATAGGGCTAATTAGGGTTTTCATTCATTCTTTAATGCAAAAATAGTTAGTAAAGTATACTTTGGTGTATCTTTGAAGAATCTTGAGTGTTCAAGTACTCTTGCATGGTAGAGAATAGTGGTGGTAGTTTTCGAGTATATGTTCTTGGATGACGTAGACTACCTTGTAGAAGAGTCATAAGTTCCACGTAATCGAATAACGTAACATGCTCATTACATCGCATGCATTCATCATCATCATCATCTCATGTCACTTATGCAATGCACCCATGCATGAGGCACTCATACTTCTGCATCATACAGGATCGCAGGAAGTTACCCCGGCAGTAGTTCCCGAGAACGCAGAGGAGCAGCCCGAGGTGCCGGAGCCGAAGCTGACAGAAGTTGAAGAGGAGGCCGGTGAATAACTTCCGGAGTGCCCCGATCACCGTCCCAGCTCCTTTGAGCGAGGCAAGCCCCGGAGCATTTCTCCCCTGATTTGCAAATAATTATTTATTAACTTCACTTAATTTGATGCATTACGTTTAGGAGTTGTTTGCAAACGTTGCTGCATTCTACCTTGTTTTACCCGATCCTTGTTACCCTGGTGTCTGCGGTCAATAATTGCTTAGCTTGCTTAGACCGGTAGAAGTCGGGTGATTGCCTGTCATCCGCGAGCTATAGGGGATTACCTGGATTTATGTGAAACAATGTCATGTGAGAATAACTAAGTGTCGAAATGAATCTGAGACTGGGCGGAAGCTTGCAGGGTTCTGGACTGTAGTGTCTTCCGTCTATGTCGATTAAGGACCGTCCGATGTCGGGCCTCGGGTCATGTTGAATGCATGCCTCACATTTAGCTGGCCGAATAAAGTACCTTTCGACCGCGAAGCCGGGAGATTATTCGGGCCGAGTGGATTGCCCGCAACGCACTGTACCGGAGCAGTAGTGGCAGGAAACGGGGGCGCGATGATAAGGCCAAAGAGCAGTCGGGCGGCCCCCGGGTACATGTGGTTCGTAGCAAGCTCGCGACCTTACCTAAATGGTTGATTCGGTGACCAATACCTCACTTTAGCGGGTGAGTGAGGTTTGTGTGAGGAATAAATTACCAGCTGGTCAATAATCGATTCGAATCGCCATCGTTCACTGGATAGTGAACACTTGACTTGAGTTACTTCATCGTAGTAACATTGATGAAACACTTGGATAGTTATGTGGAAAATAACATGGTAATTATTGTGAATGATCAATGGTAACCCTTGTTTGTTAATTATATGGTTACTCTAGCATAAATGCAAACATAGTGGACAGGGTAATAAAGATTAAAATATTACATGCTTTTGTAAAAAAAAAGAACTGCTAAGCTAAAAATGCTTTTCTTGCAAATGAGTCAGCTACCCCACCAAAAAGCATATCATGATCCTTGGTGTCATTTTATTTTGGTTCTGTCGGGTAAGTCTAGCTGAGTACCTTCTCGTACTCAGGGCTTTGTTCCCACTTGTTGCAGATGGACAGATGTACTATGGTTATTGTATCAACTGTCTCTACCCTGCGATGGGCGAAGCTTAGGACCATGGGCAGTGGTCCTCCACTACTTCTCGCCTGATGCTTTTGTTGGAAGATGACCGCGAGCTGGCACTTTATTTTGAAAAGTTGTGTGTGCTTTGAACGACTGCTTCCGCTACTTTTATTCGAAACTGGTTTGTAATAACTATGTTTAAACTCCGATGTATTTTGTGCCGCAAACTTCTATGTAACTTATGACGGTAACCGCTAAACTTAGTACGATCTTGGCTGTGATGTGAAATGGTTTGAAATCCGTCGAGATTTCACGGACTACCGGGTTATACGGGCTTAAGTTTGTTAAATTGTCCGTCCGTTGGATGATTTTCTTACTTAATCTCGTATAATTGGGCGGTTCTGTTACAGCTGGCATCGGAGCATGGTTTAGCGTAATTACTATTCATAAGTGTATTTAAAACAAAATTTTGTTTAAAAAGTGTGATTTTCAAACTAAAAGTGTGCCAGTGGTCATATCCTGTATGCCCAGTTAAGGACTCTAGGTGGCTATTTAAGTACTAACTTGGGGTTCTTGCACCATATTTCTCTTTCGTTGCTCATACGGCGTGCTATTGTATGAGTGCCACTTAATTGAGTGGTAATGTATGGATCAGTTACCTCTACGCTTTGGTAAGTGTGAGCTGTGAGAGCATGATCGGATACACCGCCGATCTAGGGAGAGTGCTTATATGATACTAGAATAATTACATGTTTTACCTATGTTTTTATGAAAGTGTCGCATGTATGGGTGTTCTGCCCGTTGAGGCGATGCCGTCAATAGGACGATGTGTTTGGGTAGTTACTACCGTTGTACACGCATCTGGGGATTCGTGTAAAGCGTGTAGGTAGATTTACTGCTTTCATGCATTCATGGGGAATGGGCTGAAATGAATTTTCTACAGGTACATAACAGCGTTATCGTGTAGGCCGAATTAGTTACGTATATGAGAGATCGTTTGTATGCCACCGAATTCACCGTTAGATGTCTTTATTTTCTAAAGTTTGTGAGAACGTAAGACTCGTGCATGCATCATATTGTCTGTGCATTCCATTCATGACATGCATTCCTCCCCTTATAAAAGGATTATCCTATTTTGATAAAAGTGACCTCAACTAAAATATGTTCTCACCGGGTAATTAAAACTTGTGCTATAGATGGCCCGTACGAAGCAGACTGCCCGTAAGTCCACTGGCGGAAGAGCACCCCATCGTCAGCTGGCCCCGCGGGAGCACCGCAATACGGACACTTTTCTAAGCGAGTTTGGCATGCCCACCTTGCTTTGGAGAGTGCTCCATGATGTGGGGTACCCGGAGGGTCAAGAGCCGGTATACTCTTGGAGCGAGAGTCAGTTAGCTGAGGATGGACTTGCTGTCGTGGAAATCACCGTCCCTGCTCTTGGTGATGCGCCAGAATGGGATGGTTGGCATCTGGAGTTTGAAGGGCGCACTCCAGTCGAGGGTGCAGAGGGCGCAGCCTTTCGCGTCATCCGAGACATCATGAGCAGGTTCCCCAATGAGTTGGCAGCAGCTTTGGCCGGTACTTTTCCGAGAGATGATCCTCGCGATGCCATTTGGGTACAGCCGCAGGGAAGTGCCCTGGTTAGAGGCCCCAGTGAAGGACGGGCTAGCGACAACCACACCATGAGTGCCATGTATGCAGCCATCAGAGCATACCAAGGTCTGGAGAATACCTATTGGACCTTGACTGGCCTACGTGGTGATGATCGGCTTGAAGCAAGGAAGCAGAAGAAGAAGCAAGCATGTGCCATAGCTAGCTTGCAGGAGCAGTTGGCTGACATGAGCTTGCAGCGGGACCGAGCTCTCGAGAGAGGCGAGAGTTCCATGCAGCAGGTACAGAGGCTGACTCAGGCCAACAGAAATGCAGACCGCATGATGGAACAGCTAGTACAAGAAAGGAATGAAGCCTGGAACGAGAGGGACCTTCTGAGGCAGAGGGTCGAGGAGCTAGAAGAGTACAATGCCAACTTGCATGAAGAGTTCCATGCCCTCTACAACGGGATGGGCCCGTATGCTCCTCCGAACGTCGCTCAGATGGACATCGACGACGACGCTGCTGCTGAAGGTAGCGATGGCGATGCCTCCGACCTCGACGACGGCCCTGAGGAGTAGGACAGTGTCCTGCGTTAGTAGCTAGGCTTTGTCGCGATGGCCTTCTTTTGGTTTCCATGTAATCATGTTGTATCCTGTTCGATCTTGAGACTGACGACCTTTTGGATCTGGGTTATGTATGTGATACCCGAACGCATAAAAGTCCAGTGTATGTATGCTGGCAACGTGGTTGTATGGAACGCGATGTTGCATTTGAAGTAACTTAATTGGTGCTGTTGTTTTAATTGGAATGTGATTATTGTGCCTCTATTTTCTTGTATGACTTGTTCTCTCCAATGAATTCAGTATGGCATGATTGTTCATTCGAATACAATTTCTACAACTTTGCTCAATTGTTGCTTGTTGCTGAAATATGCAGATGGCAAACACTCGACGTGCCACGTATGAAGCCGCTGAAACTGGTGGCAACGGTGCAGGAGCTGGTGGAAGCGGTGCAAACAACGTCAACCACCAGGAACCACAGCCAGAGCCACATTTGCCCCCTCCACCGCTCACTACAGAGGTGTTCTTCACGCAGTTCCTTGGAAGTCAACGCAATGCTGAACAGTCACAGAGGAATATGGAAGATTTTCTGTGTACCATCGCTAAAAATGTTCAGAGAGGTAATAATCAAGGTGGTGGCCATGGGGTGAACCAGTACAGTAGTTTCAAGGATTTCATGGATACTAGGCCACCTATTTTCAAGGAAGCAGCAGAGCCACTCGATGCCGAAGAATGGATCAACACTATGGAAGATAAGTTCCGTGTGTTGAGGCTGACAGAAGTTCTGAAGACAGAGTATGCTGCACATCAATTACAGGGACCGGCAGGAATGTGGTGGAAGCATCACCGCACCACTTTTCCTCCCAATGCCCAGATTACTTGGAGAGATTTCACTGAAGCTTTTATGGGAGTTTATATTCCCCCAGGGTCGGTTGAGATGAAGCTCGGAGAGTTCTTAGCCTTGAATCAGGGTACTAAGACTGTGACACAGTATCTGCATGCCTTTAACAACTTGTGCCGTTATGCTCCAGACATGGTTGACACAGATGCAAAGAGGATTGCTAGTTTCAAGAGAGGGTTAAGTCCGAAGATGATGAAGCATGTGGGTACCAATACCCGCACCAGATTCAACGACTTTATCAGTGATTGTTTGAAGCAAGAAAAGAACAATAACGCCTACACTGCATCCAAGAATCGCAAGAGGGTGTTTGAGTCAGGACCATCCCAGTCCAGAGTTGTCACTGCAAACCGTTCTTCTTATCGTCCGTCCACACCTGGTGCAAGGTTCAGGCCGCCACAGCATAAAACTCAGAACTACAAGGGACCACAGAAGCCGTACAAGATGGCCGTGCCGCCAACAAAGACCACCGCAGTTGCAGAACAGAGCAACTCTAAGGGAGCTATAGGGTCTGCTGGTACAGTGAAAGGGCCCTGCTACAATTGTGGTCAGCCAGGCCACTTTTCAAAGTTCTGCCCTTATCCGCCTAAAAAGAAGCAACTGACTTACAATGCTCGTGTGCACCACACCACTATTGATGAAGTTCCTGAGGGAGAGCCTGTAACTGCCGGTAAGTTTCTTGTGAACCATCACCCTGCAGTTGTTCTTTTTGATTCTGGATCCTCGCATTCTTTTATGAGTCAAGCATTTGCACGGAAGCATGAACAACTATGTACAGAATTGGGTTATGGTTATCGCATAAGTTCAGCAGGAGCTGATGTGTTGACCAATAAGATGGTTAGAGGGGCAACCCTTGAGTTAGGTAGTCGGAAGTTCCGAGTGAACCTGGTAGTTATGCCTGGACTAGTTTTGGATGTAATAATAGGAATGAACTGGATGAAAGACTGGGGAGCAGTCATAGATACAAGCAGTCGGATGCTTACCCTTAAGGATCCCCAGGCAGAGGGTACTTTCCGGGTACCGTTGCCTAAAAGAACAGACCTTGTGAGTGTGACCTGTGCCATGGAAGTTGTTCCCATCCACCAGATCCCGGTAGTGTGTGAGTTCCCGGATGTGTTTCCAGATGATTTACCTGGCCTTCCTCCAGATAGGGATGTTGAGTTTGGAATCGAGTTGATCTTCGGGACAGCTCCTATTTCAAGGAGACCCTATCGGATGCCTCCGGATGAGTTAGCTGAGTTGAAGAAACAACTGGAAGAATTACTAAAGAAGGGGTTTATCCGCCCAAATAAGTCTGAATGGGGATGTCCTGCACTGTTCATAAAGAAAAAGAAAGAGGGTACTCTCAGGATGTGTGTAGATTATCGACCTCTTAATGCTGTAACCATCAAGAATAAATATCCCTTGCCTCATATCGACATTCTGTTTGATCAGTTGGCTAAGGCTAGGGTGTTCTCCAAGATAGACCTAAGGTCAGGGTATCATCAGATAAAGATTAGACCACAAGATGTTCCGAAAACCGCCTTTTCTACCAGATACGGGTTGTACGAGTATCTTGTTATGTCGTTTGGCCTAACAAATGCTCCTGCATATTTTATGTATCTGATGAATACAGTTTTCATGCTAGAGTTGGACAAGTTTGTAGTTGTCTTCATTGATGACATTCTAGTATACTCTGAGAATGAGAAAGATCATGCAAAGCATCTGAGAGTTGTCTTGACCAGGCTGAGAGACCATAAGTTGTATGCTAAGTTCAGCAAATGTGAATTTTGGTTGAAGAAAGTTCCTTTCCTTGGTCATATTCTATCTGAGAATGGAGTTTCTGTAGATCCGAGTAAAGTGCAAAAGGTTATGGATTGGAAGACTCCAACCACAGTGTCAGAAGTCAGGAGTTTCCTAGGGTTAGCTAGTTACTATCGCCGCTTTATCCCAGACTTCTCGAAGATTGCCAAGCCAATGACAAGCCTGTTACAGAAAGATCACAAGTTTGTGTGGACAGAGGAGTGTGAGACAGCTTTCCATACCTTGCGGAAACTGTTGACCACTGCTCCAGTTCTTGCACAGCCCGACATCGAGAAACCTTTTGATGTGTTCTGTGACGCATCAAAAATAGGATTAGGATGTGTTCTGATGCAAGAAGGAAGAGTCATTGCTTATTCCTCCCGGCAGTTGAGAAAACATGAAATCAATTATCCGACACATGATCTTGAGCTTGCCGCTGTAGTGCATGCCTTGAAGATTTGGAGACACTATTTACTTGGTAATGTGTGCAACATTTTCACTGATCATAAGAGTCTCAAGTACATTTTCACCTAACCAGAATTGAACATGAGACAGCGAAGATGGTTAGAACTAATCAAAGATTACAACTTAAATGTACAGTATCACCCTGGAAAGGCCAATGTGGTAGCCGATGCTTTGAGTAGAAAGTCACATTGTCTGAATATGCAACCCTTGCTTGAAGATGGTTTCGATCTAATGCACCCTGCCGTGTTACATAGTATTCAGGTCAGTTGTTCCTTAGAGAGTAAGATAATAGAAGGTCAGAAAGCAGACAAAGGGATATTCCACATCAAAAAGAAAATTAAAGAAGAACCCTCGAAACACTTCCGGGTGGATGAGCAAGATGTGTTGTGGTTCGACAACCGTCTTGTTGTTCCAAAGGATAGAGAGCTTAAGAATAAGATTATGGGCGAAGCTCATCTCTCTAAGTTGTCCATTCATCCTGGCAGCAGTAAAATGTATCAAGAGCTAAGACCTTGTTATTGGTGGACCAAGATGAAGAAGGAAATTGCAGCTTATGTAGCCAGATGTGACACATGTTGTAGAGTGAAAGCAATTCACATGAAACCTGCCGGATTGCTACAACCTTTGTCAGTACCTAGTTGGAAGTGGGATGATATAAGTATGGATTTTATCACGGGTCTACCCACTACTCAGAAAGGCCACGATTCTATTTGGGTAATTGTGGATCGTCTTACCAAGACAGCCCACTTTTTGCCTGTCAAAACGGAATATAGACCACCTCAATATGCCGAGAAGTATATTGCGGAGATTGTGAGATTGCATGGCATACCAAAGACTATAGTGTCTGACAGAGGGTCACAGTTCACTGCTCACTTTTGGGAGCATTTGCACAAAGGTTTGGGGACTAGTCTGATTCGTAGCACTGCCTATCATCCTCAAACCGATGGTCAGACTGAAAGAGTTAATGCTGTTTTAGAGGATATGTTAAGAGCTTGTGTGTTGTCTTCCAGAGGTTCTTGGGAGTCATGGTTACCGTTAGCAGAGTTCGCATACAATAACAGCTATCAAGAAAGTATCAAGATGGCACCTTTTGAGGCTCTGTATGGCCGAAAGTGTAGAACACCTTTAAACTGGATTGAGCCAGGAGAAAGAAGGTATTATGGTATTGACTTCGTGGAGGAAGCCGAAAAGAAAGTTCATATCATCCAGCAGAATATGAGAGCAGCTCAGTCACGTCAGAAAAGTTATGCAGATAAGAGGAAGAGACCGCTTGTGTTCAAAGTTGGTGACTATGTTTATCTAAAAGTCACGCCAATGAAAAAGAAGCGGTTTGGTGTACGCAGAAAGCTTGCCGCCAGATTTGTAGGACCTTACAAAATCTTGGAAAGGAAGGGTCCCGTGGCTTACAAATTGGAATTATCAGAGTCAATGGGTGCTATATTCCCAGTTTTTCATGTATCACATCTCAAGAAGTGTTTGTGCGTTCCAGAGGAAACGATTGAACCTCGAGGCATAAAACTCAAGTCAGATCAGGTGTATCGTGAGCAGCCAGTTCGAGTCTTGGATTCCAAGGAGAGGGCTACTCGAAACAGTGTGGTGAAAACATATAAGATACAATAGAGTCATCATGATGAAGGGGATGCTTCTTGGGAAACGGGTGAATACTTACAAAAGGCATACGAAGATTTTTATAATAAATGGTTCATAACCCAAATCTCGGGACGAGATTTTTATAAGGGGGGAGGGCTGTAACACTCCGGTGTTACGCAATGCATTTGCATGGCAATCATACCGCATGGCATTTCATGTCATCATAATCATGTGTGATAATGTTACAATTTAAATCAAATAAAAGCTTGAAAATGAGATAGGTGATGTAATATATTAATATGATAATCACATTACACCAAAAGTCTTGCAACTATAAATCTTACATCACTTGGAACCCTAGTTCAATTTTTGGAGCAACTAGATGACTCAAACTTTGTCAAAAACTTGTTCAAAAATAATTATTAAAAATATCCAAAAATATCCCCTATTTTAGCTTTTACTCTGCCCTTCAAAATCTATTAAGAATTTTCAGTTGGCCCCTTAATCAAAGTTGTAGAGAATTTAATTCTGAGCAACTTTTATTTTTGGGCCAATTCCAGAAAATGTTTTCTTCTTGTTCAAAATAGGGTTTGAAGTTTGAAATTCAGTTGATTTGAAATTTGGAAATTGGAAAAATCGGATTTTTGCCTTAACAGGCCGCCGCCCCAGGTTCGGCCCGCGACCAGAAGCGGCCCGCGTCACTGCGCGCGCGCCCGCGCAGCGCAGACGGCCCGGCCCAAGCCGCTCGGCCTCTTCCTCCTCCTCCCGCGCGCCCGCGCCTCGCTGTCCGCCGCGGCAGGGCGTGCTCGCCGCGTGGCGGCCGCATGCCGGCAACACTGGCCGGGTGGCGCTCGGTCGCCCCCACCAGCGCGCGCGCTCGCGCCTTAACCCCCCCCCCCCCCCCCCCCCCCGCGCAGCGCCTCGCCCTTCCTCCTTCTCCTCTGTCGCCTTTGCTCCTTCACAAGCGCAGCAGCAGCGGTTCCGCCTCCGCCACCGCGCGCCCTCGCCGGACACGCGTGTTTCGGCGGCCTCAGCTCACCGCAAGCCGCTCCACCTCGCCCCGAGCTTCCTCTCTCTCTGGCGTGGCCCGTGCTCGCCTCAATCACCAGTGGTAAGCCTCACATTCGCACCAATCGCTCGCCGGAGTTCCGACCGAGCTCACCATGGATTCCCGCTCCGTGGAAATCTCCCCTCCGCTCCATCTTTTCCTTCGCTCGGGCGCGCATCCCGTTCGCCCCGTCCTCCCGGTGCTCGGACGTTGTTTTCCGTGTCGCCCCGTGGCCGGAGAGGCGCTCCCGCCGGTAAGCAGCGCCGCCGAGCCGCCATGGCCGTGGGCAAGCTCGATTTCGAGCCCCTCCAGTCATGCTGTTTGCCTCCACGAGACCGCCTCGTCATGGTGATCACGATGGTGGTGACCTCATCGCCGGCGACCTCACCGTCGTCGAGATCCGCGCGGTCAGCGCCCTCCTTTGACTCGGAGAAGCTGACGCGTGGGGCCCAGTTGACCCACGGGCCCGCCTGTCTGTCTCTCCTTGCGCGCGCGTGTACAGGTCGCCGGGTGCACCTAGCAGTCCAGCTGCTGAAGTTTAAAAGGGTTTTTGAAATTGATTTTTCAGAAAATGTATAAATGCTTTAGAAAATTCATAACTTGCTCATTTTAGCTCCAAAAATGGTGAAATAAATTTCTATGGACTCTTTGGAACCAGATCTATGATATAAAATTATTGCATGTAAAATTTGAGATACTTTTCTGTAGAGTTTTTAATTAACTAGTGAAATGGCTGCTTTCTTGTTAAATGCTTAATAAATCCTAGAAAAATCAGAAAAATATGATTTCAAGTTTATTAATCCTTTTGTAACATGTACTTGATAGGGAAATTTTATCTCATGCCTGTTCTGTAGAAAAATGTATAGGTGTAGTTCAAATGCTTTCTATCACTAATATTTGTTATTTTTGTTATTTAAATAAATTTGAATAGAACATGCAAGTGATAATTTTTCTCTAATGTTTGTTTAGTGTGTAGAAAGTAGAAAATTTCTAAATCTGTTGTTTGATACTTTTCATAATGTAAAGTATTTTAAATATTCATTTTAGGCCTTAGTTTGTTATTTTTGTATAGTCAGTTCTACTAATCCAAATGCAGTAAAAATCTTGTGTCAGGCTAGTTTTGATATTAGTAATCCACTGTAATTTTTTAAGATTTTTTTGAGCTACTAAAATATGTGTTGCTGTTCAAGCATAGGGCTAATTAGGGTTTTCATTCATTTTTTAATGCAAAAATAGTTAGTAAAGTATACTTTGGTGTATCTTTGAAGCATCTTGAGTGTTCAAGTACTCTTACATGGTAGAGAATAGTGGTGGTAGTTTTCGAGTACATGTTCTTGAATGACGTAGACTACCTTGTAGAAGAGTCATAAGTTCTACATAATCCAATAACGTAACATGCTCATTACATCGCATGCATTCATCATCATCATCATCTCATGTCACTTATGCAATGCACACATGCATGAGGCACTCATACTTCTGCATCATAAAGGATCGCAGGAAGTGACCCCGGCAGTAGTTCCCGAGGACGCAGAGGAGCAGCCCGAGGTGCCGGAGCCGGAGCTGACAGAAGCAGAAGAGGAGGCCGGTGAAGAGCTTCCGGAGTGCCCCGATCACCGTCCCAGCTCCTTTGAGCGAGGCAAGCCCCGGAGCATTTCTCCCCCGGTTTGCAAATAATTATTTATTAACTTCACTTAATTTGATGCATTACGTTTAGGAGTTGTTTGCAAACGTTGCTGCATTCTACCTTGTTTCACCTTGTTTTACCCGATCCTTGTTACCCTGGTGTCTGCGGTCAATAATTGCTTAGCTTGCTTAGACCGGTAGAAGTTGGGTGATTGCCTATCATCCGCGAGCTATAGGGGATTACCTGGATTTATGTGAAAGAATGTCATGTGAGAATAACTAAGTGTCGAAATGAATCTGAGACCGGGCGGAAGCTTGCAGGGTTCTGGACTGTAGTGTCTTCCGTCTGTGTCGATTAAGGACCGTCCGATGTCGGGCCTCGGGTCATGTTGAATGCATGCCTCACATTTAGCTGGCCGAATAAAGTACCTTTCGACCGCGAAGCCGGGAGATTATTCGGGCCGAGTGGATTGCCCGCAACGCACTGTACCGGAGCAGTAGTGGCAGGAAACAGGGGCGCGATGATAAGGCCAAAGAGCAGTCGGGCGGCCCCCGGGTACATGTGGTTCCTGGCAAGCTCGCGACCTTACCTGAATGGCTGATTCGGTGACCAATACCTCACTTTAGCGGGTGAGTGAGGTTTGTGTGAGGAATAAATTACCAGCTGGTCAATAATCGATTCGAATCGCCATCGTTCACTGGATAGTGAACACTTGACTTGAGTTACTTCATCGTAGTAACATTGATGAAACACTTGGATAGTTATGTGGAAAATGACATGGTAATTATTGTGAATGATCAATGGTAACCCTTGTTTGTTAATTACATGGTTACTCTAGCATAAATGCAAACATAGTGACCAGGGTAATAAAGATTAAAATATTACATGCTTTTGTAAAAAAAAAGAACTGCTAAGCTAAAAATGCTTTTCTTGTAAATGAGTCAGCTATCCCACCAAAAAGCATATCATGATCCTTGGTGTCATTTTATTTTGGTTCTGTCGGGTAAGTCTAGCTGAGTACCTTCTCGTACTCAGGGCTTTGTTCCCACTTGTTGCAGATGGACAGATGTACTATGGTTATTGTATCAACTGTCTCTACCCTGCGATGGGCGAAGCTTAGCACCATGGGCAATGGTCATCCACTACTTCTCGCCTGATGCTTTTGTTGGAAGATGACCGCGAGCTAGCACTTTATTTTGAAAAGTTGTGTGTGTGCTTTGAACGACTGCTTCCGCTACTTTTATTCGAAACTGGTTTGTAATAACTATGTTTAAACTCCGATGTATTTTGTGCTGCAAACTTCTATGTAACTTATGATGGTAACCGCTAAACTTAGTACGATCTTGGCTGTGATGTGAAATGGTTTGAAATCCGTCGAGATTTCACGGACTACCGGGTTATACGGGCTTAAGTTTGTTAAATTGTCCGTCCGTTGGATGATTTTCTTACTTAATCTCGTATAATTGGACGGTTCTGTTACTGGCTTGTTGCACGACGCTGGGACCTACAACCCGCCTTGTTGGCTACCTGGTTGCCATGCCCGTGCCGCCGCTGCAGGCGCTCGACGTGTCGAGCAACAAACCTGGCGGACCTTGTCTGGCTCAACGCAAGCAACAAAAGTTTCGAGAGTGTGTGATCCTTTTGTTCAGTGCAGATAGCCCGGCCCTTGCCGTTCTTGAGCTCTCGGTAAACCAGCTCAGTTGAGGCATCCGATCAAAGATGCCCTCAACCGTCTCTTGTCCGTCTGTCACAATGCCGCCGTGGTCAGAGGTCGCACATAACAGTGTCATGTCGCCTGGCAGTGCGCCACTCCCTATCCAGAGCCTGGCTGGACTCACTTATTTATTGGGCGCCATCGATGGGGTGACATGAACTTCTCAAGTTGTCGTCCTGCTCCCATGGCATGAGTCTATTCGCGACCGTAGGGACGAGAGCTGACTTTCCGCACTTGAGCAGACAACAGGGTAGGGCAGGACCAGCAGGTGCACGACCTTCTCTCGTCGCTTGACAACTTTCGCAGGCACATGCTAGGCTGGGCAGGTGCTTCAGGTGCCTGCGCCGCGACCACCGAGCAGCAAGCTGCAGAGATCCAATCATGTGCTTCTATTGTCGTCGTTCCGGCCATGGAGCGACAGTGTAGAGAGAAAATAAGAAGCTCAACGGTGACACGTGCTTAGTGCATCTCCACCAGATTGAGTATCCCCTATATCCTTAAAAATCTTATATAGGGGATTGAGAAAACTGAATTGAAAGTTTTAAGGGAGGACTGCTGGAGCAGATTGAGCATATTTCTTTTGCTTCGATCCCTTCTATTATTGCTGGTTTTAATGAAAGGGGATTGATTTTACTCAATCCGGTAGAGATGCTCTTACATACAGAGAATCATGGTGCCCGGTGAGAGTTAGATAAAAGAACAATTACCAATATACCTTAACAAGGAAAAAGTGAATTTTATGAATTACCTTACTCAGTTAATTTAATGGTAAAAAATATAAAAGGGAAAAAACATAAATCTTTAATTTGACCCAATCTGTTTGGACATTGGACTATTTAATTTAGGCGAGGCATTCTTTATTCATTGCCACAAAACTAGTCATTTTAGAATTAGGTGAGATTTCCTCCAACTATTGTTGTGATGAATTCGTTTTCTGAATAATTCATGCGTTTAACTGATTATATTAAACACACGCATAGATTTTGGTTTCTCTATGGGTCCATATGCCTGCTGAGCTACTTTACTTGGAGCTGGACGGCAGCTGCATCCATCTTTATTCTTTCTCCAGCCCCAAGCAAAGCAAAGAGCTATTCTTTTCCGAAAGCAAGCCATGTCCAAAGCTCTTAGCTGAAGCTCACTTCACATGCATGGAACAGATCAGACAGAGCTTTGCTAGAAAACAGAGAGGCCACACACGGACATACCTGCCGTTTCGACCACTTGGATCTGGATCCCCTCACCACACACCAGTTTCCTAGCTAGGAGAAGGTGAAGGAATAGCACCAGCATTTCTGAAGATCCTGAAGCTGATAGCTGGCTGCCAGAGGTAACTCTTCGGAATTATACATGCTTATAGTAGCAGTTATAAGTTGCACCACCTTTGGTTTAATTCGATATCTCAATAATAATTAGCTATGCTATATATATGGATTAATATGTGTGTTCTACTATATGTGGGCTAGAATTCGTATTTGGTCTGAGGAGCAGAGATGTAACAGATATGTGGGGCTTCTTCACTTAGTTTGCTGGTCCTTCCTATATATACACGGAAAATCGTCAAGCCTCGAAGGGTACGTCTTCTCTCCCTCTATGCAGATACATACAGTACTCCCGAAACATAGATCGACATGGTCAGCGACGTTTTGTAACTGCATGCTTCGAGTATGGCCAAGCCCGTTTGTTCCAGTACACATGTATGTATATCATATTATTACTCGTACTTGGGAGTATATAGTACTAGTACAAATTAGGAACTCTGGCTTGCATGGGGCTGGCTCTCATGCCCTCGTACACAGTGTCGTCAGAACCCACCCGCAGGGTATATAGAAAGACTAGGCGGACGTCCATCGAGAACGCTCGCTTGAGAGGGGCTTGTCGATCTTTCCTGCAGTATACAAGAAACAATCGGTGAACAATTATTTGAGCTCAAAATTGCTAGCTTCTTCCTCGGATTAGTTAGATTAGATTCCAGCCTCTAGTCCTTCAATCATGCCGTACCTAGCTAGCTACTGGTTCAAAGCCGTCCGACCAAATTTCTAATTCCAAACTACATTTTGCTTCCTTTTCGATCATGTATCAACACGTACCATCATCAAGCAAAACAAGTGACACGTCATGCACTGCACTGGAGACGTTATATATCTTCCAAATCCAACGCCCAGCCAATAATCCTTCCCTTGCTGCTTCACCTGATAATTTAAGACAAGCCGATTTCAATACATTGCTGCAGCAGCATGTCTTTCAATTGATCAAACTAGCACATATATGACCACATAATTTAATTAACATGTCAGAATTGGCTTTTCGCTGTTCACGTAAAATATATATGATCCGAGCCAAATTTAAGTGCTAACAGAAGAATTGCACATCGACAAGGTCATCCATAGATCGATGGAGCGGGAGAACCTGTAGGGTCTTGGCTGAAATTATTAAAATCTTTAACACAAAATTGTCCCCCTTTTTTCATAAACAATCAATTATGGACATGATTTAATATGTCAAATTTGGCTATTCGTGTTCAGGTAAAATATGATCCGAGCCAACATTAAGTGCTAACAGAAGAATTGCCCATCGACAAGGTCATGCATGGATCGATGGAGTGGGATAACATGTAGGGATTTGGTTGAAATTATTAAAATATTAACGCAAAATTGTCCTATTTTTCTATATCTATATAGGCAGAGAATCATGGTGCCCAGGGAGAGTAAGATAAAAGAACAATTACCAACATACCCTTATTAATAAAAATTAAATTTTAAAATTGCCTTCGTTAGTTAATTAATTGGTAAAATAAGAAAAAGGAAAAAACATAAATCTTGAATTTGGGTTACCTTGGAAAGTGAAAGAGCAAATTGACCCAAACTGTTTGGACTATTAAATTTATGCGAGGCATTCTTTATTCATTGCCATAAAACTAGTCATTTTATAATTATTAGGTCAGATTTCCTCCCAATGCTGTTGTGACGAATTTGTTTTCTGAATAATCCTTGCGTTCAACTGATTATGTTATACACATGCATAGGTTTTGGTTTCTCTTCGGGTCCATATGACGATTTGCTGAGCTACTTAGCACTGGACGACAGCTGCATCCATCTTTATTCTTTCTCCAGCCCCAAGCAAAGAGCTATACTTTTCCGAAAGCTAGCCATGTCCAAAGCTCTTACCTGAAGCTCATTTCACTTGGAACAGATCAAACAGAGCTTTGATAGAAAACAGAGGCCACATACCTGCAGTTTCCACCGCTTGGATCTGGGTCCCCTCACCACACACCAGTTTACTAGCTGGGAGAAGGTGAAGGAATAGCACCGCCATTTCTGAATATCCTGAAGCTAGATAACTGGTTGCCAGAGGAGGTAACTCTTCTGAATTATACATGCTTAGCAGTTTTTAGTTGCACCTTTGGTTTAATTGTTCTCAATAATAGGTAGCTATGCTAGCTATATGGGTTAACATGTATGTTGTTGTTCTATATATGGGCCAGAACTCGTGTTTGGTGTGAGGTGCAGAGATGTGACAGATATGTGGAGCTTCTTCGATTAATTTGTTGGTCCTTCCTATACACAGAGAAATTCGTCATGCCTTTCGTTAATTTGGTATGTCTTCTCTCTCCCTCCATGCAGCTACTGAAACATAGATCCACATGGTCACTTATATGGTCAGTGATGCTGCTCGAAGTATGGCTCTCATGTTAACCGCGCTAGGAGAATGCCTTCGTGCACTGGCAGCGGCTCCTAGCTTGCAGCCCCTCTGTGAGAACCGGCCTGGATAGTGTCAGAACAGACCAGTATGGTATATAGACTGACTAGGTCGTCCATCGATCCATCAAAAGATCGCTTCAGAGGGGTTTGTTTTTCCTCTATACAAGAAATAATCGGCGAACAATGAGCTCATGAGAATAGCAATACGGTTTCCTCGGATTAGATTTCAGCCTCTATAGTCCTTCAATCAAGTCGTAGTTGTACTGGTTCAAATTCGTCCGATCAATTTTCTAAGTGCCA
Organism: Saccharum spontaneum; assembly: GCA_022457205.1. NCBI lineage: Eukaryota > Viridiplantae > Streptophyta > Magnoliopsida > Poales > Poaceae > Saccharum > Saccharum spontaneum. The sequence continues at coordinate 6,471,920 of CM039602.1, read as the reverse complement.
AACTATATTTTGCTTTTCAAACTTCCTTCTGGGACCAATATGACTGCGTGTCGCGGACGGACTCTAGCCCACGCAAGCACTACCACTGCCGTCCCTCTCCATGCATGCCTGCATAAACGACGCTAGTTAATTCTCTGTTGCCCGCTTTGCTTCCTTTTCGATCATGTATGAACAACATCAGCCATCAAGCAAAACTAAAGATGAGCATGCAGCCCGTGGCCCAGTGGCCTGGCACGAGGCATTTTTTAGCCCGGCCAAAGCATGGCCCGGCCCGGTGGCCAGCGGGCCCGGGTCAGCCCAGCCCGAAGGACCAGGCCATGCCTAGACCGCTCCCCTAGCCTGGCAGGCGGCACGGCCTGGCCCGGTGAAATGTGCTAGGCCCGGTGCCTAGCAAGCATCCCAACCCATTTCCACCGTAACCCTTACTTTCATCCCACTTCCCGCATCTCCATCCCCCATGCCGCATTCTCGCTTCGCGCAGATGCGCTTTGCAGTCGCGACCCCACCTCCTCCTTGCCGCCCGCGCCACCAGCAGCCTCCTCCACCTCCCCCCTTTGCCACCGCTCGCCCTCGTGCCCACCTCCACGCGACGCTAACTCCATGCCACGGACGCGCCACCTTCGCGGCCAGCGCAAATGTCAGACTCCAATGGCGCAAGCAGCAGCGGCCTCCTCTGTGGCTAAAGGAGAGTGCGCCGTCCGCCTACCCTGCTCCATGCCTCTATCCAGCCGCCTGGGGCAGGATCCACCTCGGTCTTCCACTCTTCCACGGCCACGCCCCCCACATGACCGGTCGTGGACGGCAGATCCACCTCCATCAAGCCTGCCTGCACGCGGACCTAATGCCCGGCCTCCTTGGCTGGCTGTGCTTATCGGGCTAGCCCGGCCCGAAAATCGGCCCGACAGGCTGTGCCTGGGCCGTCAGCCAGGCATGAAGGCCCAAGGCGGCACGGCCCGGTGGCACGCTGGGCCCTGCCTTGCCGTGCTCGGTCGGGCTGGGTGGCCCGAATGCTAGCTCATCTTTAAGCAAAACAAGTGACACGTGATGCACTGGACTCATAATCTTCCAAATCCTTACTTTGCTGCTTCACGTGATATTAATTTCAAACATGTCTTCACCCGTTTCAATACAATACATTGCTGTAGCAGCATGTCTTCACCGGTTCACCCAAATAATCAACAGAAGAACATAAATTGGTTGTGTAGCATTGAAAGATTGCGATCTCTGTGAAATACCATAGAAAGTTTGCGCCCTCGTAAAATACCAACGAAAGATTGAACCATGAAATAAAAATAGCATTATGTTAAAATAAAGTGACGGAACTGACAGTAGCCTCCGTCAGGCCGTCGGCTCGCCGCGAATAGGAACGGCTCCTGCGGCACTACCGCCACCACGTGCCGCAGCGCCCGCAGGTTATGCTTGTGCACGTCCTTGCCATCCGGGTTCTTGCCCCGCCCCGTCCTGCCCTCCGTGCCGATGCCTCTCCCCGATCCCGATCTGTGTGCCTGTAACCTGCGTGTGATGGAGGCGGCGCAGCAGGAGGAGGAGGAGGGCCCCTGCAGCGGGTCCGAGGTCGCGGACCATAGTTCGAGCGGTGCTGCTCGATGTCCTCAACCCAAGGTAATAAATAGCGGCGGTAGCGGCCGCAACTGCACCCGCAATAGCGGTAGCAGTCCATTGCCGCTACCGCTATGAGTTAGCGTTCTGAACTTTGCATCCTGGAACTTTGCGGCTGCAATTCTGAATAGCGGGCCGATATTGCGGTCGCAATTGCACGTAGCAGGCCGCAATAGCATGGAAGCAAATATCCCTAATTAGTCCAGCCCACTATAACTCACACCCAAAATTCAAATACTCACGCATCGGCTGTGAAATTTAAAATTATTCATGATATATGTACTTAAAATTATTTATACTCATTATTCATGATATATGTAGTTAAAATTATATGGGACTATCAGGTGCCGTTATTGGAACTTATCGTCCGCAATATCGTCCGCTATCCGCAATCCGCTACCTCGACATCAATCCGCGCTATACGCTATTTATTACCTTGCCTCAACCACATCGGCAACATCAAGGCGCTCGGCAGCTGCGCCTTCGTCTCACGCCGCTTCCACGCGCTCATGCTGCTCATCGACTCCGTCTTCGGCCACATAGACTATGAAATCCAGATGACCCACCGCCCTCCTCCTCCTCGGCCGTACCAGGCTCCCCGCCGCACCAGGCACCAGCTGCGGGCGCGCTCGGCACTGACGATGGCGTGCTCCTAAAGTGGAAGGCCGACTTCTGCTCCACCCTAGGCAGCTGCTTCATCCTCGGTTGGTCTCGTCCAAGCTGCCAACAGGGCCATGGTCCGGCGGTGGCGAAGGCGATGCGCTGCATCTGGCCTCCAGAACCTGCTGTTGGACATGTGCTTCTTCAACTCGGCAAGGACACGTGCTTCTGGCCACCGGAACGTGCTAGCGCTGGTGCAGCGGTTCAACGAGCCCAAGTCCTGGCAAGGACGTGCGCAAGCACAACCTACGGGCACTGCGGCAAGCGGCACGTGGTGACGGGGGTGCCGCAGGAGCCATTCCTGTTCGCGGCGAGCACCCACGAAAACATCGCATACGGGCACAACGGAGGCTTCCGTCACTTCCATGACTTAATTTTAATAGAATGCTACTCTTAATTCACGGTCCAGTCCTTAGCTGGAAGGTGCGTGCGAGCGCACCTTAGGGGTACAGCCCCCGAGCCCCCAGGCGAACCGAGGGGGATCGGTCGGGGGTCTTTTGGTCAGGAACCTCTTGCCTCTGGAGTTTAACATACCCCTGTCAACGAAATACCGTTGGCAGTCCACCGAGTGGTATGCCCACGATGGTAGATTGTGTGGTAGAGGTGCGCGTGATCACGAACTAGATGGTAATACAAGCATCGAGACACAAGATTTAAACAGGTTTGGGCTGTCAATACGACGTAATACCCTACATCCTATGTTCTGATGGATTGTATTGAGATATTTGGGATGCCGACTATGGGACCCCTGTTCCTCCTTATATACTCAGGTGGGGTAGGGTTACAAGAAAAATATCCTAGTCGACTATATAATAGATATTCTATTTAGATTACAATTTTCATAAAAGTCCTAGCATATCTTCTACCGTCTTGTGGTACCCGGGGACCACAACTAGTCCCCGCGCGTCTTATATCTGCTGAGCAACGCCGCCTTGATTACATCCGAGCAGTCAAATTTGAAGTCGACTAGTTTAATTGGTAATCCGACCGGTTCAACGTGTAGTCCAAGTGGTAAATTAGGCAGTCGACCGGTTTAATTGGTGATCTAGCCAGTGAAAATGGTTGCGGACCAATTTAACTGGTTGATAGGCCTCGGACCTACTCAAGTAAGGCTTGCCAGTAGGACGTAAGGGGCTCAAAATTAAATTTGAGATTTCTTCACTTCAGTTGAAGTGTAGCCTCTTAGACTCCGTTTACGAGGTCGGATGATTATCATCCATGACGTAGTCAATATAAGGAGGGTAATTAGGAAAATAGCACTACATTTACCGCCAGGTGAAGTGTAGCCACTTAGTCCCCGAGCCTGCTAGTAGGTGAATAATTCACTTGATGTCAGGGTCAAAAAATAGAAGACTCCAGATGCGTAGCCGATCACACAGTCAGTCCCCAGCTTAGCTGAGGAAAGTACGCTCACCGCGAGGTGAAGTGTCCACACTTAGTTTCCAAGCCGGCTAGAAGATAGAGAAACATCTTATAGCAGGGTCAAAGAAATTAAGTCAAAATATTTTACAAGATCAAAGGACTAAGCAGCGTCGTCTTGATGTTGTCCAAGCATTTTAACGTGCAGCCGACCAGTTCAACTGGTAATCCGACCCGTTTAACTAGTAGTCCATCAGATAAAATAAACAGCCGACCAGTTTAACTGGTCTGCAGGCCTCGAACTTGCTCGAGTAGGATATTCTAGTGTTGATGCGTGAAATAACCAGCGTCATCTACCATGTACTTCTCGACTGATCCAGTCCCCGAGCGTAAATAATAAGCTTGTTGACTAAATCAGGCCCCTGTATACAAATATGTAGAATGAGTAGTACATGATATAAAATAAAATATATGAACTTGGCGATGAAGGCGTCAGAGCAGAGTTGATAAACATTATGTTTGGTTAAAGTTTGTTCATATTTTAAATATGAGTAATTTCCTTCCGGTTGGTTCTGTATTGCATCACCAACTCCGACTAGCCCATGCCCCATAGTGTTGAGTGACCGGAACCCGTGTACGCGTAAGAGAATGTGCGTCGCCGAAGAGCCACTGCCGACTGCCCATAACGCAGAGCGCTGGCGCCCGTGTATGTGTACGTGTAGGTGCGAGATCGAGCACAGGGCTGCTTCTGGATAACACGAATAAGAATGTGGTTAGTCGGCGAGAGGGTGGAGAGCAAATGAAGTATCTTAAACATGAAGAATTAATGGAGAAAAACCGATTGGAGAATCACCGAGGAGAAAACTTTAATAAATAAAAATATAGGAAGAGTACTTATCTTTAGTCAGAAAGTCTGGTTGTCGGCGGCGTATGACGTTATCTGATCGGCATTGATGAAATTGCTCGGCCCTCGAGCCGTTATCTGGTTGACGTTGACGAAATTGTCCTGCCCTCTATCGTCATGGCGGCGGTCACAGTCATCATAGCGTCATTCTTCGTGGCAATCGTCGTTACGACGCGGCAGGCGGTCAGAGTCCGAGCGCGTTGTCCTTATATTACTGGCCGGCATTTGGCAGATCAGAATCGGGGAGATCGTTTCGATCTGGTCGGAGAAGCGACGCTGCATGGCGCTTTGATAAACGGCTTGGGCGGCTTGCTTGGTGGCTCGGACGACTTTCATGTAGGAATCAGATCGTGCTCGAGTCGGATCCCATGTTGGAGGCAGGTCACGAGGATTCTTGTGTGTGTGACTCGTGCATACGTGTACGCGTATATGCAGAAACCAAGACTTTTGGCTAGCTTGCTTTTAGCTTGTCGGCCGATGTATGCTTGATTCTTTCAATAGATTGTTTGCTTGCGTCATCAAGCGTGCATGAAGCTGTAGGTGGCGTGGTATGTCTCAGACGCAGCCTCCTTGTCGTAGTTGCCGGGTTGTAGTTGCGGGGCTGTCATGTCGACGATGGCGTGTTGCATCTCAAACACGGCCTTCCCATCGTGGTACTGCACGTGCTCGCGTACCACCGCCGTCGCGGGGTGCTCCTCCAGGTAACCCGGCGTAGCGTCGAGCATGTCGATTGGCGCCGAGTAGCGGTCCGTGGACGCGATTTAGGCAGGTTCAGAAACTAGATGGTAATACCAGCACCGAGGCACAAGATTTAGGCAGGTTCAGACCGTCAATATGACGTAATACCCTACATCCTATATTCCGATGGATTGTATTGAGATATCTGGGATGCTAACTAGGGGACCCTTGCCCCTCCTTATATACTCCGAAGGGGTAGAGTTACAATTAATGTATCCTAGTCGACTATATGGTAGGTATTCTATGTAGATTACAAACCATAAGAGTCCTAGCATATCTTCTACCATCTTGTGGTACCTAGGGATATATCCCCCACAACCCCGATGTTAAGATCTCGTCACCGCCCAAGCACTGCCTTGTGCATTGGGCCAGGCCAGACTGTGTCGAGTATCAATATTAGGGACACCCAGCGGAAGGAAGCCAGTGGCCATCAACATTAATTCACCCGGACGGTTAAGGGCATGATTGCGGTACTCGCACGATCCTTCTGGGGAGGACTCCGTCTTGCCCAACCCCAAGGGCGCGGGCTCCGTCTCGTCCGACACCAAGGGCGCGGGCTCCATCTCGCCCGACCCTTCGAAGGGGGACTCCGCCTTGCCCGACCCCGAGGGTGCGAATTCGGCCTCGGGCTAGAGCATAGGCCCCCGTGGGGGGCCTGCACTGTCTCCAGCCACGACGGATGTGGGAGCACGAAGCCCGGGGTCAAACTTCTGGCACCGGGAAGGGAGTAGGCACGCCTCGACGCGACCCGTGGCCGTGACAGGCCATGCCCGGGAGCTCACGTCGCCCATGGCGTTGAGCAGGCCAACACTATGTTGCCTAACCCCGATACGACTTCCGTCAAGGGCGCCAGTTGACCATGTTGTCCACCAGGACGGGACAAGGCGCCATGACCGAATGACAACGTCCACGTGTGGCGCCAATAACAAGTACGACCGCGACTTGGAGCCGTCCCCATCGTCATCTACAGGACCAATGGGACCCGCACAAGGAGGCAAAGGATGATGCAACCCTGGAAGCCCTTTTCCACCTCGTTTTCTCTCTCTCTCTCTCATGTAACCTATACCTTCCCCTTAGCCTATAAAAAGGGGAGGCAGGACACCCCACGAGGGCAAGGCAATAGAGGCCACCAAATCCAACTCCACTCCATTCGACTCTTCCATCATAGACTTGGGACCTCTCCCTCTCTCACCCGTTTGTAACCCCTACTATAAACAAGTGCCGGTAACACGAGCAGCCCCAAACTAAACGTAGGGACGTTCTACCTGAACCAGTATAATTCTTGTGTCCTCCAAGCACACCATCCAGGCCAGCTGTGCAAATACAAATTTACTAGTCGGCGGTTCAAAACACCGACAGTTGGCGCACTAGGTAGGGGCCTTTTGCGCGTCTCGACGTCCATAGCAGGCCGTGGGTGGCTAGCCATGACGTAAGCTAGGTCCTGGGCATGCACGTGCACTTCAGGAGCCTAGATTTTTCGTCACCACGGAGGGAGAGCTGGTGTGGGCTCCTGCCCTGTCTAGCATCTTCGCTCCGCGGCCTCGACACAGTCGTTGAGGCCCTCGAGGAGTTGTAGCTATGTGCCCTAGAGTCTCGCGCCCCTGGGAGCAACCATCTCGTCGACTTCGATTACGAGAGACTAGAGCACCAGCTCGACGCCTTCCTGGGACCCCGACTGTCCCAGGAGGATCTGCACTACCTCTCTTTCTCGTTCGCCAACGTCATGGCATAGCTTGCTGGAGGAGAACCACTCTATCTGGGAAGCCTTACCAGGAACGGCCCAACAGCGTTTCCGTTTGGTCTGCGCAACGCTGCGAGGACCATTGATCACCTCATAGCATAGTGCATGCGTCCGTCCTCCGTAGACGATGAGTTCGTGGGTATGACGGATTACGTCATGGAATCTTTCCATGACCTCCTCGTGGGAGATTTTGAGGTGATCTTTGACTCTGACTCTAGCAGAGGGAGCCAGCACTCCTCGCGTGAATGTCGAGGCACCCCTGAGGGGCACATCGAAAGTGTCCACGATGGGGGCTACTCCCCCGGCTAGCTCTGATGGTGAGGTCGAGGGAGATGCAAGAGTCCCGCCTCGCCTGTGGGTGGAGCAGCTAAGGGTGCAGTAGAAGGAACTCGAGGATGCGCGACTCTAGCTAGAGCAGGTGCGCATGGAGCTCGAGCACGAGATCGAACGCTGCGGAGATAGTGGGTGTGCATGCACGATCGCCCGTGACGTGAACCGAAGGATCATCGAGGATGACAAGGATCTCCCGCACTTCGCCCAGGCAAGCCAAAACATAGCTGCCACGGCGGCCTTGCTTCGAGGGCTCCCAGAGCCTGCAACACCAGAAGATCACTGGGCCCATCATGAGATCCGCACGCTGCTCGAGCACACAGTGGTGTATCAGGCGAAAAGTTCGTTGTCTCGGCGACGCGAGCTTGATGCCAGCCAGCGCGTGTCCTCGAGATGACATGGCAGGGATGCATCCGTGCACCAGGTGCCACGCGACGACGAGAGGCCTACCATGGCCCCAATACAAGGGCGCCTCAGCTTCGGCCATGACGCATGTCTCACCCTGGAAGCCCGTAGGCGCGGACAGGGGGACCGGGAAGAGGGATCCGACCATGGCTACCACCCTTGTCGTGGTGGACGTTACAACAGTAGAGAGGATCAAAGCCCAAGCCCTAACCCACTGGGGCCCAGGGCTTTCAGCTCGCGCATCCTCAACGCAGCTTTCCCATCGCGGTATCGACCGTCGATGAATATCCCAAAGTACTCTGAGGAAACGAACCCCGACTTGTGGCTCGAGGATTACCGGCTCGCTTGTCGAGCTGGTGGCACGGATAGTGATTACTTCATTATCCGCAACCTCCCCTTGTTCCTGGCCGACTTAGCGTGAACATGGCTAGAGCACCTCCTGTCCAACTGGATTCAAAGCTAGGCGCACCTGAAGGATATCTTTGTGGGAAACTTCTAGGGCACCTACACATGACCTGGGAACCCCTGGGATCTAAAGAACTGCCGACAGAAGTCAGGGGAGACTCTCTGCGAGTACATCCGACGCTTCTCAAGGCAGTGCAATGAGTTGCCCAACGTCGCCAACGCCGACATCATTAGGGATTTCTTGTCTAGGACCACCTGTGAGTTCCTAGTCCATAAGCTGGGACGCAAGGGCCAGCGGACCACCAAGGAGCTCCTCGACATCGCAACCAGCCACGCCTCCAGCGAGGAGGCAGTTGGGGCAATTTTGGACCGTCCCAGGGGCAAGGCGAAGCTGGACAAGGACATCGGCAAAGGCACCTCCAACCGTTCAAACAAGAAGAAGAACAAGCAGTGGCACGTGGGTTCGCTCGTGGCCGCTACCGAACAAAAGGGTGGCCTGGTGCCCGCCGAGGGCACCCTTGAAGACTTTGAGAAGCAGCTCGAGGGGGTGTGCCCAAATCATGCCTTCCACATCAAGCACCTGTACAAGGACTGTGCCCTCAGAAAGCGGATTTTGTTCGGTGGCTCCAAAAAGGGGGACCAGAGAAGGAAGCCTGAGCCAGTGGCGGACGATGCTGAGGAGAAGGATGGAGGCTTTCTAGCAACAGATGGCAGCCTCATGATCTTTGGTGGGACGGCAGCTTATGACTCCAAGCATCGCTAGAAGCTCGCATGCCATGAGGTCTACGTGGCCAAGCCGGCCACGCCCTCTTTCCTTCGGTAGTCAACGTCTGCCATAACCTTTGACTGGTTTGACCACCTGGATAGCATCCCATAGTTGGGAAGGTACCTACTCGTGGTTGACCCAATCATCGGCATGAAGCGGCTCACCAAGGTATTGATGGATGGAGGCAGCGGCCTCAACATCATGTACGCTGAGATGCTTGATGCCATGGGTATCGACCGGTCATGCATTCGACCAACCGGAGCACCTTTCCACGGCATCGTGCTAGGGAAGCAAGCCATACCGCTTGGGCAGATCGACCTGCCCGTCACCTTCGGGGATCCAGCCAACTATAGGACGGAGACCCTCACCTTCAAGGTGGTCGGATTTCACGGATCCTACCACGCCATCATGGGATGACTGTGCTACATGAAGTTCATGGCCATCCCGAACTACACCTACCTCAAGCTCAAGATGTTGAGCCTGCGTGGGATCATCACCTTCGGCACCTCCTTCCAACGTGCTTACGAGTATGAAGTTGAGTGCTGCGAGCATGCCTCGGTGATCATCGCCTCCGAGGAGCTCATGGTCATCAGGAAGGGGACTGTCGAGGAGGCGCCCGACTCCAAGCGGTTGGCCAGGTATTTTGAGCCTACGGAAGGTGTCAAGGAGATCCTTGTAGACCCCGATGGCTCTAGGGACAAGCTGGTGCGCATCGGCACCACACTCTGGGCCAAATAGGAAAGCGCGCTCGTCAACTTCCTCCGCACCAATAGGGATATCTTTGCATGGAAACCCTCGGACATGCCAGGAATCTCGAGGGAAGTCGCTGAGTATGCCTTGAAGATTAGGCCAGGCACCGAGTCGATCAAGCAACGTCTGTGTCGCTTCAACGAGGAGAAGTGCAGGGCCATCGGCGAGGAGATTGCAAAGCTTTTGGTGGCCGGGTTCATCAAGGAAGTATACCACCCCGAATGGTTAGCCAATCCCGTTCTTGTATGAAAAGAAGAGCAAGAAATAGAGAATGTGTCTTGACTACATGAGTCTCAACAAGGCATGTCCAAAGGATTCGTTTCCTTTGCCATGCATAGATCAAGTAGTCGACTCAACCTCGGGGTGTGAAACCCTCTGCTTTCTCGATGCGTACTCTAGGTACCATCAGATCGCAATGAAAGAGTCTGACTAGCTCGCGACCTCTTTCATCACCCCATTCAGATCGTTCTGCTATGCCACTATGCCGTTCGGTCTAAAAACACGGGGGCTACATACCAACGTTGTATGCTCAAGTGTCTCGGGGACCTCATCGGGCAAACTATTGAGGCCTACGTGGATGACATCATGGTCAAATCCAAGCAGGCCAACCAGCTCGTAGCAGACCTGGAGCAAACTTTTGCGAAACTCTGAGCAAACAGCATCAAACTCAACCCCAAGAAATGTGTTTTTGGGGTCCCGAAGGGTATGCTGCTCGGGTTCATCGTCTCTGAGCACGGCATCGAGGCCAACCCAAAGAATATCTCAGCCATCATGAGGATAGGCCCGATTTAGAATCTAAAGGGAGTACAGCAAGTTATGGGGTGCCTCATGGCGCTCAGCCGTGTTATCTCACGCCTCGGCGAATGAGGCCTCCCCTTTTTCCAACTTCTGAAGAAAGCTAACCAGTTCACGTGGACACCTGAGGCTCAGGAGATGCTTGACAAGGTCAAGGAACTCCTAACAAAGGCCCCAATTTTGGTCCCGCCGACCGATGGGGAACCGCTCCTGCTGTACATTGTGGCCACCACGCAAGTGGTCAGCGCCGCCCTAGTGGTGGAATAGGAAGAAGTGGGACATGCCCTCAAGGTGGAGTGTGTCGTATACTTTGTTAGCGAAGTCTTATCTAACTCCAAGACTCACTACTCCCAAATCCAAAAGCTCTTGTTCGCCATCTTGGTCGCTAAGAGGAAGCTACGTCACTACTTTGAGTCACACCTGATGATGGTCGTGACATCCTTTCCTCTCAGTGAGTTTGTCCAGAACCGGGACGCCATAGGAAGAATCGTGAAGTGGGCGCACGAGCTGATGGGTCAGGGCATTTCATATGCTCCTCGGATGGCCATCAAGTCCTAGGTACTAGCCGACTTCATTGCAGAATGGACCGAGATCCAAATGCTACCAGCAGCCATCGACCAAGAGTGCTGGATGATGTACTTCGATGGATCACTGATGAAGAAAGGCACCGGCATGTGGCTGGTCTTTGTTTCCCCCTTAGAGTACGCCTGAGATACATGGTTCGCATTCACTTCCCTACCTCTAACAATGTGGCCAAATATGAGGCGCTCATCAATGGCCTACGCATCGCCGTCGAGTTGAGCATCTGACGGCTTGACATCCGGTGCGACTCGTAGCTAGTCATCGATCAAGTCATGAAGGAGTCAAGATGCCGCAGCGCCAAGATGGCTGTGTATTGCCAAGAAGTCCGCCAGCTGGAGGACAAGTTTGATGGCCTCAAACTCAACCACATCTCAAGACGACTCAACGAGGCGGCCGGCACACTAGCAAAAATGGCGTCCGGTCGAGAGCCGGTCCTGACCGGCATCTTTGCGAGTGATCGGTACAAGCCCTCGGTTCGCTTTGAGGAGCCAAAACAGATCGGTGAAGGGCTGCCTGCCCTAGGCTCTAGGGCTGACCGACCGATGGCTCCTCAAGGTCATGGAGCTTGACAAAGATCTGGTGGTAGAGCCCGACCCTCTGACCGACTGGAGGACACCTTATCTCGATTACCTCCTCCGTGAGGTGCCCCCGACCGAAAAAATAGAGGCCTGACAGCTCGCGCATTGCGCTAAGTCTTTCGTCGTTGTTTACAGGGAGCTCTACAAGCGAAGCCACACCAAGAGCCTACAACGTTGCATCCCCATCGAACAAGGGAAGCTATTGCTGAAGGATATCCATGGCGGGGTCTGCGGACATCATGCCGCGCCTAGAACCTTGGTCAGAAATGCATTCCAACAAGGCTTCTACTAGCCAACTGCGAGAGCCGATGCCGAGTAGATCATGCGCACCTACGAAGGGTGTCAGTACTAAGCTCGTCAAACCCACCTGCTGGCCCAAGCACTCTAGATGATCCCCATCACGTGGCAATTCGTGGTCTAGGGGCTTGATCTAGTCAGACCCCTCAAAAGGGCGCCCAGGGGGTACACACATCTACTTGTCATCATGGACAAGTTCGCAAAGTGGATAGAGGCTCGGCTGATTTCCAAGATCAAATCCGAGTAGGCCGTAAAATTGTTCCTTGACATCATCCATCGCTTTGGAGTCCCGAACTCCATCATCACAGACAACGGCACGCAGTTCATAGGGAAGAAATTCCTCAAATTATGTGATGATTATCACATCCGCGTCGATTGGGCTGCTGTGGCACACCCCCGCACAAACGGGTAGGTCGAGCAATCGAACAGCATGGTCCTGCTGGGCCTCAAGTCTAGAATCTTCAACCGATTGAACAAGTTCGGCGGACGATGGGCTGTGAAGCTTCTCGTGGTACCCTAGAGCTTGAGGATGACCCCCAGCTAAGCGACTGGCTACACACCTTTCTTCATGGTCTACGGTTTCAAAGCGGTCCTCCCGACCGACCTCGACTACAGAGCGCTGAGGGTCAGGGCGTACAATGAGCAGGGAGCCGAGGCGTCCCTCGAGGATGCCATGGGTCAGTTTGATGAGGCACGCGACGTTGCCCTCCTCCGCTTGGCCAAGTACCAGCAAGCATTATATCGGTACCACGGCCGCCATGTGCGGGGTTGGACCTTCAACATCAATGACCTGGTGCTCCAACTCGTCCAGAGCAATAAGAACCGCCACAAGCTCTCTCTACCGTGGAAGGGACCATACATCATCGCGGACGTGCTCCATGGCCAAGCACCTACAAGCTCCAGACTGCTGACGGCAAAATCTTCACCAATGCTTGGAACATCGAACAGCTACATCGTTTTTACCCTTAGTCTTTCCTAGTCTATGCACATACTTATGAAAATTAAGAATGATGTTTCTGAAACACGAAAGTGTTTTCTCCTGTCGGTTTCACTATCATTTCCCTGATTTTTAGTGACACCCGACCCCAGCAATGGCCAGGGGTTGGGTCTCACTCGGGGCTGATGGGAGTACATATACTCAAAAACACTCTTTGCACCCGACCCCTTCTAACTTAAGATCTACAAGCAAGAGTTGTGGAAACAAACATTGAGTAAAACTGGTCGGACTGCAAGAAACCTACGCCCCAGCAGTTATGGCGCTTTTGCTCACCAATGTAATTAGAGTTTTTTCGCCCGCTCCTCGAGCTTTGTAACCTTAGTGTCAGAGATGATCAGACTGCATCAACCCTTTTATACATTAAAAAGGGGCCAATAGTCTGAACGGCCAAGACAAAAGCTAAAAACTTGTTCAACTATTACAAGTTCACTACCAGGTTCAACTAACTAACTAACCCCTCAGGGGGATGACCTCATCCTCAATTCTTCTAGCTAGGTCCTGCGCCGGGGAGAGGGCCACCGTTTCCTCAATCTCCTCTATCTTGGCCTGAGTATAGCCAAGCGCGAAGCCTTGGCTCATCATCGCCAGACTTATGTTCTCATAGTGAGAACGGGTGATCGTGAACGACCAATGGACGCTGAAGTGAAGCACATGACTCATGATTGCGGCGCCTGATCCGTAATTCGGATGGCACGAACTGCAAGCAAGCTCTTCTCCTACTGCGGGGCCAACTCAAGGTCATTGCAGACCAACTGGACGGCGACACGTAGGGCATCGTGCTCATCGCTCTCCTTCAGGAGGGAGTCCTTCACTTCACTGAGCTCCTTCTCCAGGCTATGGCTCATCAAGACCTGTCCATGTCACACATCAACCACGTTAGAAGGCCAACCATAGATTCCAGGAAGAAGGACAACAAGGGAAATCAGAGGCTTACCGTCCACGTCCGTCCAGAGCTTGTGCACCTCTTCGTGCTGCTAGATCACCTTGGCATCTAGGCCACAGATCTCTTCCTAGCGCTGACCAACCTCCATGGAAAGCCTGGCAGTCATGCCCTCGGCCTCAACCTTCAGGTCCCTCTCCCCCTCAAGCTCACCCTTGAGGAGATCGATTCGCTGCTAGGCGTCGGTGCACTCCTAGTGAGCTAAGTCATGCTCCATGCAGAGCCCCACTATGGCCCAAAGCAAATCGTCCCGCTCCTTCCGTAGCCGCTTGGACTCCACAGCGTCCACGTGCATCCTCTCAATCAGGGCTACGAGCTTCTCCTTAGCCTCATGGGCATGCTCACAAGCGTCCACCTCCCTGATTCAGAGGTTAGCCAGCTCTCGGCCGATGGGGGCAAGTTCAGCCACCTCTCGACGAGCGGTAGTGAGCTATTCGACTAGCCCCTCATGCAACTGCATCTCTTCGGCGAGGCGGTCCCAAACGTCCTTCTCGTGATGAAGGAATAGGGATTTCTCTTGGCTACGAGCCATAAGGGACTATGGTGAGGATACAAGTTAGAGGCACAAAAAGGGGAAATAAAGGTCAGAAGAATGGACGTCTCGTACCTAGCCAACTGGGGTAACGACGTCGCGTAGCGAGCTTAGCACGGTGGTCAAGGCGCGAACTATGGTTCCAACCTCTGTGTGGATGCTCCCCATTCCTTCTCCTCCGCGACATCATCGAGGGCGAAGAGCGTCACTCCTAGGTCCCATCAGTCAACCCACTGGATCCGGTATCTTCCCCATGCATGTGGATCGCTGCCTACCCGGACCAGGGGTTGGGATGGCTGCGCACCGACCCCAAGCGGCTCCGACCCCTCCTGTGGTGACACCTTCTCTAGAATGGCCCCTCCGGTGCTAGAGGGAGCCAATGGCGTGGACGCGGAGGCTTGCCCTATCGCCACGCCTACCAAGGACACCTCGGGTGCATCCTCTTCCGTCTACCCCATCGCAAACACGACTGCCTACGTGGATGATGGCTCCGGTTGCGCCGTTTCCACCTGTGACGTCGCAGCCACACCCGGTCACACCACGTCCACCACAGGCGCCCCAGATGCATCCTCTTTCGTTCGCCCCATCGCAGGTACGGCCGCCTGCGTAGATGACAACTCCAGTTGTGCCGCCTCTATCGGTGGCATCACTGCCGTGCGTGACCGTTGTGCATCCGTAGCAAGCACCTAGGGTGTGCCCTCCTCCGTCTACTCCCCCGCAGACATGCTGCCGACCCTGCCTCCTTAGTCGATGCCATGGCCACCCCAGCGCCACTCCTGCTTGCCTCCAACGCAACGCTAGCCGACTCCTCACGTGTCGACCGAAGCGCAACACTCTTCTTCAGCGCTAGCCTCAGGGGAGCCCTGCTTTCACCAACACTACAAAAACATGATGATCAACTTGTGGCAAAATTCATCAGAGTAAAGGAGCGAAGAAATTCTCAACTCACCTCGGCGCCACCATATGGTAGCATTTTGGGACTGGCCCACTTGGTTCTGATCGTGCCTCGTTGACGCATTGCCGCTTTGGGCCACCCCTCTGCTTGGAAGGCCCGAACGGAGCAAAGTGGTCCGATTCCATCAGCTCCAGTGGTGCGCCCTCCCCCTCCTGCTCCGAGGCATGCCACGGGAAAGGCCCGACCTGCTGTGAAGATGAATCTTCGTCCTCGCCTTCCAACTCGCCCCATTCGACGGACAGCTCGGAACCGCCGCCTCCTTCTCCTTCTTATCCTTCTTCCTCCGCTGAACCTTGCTGCCGCCTTCCTCAGTTCAGCCTCGCCTGCCGCTTTGCCTTCTCCTCATCCTTCTTCTTCCTCCTCTCCTACCCACGGCGCGGTTCGCCACCCTCACAGTCGCATGCTCCAGCAACGGCGCAATGGAGGTCCGAAAGAAAAAACCCCACCTGCAGACCCTAGCTCTCAGAATCGAATAACGGGGTCGAAGGGTTGGCTGGGGAAGAAAGCCAAAAAGAACTTACCAGGTCAACAAAACCCGCATCTAGCTGCATCGTAGGATGTCCCAGAATCGGGAACACAACATCGGACTCCTCCGTTGCCTCTTTGATGCACTGTGTGACCTCACTGTTGCAGAGCTTCTCCTAGGCGAGCATCATCCCATCAAGCCACACGCTAGGCACCATCTCGTACAGTGGGAGGGCACGTGCCATCAGCGACGCAACCCTCCTCGCGTGGTACGCCCCGATGACACCGGCCCCGCGTAGTCGGTGGTTCTTCAAGAGCGCGATGGTGTCTAGGAGGTCACGGAGCCACCTCTTCTACTTCTCAGGGGGTCCCCACCCCCACACTGGCAGCACCTCTTCGATTAGGCGTCCGGTGAAGTCCGGCAAGGCGGCGGCAGTGTCGTTCATGACGTAGAACCATAGTCTGTGCCATCCCTTGTTGGACTTCAATAGCTGGAGGGCCATGTACTCAGCTGACCGCTAGCCCCGAAGATGGATACCCACACAAACACCGATAGGTCTCCACTTCTCTCCCTTCTCTTGTGTAGGGAGATGGAGAAGTACCTCCATAGCTCGAAGTGGGGTTCAATCCCCAGATACCCTTCGCACAGTGCGACGAAGGCCGTGATGTGCTGGATCCCGTTGGGATTCAGGTGCTGCAACTCGATCTAGTAGTGGTGCAGCAGTCCTCGGAGGAATGGGTTGGGATGAATCATGAGCCCACGCTCATGGAAGGTCCGAAGGACACAACGTAGCCATCGGGCAGCGTCGGCGCTTCCTTGCGACCAGGCACCGAGCCACTCCGCCGCCTTGGTTCTCGCACGAAGAAGATCGCACTTGATGAGGCCCTCCAGGCACACGTCGGTGACGTCGAAGCGGTACCACAACTCCATGGGGAAGCAGGGGCGGTGGAACGAGCGCTTCACCAGCAGTGGAAGAGCGAGAGCAAGAAACCCTAGCGCTTGCGGCAGAGAAGCAGAAAGGACGAGGCTGGAGTTTGGCATATCGAAGACAAAGGGAAAAACCCCTAGTTATAGGGGGAGGTGGAGCGAGAGGCAAACCGTCCACCTCGATTAACACGCCTGCCATGTCCCATCACTCCGCCTCTTCGGGAAATCGTGCACATGCCACCCCTGGCCGCCTCCTCGAAGGGCGCATCGAAAGACGGCTTGCCCTAAAAGGCCGTGAACCGCCGCAGGTAAGAAGGGATACAGGGCTAAAAATGCTCCCATGACCCATTAAGGCCTGTGAGTTCAAAGGTTGGACCATCGATGGGTTCACAACTGCTCTAGGGCACCATTAGAGTGAGGGGTGTTAAAGAGGGCCCGCTAGTGGCTAGTACCAGGGCGCACGAGCGCCATGGGCATCCTGACCCACGTTCGAGTCTTGGCTAGAGCATGGTCCATGGTTTTTCCTCGAAGAAAGGCAACGAGCCCTCGGGACCGGTCGAACGGACCAGAGAACTATATGGACTGGCTGTCAAGAATCTGGAGTTGGTCACCAGCTGACCCATGCCAGACCCCCACGAACGGGAAGCCAGGGCCCCACTCGAACTAGCCCGATAATAGCTCACCGAGATTGGTCCAACAAGGAAAACATGGCATGGCTCAGCCCCTCCGTTTTATCAAAAAAATGCTTGAGGGAAGACGATCACAAGACGAGCTGACCCCTCGATCGGATCCCTGCTACGCACGGGGGCTCAAAAGTCAGACATGCAAAGAGACCGAATACGCAGTCGTATACGAATGGCGGATCGGCCAGATCCTAGGAAGGGGTCAGAACCAAGAGGAATCTTTTCTGACCCCCCCGAACTCTGCAGCTGCATACTCTCGAGGAGTCCGATCGCAACAGAAAGGAATCGCAACCCCACCAAGATGTCTCGCGAGCTGCTAGGGGCAAGCAAGGACCTTGGAATCCTCCTGTCCGAAAAAGCCTTTGAAGGAGTATCCTACTCCTCCACAGGCTCAGGGGCTACTATCGGGTATCAATATTAGGGATACCCGGCGGAAGGGAGCCAGTGGCCATCAACATTAATTCACCTGAACTGTTAAGGGTGTGATTGTGGTACTCGCCCGACCCTTCTGGAGAGGACTCGGGCTCCATCTTGTCCGACCCCGAGGCCACGGGCTTCGTCTTGCCAGACCCCTCGAAGGGGGACTCCGCCTCGCCTGACTATGAGGGTGCAAATTCAACCTCGGGCGGGAGCGTAGGCCCCCGCGGGGGGCCCGCGCTGTCTACAGCCATGACGGATGTGGGAGCACGAAGCCCGGGGTCAAACTTCTGACATTGAGAAGGGAGTAGGCATGCCTCGACGCAACCTGTGGCCGTAACAAGCCATGCCTGGGAGCTCACGTCGCCCACGGCGTTGAGCAGGCCAGTACTGTGCTGCCTAACCTCGATACGACTTCCGTTAGGGGCGCTAGTTGACCATGATGCCCCCCAGGATAGGACAAGGTGCCATGACCGGCTGACGACGCCCACGTGTGGCACTAGTAACAAGTACGGCCACGAAGTGGAGCCGTCCCCATCGTCATCTACAGGATTGGCAGGTCCCACAGAAGGAGGCTAAGGACGACGTGACCCTAGAAGCCCTTTTCCTCCTTGTTTTCTCTCTCTCTCTCTCATGTAACATGTACCTTTCCCTTAGCCTATAAAAGGGGAGGCAGGACACCCCACGAGGGGCAAGGCAACAGAGGCCACCGAATCCAACTCTATTCCATTCGACTCTTCCATCATAGACTTAGGACCCCTCCCTCTCTCACCCGTTTGTAACCCTACTACAAACAAGTGCCATTAACACGAGCAGCCCCAAACTAGACATAGGGATGTTTTGCCCGAACCAGTATAATCCTTGTGTCCTCCGAGCACACCATCTGAGCCAGACGCATAAATACAAATTTACTAGCCAGCGGTTCGAAACACCGATCGGCTGGGCACGCATAATACCGAGCCATGTTGTGCTTTATTAAAATAATGGGCTTCGTGTTGGGCTGTCGAGCCACGTGCTGCATGGCTATCTATACCTGTGAGCATGCGATGCAAGATTTGGTTGTGCATCCTTCGGGGACCAAGTACAATTGACTGAATATTTGAATTTTCATTTTCTTTGATTGGATTGGAGACTAACAAGCAATTATGATTTGATTCTAAGCAAAGATTTTTGATTTTGGGTGATTCTTTATTTTGCATCTTCTGCTCGTTTGCTGCACTCAAAATCAAGTGCTGCTTTCCTCTCCTTTTTCTAGCATGAGTTCGCTTCAGCTCGTGAGATAAATGAGCCGTATCGAGCTAGCAAACAAGTCTAGACGAGCCAGACCTCTCTACCTTAACGAGCCAAGCCGAGCTACCTCGATATCCACCCCTCAATACCGTCATGTCGATGCACTATCTACATCGCTTGCGCCATCGTTGCTGACCCTGCCCCACATCGAACCAACTGCTGTCACGCAGGGCTGGCTATCATGGTTCACTGCAAGCCAAGTAGTTTTCACGCCTTTAGTTCCCTTTACGTCCTCTATCAATGTTGTCCAGCACCGGACTAGCCTTGCCAAGCAGGGGTAGCTGTCACGGTCTGATACAAGCCACCAAACCAAACACAAGAATAAGTTGCCTCTGACTGTTCCAATCTAGCTATATCCTTCAAGATCCAAATGTGTGGATCACAACTATCAACAACCTAGTCACCTCATCGAAGATATCATAAATGTAGAGCGAGGCTACAAACTGCCATCCGAGGACCTCCATACACCAAAATGTCCAACAGCCATGCAAGACCACTCATCGTCTCACCACGCATGTCATCTCAACAATGCGCTTTTGTAGTCCACCACCTCCTGCACTGGCCACTCTAGTCAACTTCATGGACACCAATGGCACACCGCCCTACCATACCGTCGTCCAATAATTGACACACAGAAGCCCCCTAAAACACTGCGCCTGCATGCATCCTCGACTTAACGACCTTTTGCCACCGTTGACACTCGTACCTTGATCGAATCCACACCAAGGCCTTCACCATCCCAAATTGAACTTCAGCTTGCAAATGCCTCCACTACCGCTTAAGCCGAGAGCTGCGCAGGCGTGCCCTAACAAAAAGATATGTCCTCCTCTACTTCGAATCAGGCTATACCACCGTAGCCCGTGAGTCCATAGCACACCCCAACGCCAGTGCTAACAATGAGTAACTGACGTGAAAGATGCGGAGAGGGATGCCCCGCCGCCGCCCTCCTCGCAGCTCACCAGGCCGAGTCTGGACCTGCTTCGGCAGCGGCGAGGTCAGCAAGGGAGATGAGGAGGCGATGTCGGCTAGGACTCATTACAAATAGGAGTATTTGTAGAGGCGTCAGGGAAGCCTCTATACACCCGCCTCTATTTTTCTGCTTCTATAAATCAACTATCTATAGAGGCGATTTCTAGCCGCCTCTACCATTCGAATTTCTAGGGCATCTGCCACGAGCAATCAATTTGTAAAGGGAAGTGTATTTTTTATTCAGGGAGACCTCACCAGGCAACTACACGCATGAGCCGTCACAAGTGACAAGTCATGCAATTTTTCGTATGAAAATCACGCTCTACATGCTGCAGGGGATCGTAGCCATGAACTGCAGACTCGCGCGTGTGTCCTGTCTATCCACCACACCCATAAATCACTTGTGTCCATACGAGAAATCGTATTATCTTTATCCAATTTTGAAATGAGTATTTTGGACCCTAAATGAACTCAAATGAAAATGTTTTCAACTGTAAAGTTGTAGAAATCATCGAGATCTACAACTTTAGTTTTTGGTCATTTTCTCCATCTGAGGTCATTTGAAAATTTTGAATTTCAAATTTGAGAATTCAAACGTAATTTTTCTTGGATAGATAATTTTAAATGAAAAAGTTATCAACTATAAAGTTGTATAACTCTCTGAGATTTACAACTTTGGTTTTAGTCGTTTCTTCATCCAAAATTGTTTGAAAATTTTAAATTTTATTATGCTGCGCCTATTTTTAGGGACAACTCTAGATCCAGCCGCCTCTACAAATCAACTTTTAAAGACGGCTTTCCAACCACATCTAGAAATCCATTTATGGAAGCGGTTGTGTCTAGGGACGCCTCTAAAGATAGGGACATTGATAGAGGCGGCTGAAAATGGCAGCCCCTCTACAAAACTTTTCTAGAGATGGCTCGTTTTAGGACTGATTTGTAGAGGCGACTGTAAATTAAGCTGTGTCTATTCAAAACTTAAAATGTTGCTAAAAAAGAAATCTGTTGCAGTGACTGGGAGCACCGCCAGTGTCGGCCTTCTCATGAGCGACACACTGGCTGGGCTGGTCTTCATGTCTCCACCTATTCACTCAAATAATCAGCCGAAGAACATTAATGATATACATAGGATCCGGATTAATAAAACTAGTGCATATAACCACATAATTTAATATGTCAAATTTGGTTATTCGGTTCACGTAAAAAGCGACTCATGCCAAATTTAAGTGCTAACAAAATAATTGGCCATCGACTAGGTCATCCATGGACGGATGAAGTGGGAGGACATATATATGGTAGGGCCTCGGTTGTGAAATTATAAAAGTAGTAAACGAAAACTTGTCCCTTTTTTAAACAGTCAATTATGGAAAGGTAGTATAGCCTCAAATCAGAAGGCACGTTTCAAGGAAAGGAAACTCTACAAAACAAAATTTATCTTACCAAAGGCTAAGCAACTCTATATCCTTTCTAACTTACAGGTATAGAGATTTAGGTGACAAGATACCCTCCAATAGCCTCTTTAAATAAATCTTCAAATATAAATATCCTCTATTTCGGATTTGTCGCTATATAAAGATGAAGAATGAAAATGTCTCTCTAGATTGCGTACGAGACGTAGAAAAACTGTTGAAGAATACAAAGATATAGAAAACAATTCTTACTCAAATGACTCTTTAAATGATAATTTAGAGAGTAAATCTTAGAAAGACTCTAAGAGATGCTTTAAGACTCCATTTAGCAGGGCTCCTCCTCAAGAGCTCCTTCAAAGGAGCCACGACCACTTTGAAGCTTCAACTCCAAACTTAAAAATGGCTCCGGCTCCTCTACTATTCACCAGAATATGACTCTATCTCCTAAAGTACGTGGCCCAGCTCCTCCGCAGAAGTTGCTGCTAGAGCTAGAACCAGAGCCATACTAAATAGGCCTGGTACCATACCGCCTTACTTAAATTTGTCAAAATTGATTTAGTTAACTATGATATCCAGTTTTGGCCAACTGCACACATGCATCGTACCTAACTGTAGGGCTTTCGTGTTCACCAATATTCTTTACAAGACATAGCCTCCACAGATAGGAAGGACCATCAAGTTTTTCCAAGGAAGTACGTAGATGCTAGAGCATCTCCAAGAGTTTGTCAAAATTCACTTGATAAATATCGTGATTTGGCAACTCGTTAAAATATATGGCAAGTGAAAAAATAGACTCTCTCCAAGAGTTTGCCATGTGGACTTGGTAAAATAAGAAGAGGCCCGCTAAGCGAACGAAGAGCCCCGTTAAGAAACGAAGAGCCCCGCTAAGAAACGAAGAGCCCCGCTTAAATTTGCAAGTGAAGCCGGATGCGCGCTCGCGCTCAGCGCGTAAATATTCGCGTGGAGGGGGGAAATTTGCCAAGTTCAATGCCAAACTGTTGGAGTACAATTTTTTCTATTTTGCCAAAAATAGATGGATACCAAGTTGATTTGGCAAACTCTTGGAGACGTTCTTAGATTAATATGCAACGGAAAATTTTCAGTTTTTACGATCAGCATTGTCACTCGTAGGATCTATGTGCGTTCATACAACGTCAACCTTTCTTCTTGTCCTGCCCCACCTGCTCTGCTCTGCCCGGCCGTTGAGTAAGATTCAGCGCACCGGCGGAGCGCCGCCCCTCTCCAGCGATCAGCCCTCGACACGGACAATTAATATCCCCACATTTATTTGTTACCGCAGCATGCAGCAGAATTGAAATGGCCGGTCCTTTATTACTTCTCCGTCCGTGATAACCGCAGTTGACCCAGCCTTTTTTTTAGCAAGCACTTGACCCAGCCTTGATACTAGCTCTCTCTATATATATCCCAACAATTCACGGACACGGCACCCATCACTCACCAATCACCACGCCGCCACCTCGTAGGCACCCCATCTCCTCTCCCAACGCCGGCGCCTCTATTCTCCATGACTACTACGGAGCATCCGGCCGGCATGAGTACGCGACGAGTCCGCTGGGAGGCGTCGCCCACGGTGCGGTGAAGCAGCCGACGGTGCCACGAGCAGACAAGGTGGCCGGTCTGCCGGGGGATGGAGGTCGCGGAGCGGCATGGCAGCCGGCCCGCTGGGTGCCGGATCTCGTGGAGCAGACGCCAGCGATGGCCCCTCGCCCACTGGCAGTGGCTGTGACCGCTCCACCGGCGGCAACTCACGGAAGCTGACGGCGGCGCATCTGGAGCAGCGCTCGCGTGGACGCCGCAATCTCCCAGGGCCCTCCCAATGGTGGTGGCGCCGGCCCTCCCAGGGCAGCCTCACCATTGCAGCTGCGGCTTGGTTCCTCAAATCCTGCGCCGGCACATCGCCGGCCTCCCCACATCGGGCAGCGCAGCCTGCTCCCACGCGAGCGGCGTCCCCAGGTGCATCGATCTTGTCCCCCGGCGGCGGCGCGTCCTGCATCACCCGTCCCGCGGCCCCTCCCTCCACCGGCAACGTCGCAACTCGGAATGGCCAGGGAGCGGCAACACACCGCGTGGGATGTGCAGCGACCGGCACGTGTGTGCGAGGAGAGAAGTAGGCGACGCACGGACCAAGCTGTGGATGACAGCTTCTTCGATTTTTTTCATTCTTTTTTTATCCGTGTAGCTCCGTAGGAATTAAATTGAGCATACGACGATGACTGAGGCTCCATGTATGATGGTTCCTAATAGATTAATTTTGTTTTATAAAGTTTTGATGAATTTGTCAAACAATTTTGTCCAACATTGATCCTCAGCAACTCCCTCAGCGACAATGTTGCTAGTACTAGATTGATGAATCTGGATGGATTTTTCAATAACTTTTTTCTGAATCGAAGCCAGTTGAAATGGATTTGAATACTTCTGTTCATGGCTATACGAATCTAACTAACTAGGTGAATTCTCCGCGCGTTGCTGCAGGAATGCAAGAATAATTTGAATTAAGTTAGGAGAAATAGGATGTAGAAGAAATCTCGTTGGTGTATAATACATAAGTATATATGCGATATAAGCTGAGAACAGATTTAGTTTTTTTTTGTTAAAGGTGTAACTAAAGACAACAAAAACCATATAAAAGAAAACACGGTCATTAACCTATAGGATCGACCAGTACGGGAGACTAATCTCATCCACCCTCACCCCTCACCCCTACTATACCTGAGGGTCAACCCTCTCCTAAAAGTTATAGGAGTTTTTCTTCACAAAATCATACATATTTTGGAGGACCACATATAATTCATGTGATATATAGTTTTGCTAGGTTTTTCTTAGAAACGGACTTTTGCTTAGAAACAGTTATCAAAGAAAATACGGTTACTGACCTATAGGATCGGCCAGTACAGGAGGCTAATCTCATCCACCAGAACCCCTCACCCCTACTATACCTGAGGGTCATCCTCCCTCCCAAAAGTTCTAAGAGTTTTTCTTCACAAAATCATGCATGTTTCGGAGGACCACATGTAATCTATGTGATATGTAGTTTTGCTAGGTTTTTCTTAGAAACGGGCTTTTGCTTAGAAATAGTTATCAAAGAAAACACGGTCACTAACCTATAGGATCGGCCAATACAGGAGGCTAACCTCATCCACCCTCACCCTCACCCCTACTATACCTGAGGGTCATCCCTCCTCCCAAAAGTTCTAAGAGTTTTGCTTCACAAAATTATGCATGTTTCAGAGGACCACATGTAATCCATGTGATATGTAGTTTTGCTAGGTTTTTACTTAGAAACGACAGTTTTGCTAGGTTTTTCCTAGGAACGGCCGTTTAAATGTTTGCAAAAAAGTTATCGAAATATATCCATGTGGGGTCTTGTTTTGAAGAGTTTATTGCGAGGAACACCATGGTGCAATTGGATTTTAATTACGATACTTGGTTTAGGTGCTATGACTTTTTTTTCTATTTCAAAAGAAATAGCTGGTGGAAGATAAATGAGGCTTAGTGGGCGAATGACGTCACTTAGTGGGTGAATGATATCATTTTGCTGATGTGGCCTAATGAGAAGCCAGAGAAATAGGCTAGTGGGTCTTTGCTTTATAGGAGATATAGATTACGTCTTTGTTCCAACGTTTTAAAGCCCTAACTATGTTTGCAGAAATCAATTAATTACCACTTAAGTATTTCCTCAGTTATTACGATACTAAGGTAAATCACATTTATAAACTCCCTTTACCACACTAGGTCCACGCCAAGAGTCATCTGAAAACAAATAAAAATTTAATTAGAAAAAAAAAACTTCCATCGTTGGGACTGGACGCTTCGCTGATTTTCTTTGTCAGTTTTATTACTTACCGATCTGGATGGAATTATTTATAGACCTAAATAATACTTTTAGTAATAAATAAATACCTTGCTCGGAGATTGGGCGTCTTGGTAACTACGACAGCCAATTTTTACTACTCACGGGATCGGATGGAATTATTTATAGCCATGGTACTGTTAGTAATACTACTAACTATCACAACTAATTTTTACCACTCGACGGCCTGAACAGAATTATTTATAGACCTAAATGATACTATTAATAATAAATTTATATCCGGACCGGTGACCGGACACCCTAGAGATTAGCACACGGCTAATTTACGCTCACGGGAAAGGAATGATTTATTTTATTAGAAAACTGATACTAACGGTAATAAAATAAATCACAAGCGGTGTCTTTACACCACGGTGATTGGCATAGGCGAATTTACCACTCTCGTCCAAATGATACTATTAGTAATAATTTGATAGCCCGACCATTGACCGGATGCCCCCAGAGATTAGCACATGACTAATTTATCGCTCACGAGAAATGAAGGAATTATTTTATTAGCAAACTGATACTACCGGTAATAAAAAAATGACGATCGGTATCCGGACACCCCGGTGATTGGCACAGGTGAATTTACTGCTCACGGGACATGATGGAATAATTTTCTCGTCTAAATGATATTATTAGTAATAAATTAATATCCCGACCGGTGACCGAATGCCCCGGAGACTAGCACGTGGCTAATTTACCGCTCATGAGAAATGAAGGAGTTATTTTATTAACAAACTGATACTAACGGTAATAAAGAAAATCATGATCAGTGTCCGGACACCACGGTGATTGGCAGGCGAATTTACCGCTCACGGAAAGGAAGGAATAATTTTCTCATCTAAATGATACTATTAGTAATAAATTAATAGCCGACCGGTGACCGGACACCCAGGAGATTAGTACATGGCTAATTTACCACTTACAGTAAAGGAAGGAATTATTTTATTAGCAAACTAATACTAACGGTAATAAAAAATAATCACAAGCGGTGTCCGGACACTACAGTGATTGGCACATGCGAATTTATCGCTCACAGGACATAACAGAATAATTTTCTCGTCTAAATGATACTATTAGTAATAAATTAATATCCCGACCGGTGACCGGATGCCCCAGAGACTAGAACGTGGCTAATTTACTGCTCACGAGAAAGGAAGAAGTTATTTTATTAACAAACTAATACTAACGGTAATAAAGAAAATCATGATTAGTGTCCGGACACCACGGTGATTGGCACAGATGAATTTATCGCTCACGGGAAAGGAAGGAATAATTTTCTCGTCTAAATGATACTATTAGTAATAAATTAATAGCCCAACTGGTGACCAGACGCCCAGGAGATTAGCACATGACTAATTTACCGCTCACGGGAAAGGAAAGAATTATTTTATTAGCAAACTGATACTAACGGTAATAAAAAATAATCACAAGCTGTGTCCGGACACCACGGTGATTGGCACAGACGAATTTATCGTTCACAGGACATAACAGAATAATTTTCTCGTCTAAATGATACTATTAGTAATAAGTTAATAGTCTGACCAGTGACCGGACGCTCCGGAGATTAGCACATAGCTAATTTACCGCTCACAATAAAAGAAGGAATCATTTTATTAGAAAACTGATACTAACTGTAATAAAAACTTACATGATACTAATAGTAATAAAACATTTACTATAATACTATAATTTACCACTCACGGGAAAGGAAGGATTTATTTTATTAGAAAACTGATACTAACGGTAATAAAATAAATCACAAGCGGTGTCTTTACACCACGGTGATTGGCATCGGCGAATTTACAGCTCTCATCCAAATGATACTATTAGTAATAATTTGATAGCCTGACCATTGACCGGACGCCCCGGAGATCAGCACATGGCTAATTTATCGCTCACGAGAAATCAAGAAATTATTTTATTAGCAAACTGATACTACTGGTAATAAAAAAATGACGATCGCCGGACACCCTGGTGATTGGCAAAGACGAATTTACCGCTCATAGGACATGAAGGAATAATGTTCTCGTCTAAATGTTACTATTAGTAATAAATTAATATGCCGACCGGTGATTGGACGCCCTGGAGATTAACACATGACTAATTCACCGCTCACAGGAAAGGAATGAATTATTTTATTAGAAAACTGATACTAACGGTAATAAAAAATGCAGACCCTAGTAATAGACCGACCGACACGCAGGTGATTAATAAAAAATCTCGAGTGGTGTCTGGATCACCCCTGGACATCCCCGGTGATACGGACACCCAGGCGAACTTACCGCTCACGGGACATGATGGAATAATTTTCTCGTCTAAATGATACTATTAGTAATAAATTAATATCCCGACCGGTGACCGGATGCCCGGGAGACTAGCACGTGGCTACTTTACCGCTCACGTGAAAGGAAGGAGTTATTTTATTAACAAACTGATACTAACGGTAATAAAGAAAATCATGATCGATGTCCGGACACCACGGTGATTGGCACAGGGGAATTTACCACTCACGCGAAAGGAAGGAATATTTTTCTCGTCTAAATGATACTATTAGTAATAAATTAATAGCCCGACCGGTGACCGGACGCCCAGGAGATTAGTACATAGCTAATTACCGCTCACGGTAAAGGAATGAATTATTTTATTAGCTAACTAATACTAACGGTAATAAAAATAATCACAAGCGGTGTCCGGACACCACGGTGATTGGCATAGGCGAATTTATCGCTCATATGACATAACGGAATAATTTTCTCATCTAAATGATACTATTAGTAATAAATTAATAGCACGATCAGTGACCGGACGCCCCAGAAATTAGCACATAGCTAATTTACCGCTCACAGTAAAGGAAGGAATCATTTTATTAGAAAATTGATACTAACGGTAATAAAAACTTACATGATACTATTATAGTAATAAAACATTTTATTAATATGGTTAGTGTTCGCGGTAAAAAATTATTTCTAGGATTATTTTTATTACTACAGTTAGTGTTCTCGGTATAAAATTACTCCCGCGCCCCCGGTGATTCATGCCCGTTTTCATGCACTGACGGTGGTAGTTCATAGACAAGCATGGACATGACAACATTCCACTTGAGGCCTGCCATTTTTTAGGAAAATAAAACCACCGTTGAATAAAATCCACGAATCACGGCACCGTTGATGGCGTCTGACATTTAAAGCTCAACGTTCAATTACATGCTGTTGTAAAAAAAACCGTTCAATTACGTGCAATTTTTGTGTACCATGCAACTGGGGCCCACCCAATTTAGTGCAATGTTGACTCGGTACTTAATAATTTATTCAAAGTAATCACCGTGAGTCATTCAATGGTCAGGGACATGCATGCAACAGCTCCCGAATTAAAACACCACTCACATTTTAATGCGTCTTGTTCATTTGATGCCTCGCCGGAGTGTGCTGGTGAATGCAGCCGTGGGTGATGAATACTCCTATATATATATGCAACAGAAAAATTTCAGTTTCTACGATCAGCATTGTCCTGCCCCACCTGCTCTGTTTGCTGCTCTCCTCTGCACTTATATATATATATATATATATATATATATATATATATATATATATATATATATATATATATATATATATATATATATATATATATACTAGCAGCAACCCTGCATTGCCGTAGTTGTGTACGTATATATCCACGATGATCAGTTTGCTAGTTAGTGTTGCCACAACCAGTACTGCAGCTACGTACGTGTGCAGTGCAGCTAGCACAAATCGAGTTAATTCAGAACAGCGGAGTACCTACTACTAGTACATTTGTGGACTCTCAAGTCTCAACTATAATTCATTGGCGTCAAATAATAATTTCATCATGTAATGCAGGGACTTGGGGTGTTTAGCGTCAAGCGGGCAGTAGAAAAAATAATACCTTACTTGGAGGATACTGGAAGGAGTGCACACAAGCCCATCTACTTCGATGGATGGGATGGACTGGCTGCTTCTGCTGTGCTCAGAGCTATAGCTGAAGACCCTCCACCTTCTCTGAGGAACAAGTTTGATAGGATCATCCACATCGACTGCTCCAGGTGGAAGAGCCGGAGGGCACTCCAGAGGGTAATCGCTGAAGAGCTCAAGCTTCCTCAGAGTGTAATGGTTGCTTTTGATAGAGAGGATGACGATGATGATTACAGTGGGGTAGATGAAGGCTCTAGAGATGAGATAGGAGAAGTTGGAAGAGTGATAGCTGGATCCTTATCACAACACAGATTTTTAGTTGTATTTCACAATGGAAGCGCTGACATGGTTGATTTGGTAGATTTTGGCATTCCACAACCACAACCATGGTTTGGCGCTAAGATAATATGGACCTTCAGAGGAAGGCTCCGGCTCAATCCTGAAATAAAAGAAAAGGTGGACAGTTCACATGTCTGTATCTTTAGGAATATTGACTGGGGGTTTGATAATGACACCAGTCAACTAATATTGGAAGAGGCTACCGAAATTGCCAAGTACACACAATATAAGAACTACATCACCCCAGAAATAGCTGCCAAGTGTGTCTCATATTTGTTGTGGCTCAACAAAAAGGGTGGTAATACAATGGACTACAACTGGGCTACCCACGCTTCCAACTATTGGGTTTGCGATGGGATTATCGGACATGATCAGTTCAATGATGACATCTGGGAGGTCTCTGCAGCTCTCCACAAACAGATACGAACAGAGGAATGCTCATATCATTCAATCAACTTCCCTGGTGGTTACTACACGGAACATTGGATGTCAGTCATCTATACATCTGACAATGAAGAAATGGTACATATAACACTACCTCCGAAGTTAACATCCTTTTTCTTGGCTAACAAAAATGGGATATATATAGCATTACCACATGAAATGTTTCAACAGTTGGAGACACTGCATGTACTGAAACTCTCTTGGTGTAGATTCAGCTTTTGTTCACCTCCTTTCCAATGTTGTCTTGGCCTAAGATTCCTTGGATTAGACCATTGTGAAGATCAAAGGCATGAAGAGGAGCACAAGCAAGGGAGACCAATAATTGAAATTTTCCAGAGCCTATGGGTGCTGGATATAAGCCACACTGATTGGGAATTTGATCTATCGCAAGATGTTGCAGAACAGATGGCATCAAACATTAGAGAGGTTCATATAAAGAAGGGAAGGATTTGGCGCAGCCACCTTGCTTGGAGACAGCTCCAGAACATTCGCAAGCTTCGAGTAATCGAGCCTAGCAGCTCTTGGGAGACAGGCAAAAAAGATGAATTCACAGATATGAAGAAGTTGGAGCTCCTCGATCTGTCTGGTAATAGTACCATACAAGTCATGCCAAGCTTATCTTCTGCAACTGGCCTCAAAACTCTAGTCCTAGATGGCTGTGTTGGGTTGGATCATGTAGGCCCTGAAGGACTACCTCTGGCACTTAAAACATTCAGCTTAGACACAAGTTCGGACAAACTTTTGAAGATATCTTTGTCTGATTGTGCGCATTTAGAGAGTTTCTTGTTGCGTGGAGAACTGCCAGGCCTTGAGGAGCTGAACCTATCGGGCACATCAGTCAGAAGAATTGACCTTAGTGATAAGGTTGTGCAGGTGAAAGGGCTGAAGAAGGTGTTCCTGATGGGCTGCAAGCAGCTGCGTGCAATACTTTGGTGGGATGGAACAAGGCAACTGGAAGTTCTATGCATTGACACCTTTGAAACAGAGGACACATATCCCCATTACTCTGACCTCTCACCCATCCAATGTAGAAACTATGTTGTCACAGGAGATGCAAGGATCATTCAATCCTTGCTGATCAAAGGCGATGTATATGGAAATGACATGATAACAAGAAGCATTTATTTGGATCTGCACGTGCCACCTACTAGTAGTAGCATATCTAAAGGGCCAAGCAAGGATAAGGTTATCCCAAAACCATGCTGCTACAATGATGTCTTGCTTGAGGAGGTCTCTGCTTTTGATAATGAGATGAAATGGCCTCCACCCTTGGATCACCATATGGAAATTGGTGAGGGTATTAGCCTCACCGATGTGGAGAGCGACAAGGGAATCCGAGCCATTAATTATGTGATGCTGAAACGCATTAACTCCTTGCATGTGCATGATAATTCATGCATCATTGATGTTACACCCAAACTCTCACCTGAAGGATATCATTGGTTTGAAGACCTCAAATGGTGCCATGTGGAGAGTTGCCCAAAGTTACAGGCAGTGTTTTGCTCTGACCAAAGTAAGTTGCATTCTTATGGATTTTCCCGTCTCACGACCATTTGGGCATCAGACCTCCCTGCAGCTACCGGCATTTGGAGCAAAGGATCAATTGCTGACCACAGCGCAAGCTTTGAAGCACTACAGAGCATACATTTGCACAAGTGTCCCAGGCTCAAGTTTGCCCTCCCATTGTCACGCTACACATACTTGCCCAGATTGGAGACTCTCCATATCACTCAGTGCGGTCACCTCAGGCAGGTCTTCCCATGGGATGATGTCGTCGTGCCTCAACAACATAGCGAAGCTGGCCGTACAGTGAAGGAATTCCCAAAGCTAAAGCACATCCTCCTGTACGATCTCTTCAGTCTACAGGAGATCTGTGAGGCCAAGATGATCGCACCCATGCTCGAGAGCGTCAGGATCAGGTGTTGCTGGGGCCTCAGGCGCCTCCCCACGATCGGCCGTGGAAACAACAGCCACCAGCCAGTCGTGCACTGCGAGGAAGACTGGTGGATGAAGCTGGAGTGGGATGGACTGCAGGCTGGCCACGATCCATCACTCTACGAGCCGCGCTATTCGTCGGCCTATTACAAGAAGCGCTTCCTCAGGGGCGCGGTTCTTCGGTAAAGACACATATATCATTTATCCAGGTACGTATGTATACTATTGTATGTGCTCTACATACACGTGCTGTCTTTTTTCTCTTCACTTCATGTACGTATTATGTCATGCATTTATACCTTATATCGATGTATTATTTTTTCTTAGGTTTAGGCGGTGCCAAGCCTGTCATGCGTCATGTGTTGCCGCTTTCAATTCCACTGCAAGTTGTTGCTGCTGCAATATGGATCATCAAGGAATTTTTGCTTCACTAGTTGGTGTACTGTGTGTTTGCAAGAATGTTTATTTCTGTCAAGAATAAACAGGTGGTTCGACGCTGTATGCATCCACCGAATTGGTTGTGTTTAAGACTTAATTGGTTTGTGGTTGTGAGTGTGCATGTGTGCTTGAATTTGAAATAAGGGGGGATGTGCATGCATGTCCCTGACATATGTTTAGCTTGGATTGCTCAAAGACTTACTCAAGGAAACATTTGTCTAGTTTGTGATCAACTCTGTATGTAGTAAAAGATGGTTTTGATTGATTTAAATGCATGGACTGTGCAAGGTTTTTTTGTTTGCATATCTGTTTCTTAGGTAATAATTTCCTAATGTATATCCATCAATCCCGAGTTTAATATCAGAGTGCTCTGGAGAAACATTGTAACTTTGGATGTATAGTCCAGAGGAGACCTTCTGTTTTCCCCTTCTTTTTCTTCTACCATGCTCTGGTAAGATGGAATTCTATCTACCCAAAGGTTCAGGTTACCCAAAGCAAATTGAGGGCTTCATGCAGCATGCTAGAATTTTGACCCGGTGGTTCTTTGCACTGGTCAGCAGTGATTCAGTGGCTTATGGTCAATTTCAGTCTCATATGTACATAACTGCAACGATCGAATCCCAATTCTACCACCATACTATGGTAATCACACCAGTTAACACATAAGTACCCAACGATACAGAAAACAAGATTTGTGACTTCAGCATGGCCATTGATCCATTAGCTCAACATGACCATCATTATGAAATAAAGTAAGAATTGCATATAACCAGATATGGCATCTCCAAAACATTGCATCAACAGGGGTCCATAGACTTCTGCACTTATCTTCCATAACTGCCTGATAAATGATAATAGTGATATATTCAGATAGATAACATTCCTGGTTTATTCCACACACAAAAAAAAGAAAGAAAGAAAAACAAGGCACCCAGTCCAAACAAAATCCTTTTATTGACCTAGAAAATGTCCCATTTGGCTCTGAATTTCGAAAGAACAACGTTCCAGAGCCATTTTTCCATTGATCAACACTTCAGAATTACAACAGCTCAGGAGCTCAGGTATTGCACAAATGCTAAATTCAGTATTTCAACATCACAATCACAACAATTTGACTCCAGCTTCTATGACTGAATCTATAACGGCCTTCACTTTCCCATGGTATTTCTGATCTCTCTTCATGTGGATGGACACTGCAGGTATTCCCTTGAGCAGTAGGCGTTCACCAAGCAACTTTCCGATCTTCGTAGCTGCTGCGACGTCACGGGTCGACTCCATGTTTGGTCTCAGCAGCTTCTCTTGTGAGCTTGCCGAATATGCAACAGTTGATGTTGGGGTGTGGATGACCTGAGCAGATACATACTTGTTTGTGAAATGCATCCTCAACAGGTAGGGCTTGAGGAAATGGGTGACTCTAGCTGCCCTTTCTGGTGGAGGGATCACCATGACTTCTGGTCTCTCTGCTGCAAGTGAACAGGAGCAACAAAGGCTTAGTGGCTAGTACACAACATGACTGCATTTCTATAATAACCCTGTGGGAACAAATACAGAATAGAGAAGCACCACAGTGTACAGACCAGTCTTGAAGCAGTAAATTTGTAACACATCATCATGGGCTCTAAAAACAAGGATGCAAACAGTATGATAGTCTTTAGGACCAACACAAAAAAAAGTGGAGTTATTTGTTTTCCAACCCTGTTGACAGGGTGAAAATGCATCAGAAAGTTACAAGCTTTAAAGAACGAAAAAGAAACAATTATAGCATCCAACTAAGGCACAGTTGGATATTTGATCCGGAGTAGAACTAGGAGACTCTCCTGCTTAAAATAGCTAGCTGACTATCCCTGCACGGTAATACTAGTTGTCATTCCACTTCAACCTGATAGATAAAACCATCTAAGAAAGAAAAGAGTATCTTTTATCTGTTATATGCAACAAATATTCTGTTACGCAATTGTTTGGACATATTGCCAGGGCAGTGACCTAGTAATCTGTTTAGGAAGCACAGAGAAGCTTATCTGATGAATCTGCCACGTTGGAAAATAAATCACAACATGATCTAAAACTTAATCCGCCTTGGCCTCAGCAGAACGGTGCCAGCCACAGAAACAAAATGCACACTAGAGATCATCACTCACCCTAAAAATGGTGCCAGATATGTAGGCTACAAAAAGAGCAGATTTAATGGTATCCAACACACGGAGGGAGCTGAACCTTAGAGTATTTGTTTCACGCATTAGTTTTCTTTCAATTTCACAAGATGAAGAAGGAAATCAGCCATGAAACAGAGTGTTTGCAAGGTACAGAGTACAAGAACAATAGGCTCCTCATCCTCATTGTGTCCGTGTCCGTGTCCCAGCACTTGGCTCATGGCAGACATCTCCATTCCCCAAAGCGGCCGGTTCATTTCATCCATGCATTCGATTCGATTCAAGGAGAGAAGCGAACAATAAACTAAAGAACAGTGGATCTAATAATAATATAAACACAGCATAAGGGGATGAGGAGGAGACACCGGACCTGTCAGGAGGCCACGCGGCCACGCGGCTGGCTGGGGACGCAGCAGCAGGCGGCGGCGGCACGGCGTGGGTGGCGTGACGGATCGGAGTCGGAGGCTCAGAGCAGGGTTTGCAGAAGGAAACCGTTTGGGCCGAGCTGTAGTAATGGTTGATGAGCTGGGCTCATCCACACCGCTGGGCTCCAGGTGGAATAACCAAAGGGCACTTCAAAGAGCCATCGTTGATGAGCTTAAGCTTTCTCGGAGTGTCATGGTTGCTTTTGAGCAAGGCGCACCCACTTGGACTCGTGGCCGTCGAATGGACGGGCGAATTTGTCGAGAACCAGCTTCAGATTTGGATCCATGGCGTCATGGGCAGCCTGGAACCGCGTGAAGTGGTCATGGGAGTGGGAGGCAGCAGGATCCAGGATCCATGGAGAAACTTATACCATTATGCCTGAACCGGTGATGGTGGCCAAGGCTGGCAGCGCAGTGCCAACACTTGCTAGGGGCGGAGGTGGAAGAGGGGGCGGACAGGGAGGGGGAGGTGGGGGAGGGGGTGGTGGCGGCGGTGGAGGGGGAGGTGGCAGAGGCAAAGGGGGAGCAGTCGCACGGGGTTCAGGCCGAGGCGGAGCGGAGTCACCATCGCCGTCGCCTTCCTCGGACTCAGAGACAGGCTTGACGAGCACCATCCCTCTGTCACGAGCTCAATCATTTTGATCCGTCAGTCGGGTGCTGAACTTGGTCATCCCATTGATGCAGACGCTCACTGCGTCACTCTGCAGTACGCCGACGCCACATTGCTGGTGCTCAAGGGGGAACTAGGTGCTGTTGTCAGGCTCAAAGAGATCCTGGACTCCTTTGCAGCAGCAATTGGACTGAAGATTAATTTCAGCAAGAGCTCAGTGGTTCCTATTCGTATGCAGGAAAATATTGTATCTCAATGTATTAATGGTCTGGGCTGCACACGTGAAAATTTCCCCCAGAATTACTTGGGTTTACCTTTGTCATCAGCCAAGCTCCCGGTTTCAGCCTTCAATACATACATTGACAGGACAGACAAGTTCCTGTCCTCTTGGCAAGCTTCCCTACTTAACACAATGGAAAGGGTGGTATTAATTAACTCTGTGATTGATAGTCAGCTGGTGTATGTAATGTCAACAATGCAAGTACCACCACAAGTTCTCCAGCAGATTGACAAGCGTAGAAGAAACTTCCTTTGGGCTGGTAATTCAGAATGTTCATCAGCCAAATGCCTAGTTGCTTGGGAAAAAGTATGCACTACAAAAGGACCTAGGCGGGCTGGGAATAAAGGACTTTGGGACTCAGAATGTATGCTTGCTGTTGAAGCTTATCCATAGGCTACACTGTTCTAAGAACTCGGCTTGGGCGCAGTGGGTTAGGCAGAGATCAAATTTGGCTACGATGGAGAGCGATCTACAAGGTCATCACTGGGACTAACTGAGGACAATACTTCCTTTGTATCAGGCTTTGACAACAGTTGGGCTCGGTGATGGCACCTCGACGTCTTTCTGGTTAGACGTTTGGAATGGAGATGATGCATTAGCAGATCGCTTTCCAGCCTTGTTCAGTCATTGCGTCCGACAAAAAGATACAGTATGCCAAGCTTTTTCTTCTGAACTTGCTACTGCATTTGTACCTCGTCTCTCTGATCAAGCCTTGCTTCAGTTACAGCAAGTAAGGGGAATTATGTCTGTGACTCAATTATCGGATGGTCATGACCAACGGCTTTCTCCATTCTCCTCTGGACCTAGGAAACTGGACTCTTCCTCAATCTATAAGCTTCTCAAGGCCAAAGGTCAGGTAGCTGACCCCTGCTCGGAATTCATCTGGAAGAATGCCGCACCCCCAAGAGTGCAGCTGTTTATGTGGTTACTTGTCAGAGGGAGGATTCAATGCCGTGCTAACCTGTTTAAGAAGAGAATTGTTGATAATCCAAGCTGTGAAGTCTGTGGGGCAAGTGAGGACAATGCAGAGCACATTATCTTTCAATATCCTTTTGCGGGGGATTTTTGGAACAAAGTCGGCCTGATGATACCTCCTGGAGCTTCCATCAGGCATGTCCACAGAATGAAGAAGATTCAGCAGCTGCCACAATTACAGTACAGTATGTTCTTTGCTCTTTGTTGTTGGCACCTGTGGAAGAGAAGGGACGAGGTCGTCTTCCATGGAGCGAACGCTTCTCTCCGTCAACTTTTAATCTCCTGTGCTTCGGATGCAAAAAACCATGGCGTCACATAATACCAAGGAAACAAAAACATGTCTGACTCCTGGTGCAGACTATTTGAAGATCTGATAGAATCTGAAATGTAGCCTTCTGCAAAATTTTGTAAATCCTTTCTTATCTATGTAAAACGATCCTTATGATTGGGGCTTCAAGCCATTAATACAAAATTCAGGTGGGGAGCTTATCCCCTGGTGAACATTCAAAAAAAAAAAAAACTTATACCAATTGTGAGAGTAGCGTGGGGAAGAACAGAGCAGGAGAGAGCAAGTTGAGGATGGCACTCTGGCTGATTAAATGAGGAAGTTTGTTACAATCTAATATGTATCCCTATATCTCAATTCAATCAATTTGGGCCGACGATACGCGAGTTGGGCTGGCAGCTCCTTCTGGGCCTGAGTGCGGACGGCTCCTTGGACACACCTGGTGGAGTCCCCGTTGCAGCTTCAGTTTCTGGAGGCTGGCTCCTCACACTGAGTCAAACAAATATGCTGAGTCTTACCTCGATTTTAGCCTCTTCGTGCCGACTGCCGAGGTTGGAGGAACAAACGGTCACCGCTGCTTCAGTGTAGCAACTACTATATATTTCAGTATAAGCTGCTATTTTGTGCAATCATCAATTGGACTTGAAACTGCTTCAGTGTAGTTGGGTTGTCTTAAATTTTGGACTAAACTGCATTGTAAGTCATTGATCGTATTCCATATGGGCAACTGAAGCAGCCTGAACTTTGTTTTGCCAACTTGCATAAACTTTGCTTTCACCTCCTTCCTCTCTCCTTGTTGAATGACCTGGGTCTTTTGGGCCACCTTTAGTTCTCCTCCTTTTATTTTCTTAAGAGAAACATGTTTGACTTTTGCTTTTCTTATATTGATATATTTTTTTTACCCTAGTGTTTCCCCTCAGGAAAAAAAAAACTTGCCTAAACATACTGACATGGGCAGTATGCGATTCATCTTCTTCAATGTTCCCACACAACCACAATCTGCAATTTCTTCAGTTCGATCTGCTAGCATTAGGCTGGGGAGGCATGGATCAGAACTTACTTGAGATCTCATACACATGCTACATTAGAGAACTTACATCTCAGTTTTTGTAAGGACAACCAGGTTAATATAGTTTTGGAAGTGAAACAGAGCAAACCTGACTCAAGATTGGACAATTTAGGAGGTGTTCTTTATATACATCGCCAAACTTGGACATACCACAAAACCAACAGTTTTAGAAGGTGAGATTTCCTCCCATTGTTGTTATGGTGAATTCTTTTGGATAATTCCTGCACTCATCTGATTATATTCACCACATAGATTGGTTTCTCTTTAGGTCCATTATTCGAAGATTTGCCGAGCAACTTATCGCTGGACGACAGCACCATCCAACTTTATTCTTTTTTCCAGCCCCAAGCAAAGAGCTATTCTTTTCTGAAAGCTAGCTATGTCCAAAGCTCTTACCTGAAGCTCACTCTATGGATTGAAGAGAGCTTGCTAGAAAACACAGAGGCCACATACCTGTTTCCACCACTTGGATCCCCTCACCACATACCAGATAATTTCTGAATATTAAATATATCCTGAAGCTAGTTGCCTGCCAGAGGTAACTCTTCTGAACTATACGTGCCTAATAGCAGTTCTTAGTTGCATCTTTGGTTTAATTCTTTCAATAATAGGTACCTATACTATATGGATTAACATCTGTTTCTACTGTATATGGGCTAGAATTTGCATTTGGTGTGAGGGTGCAGCGATGCAAGTATGTAACAGATATGTGGAGCTTGTTCACCTAAATTGCTGGTCCTTCCTATATGTACACAGAAATTGGTCAATTTTTTTAGGGTCAGGGGGGAGGCTCCCCACCCAAGGATAATTTTATTAATCTAGGTCTAGTGGACCCATCATAGTTTGAAAAATACACCTTTTACAACAACCCTAACACAAGGGCGAGATTGTGGCTTTTAACCACGAATAAGAAACAACAACAACAACAAGAGCCCTAGCACAAGGGCGAAAAGTGGCACAACCACAAATACAGCAGCTAGATAAGGAGATTACAACACCATGGCACAAGAGCCTAAACAGACTCAAGGATAAGCCTAGACACAAGCCGAAAGACACCAACCGAACGTTGATTTGCGCCCCTGCCGAACAGCATATTCGCTAGTTTCACTATGACCATTGTGCCCTCCACCATTTTCTTGGACTGACAGTGACATCCTCTAGCACATCCGGGCCCACGTACCACCAACAAACAAGGAAATGGCGGCATCGGTGGAAACACCACCCGACATTTGATATTCTGGCACCATCAAAGAGTGGTGACGGACACGCAAGCCTAGGATACGCCTTTTCTCTCCCTCCATGCAGATACTTACAGTACTCTCAAAACACATAGCTCAAAGCATGCAGGGAATCTTTTTTGTTTCGGATTGAAAAAATGCAATATCTCCTAAACCGTAGCGCCTATTTCAGATCCGTTTGCATCAGGTTGTTCAAAAAAAAGTGCTTAACAAAACGAGATCCATGAAGACTATATTTGATGAACTTTTTTTTAAGTATGTAATTGCAACTTCAATGTACTATGAGTTGCATCATGATTACAACACAATTGCAACTTGGCTGTAGCGTAGTTAGCGCTTGTTGCAACCACTTAGAATGTAATTTTTACCCATTTTGCTACTACATGCAACTAGTTACAACCTACTTGCAAGTCAAGCTAATGAACAACGTGCATTTTATATACCAAATGTGTGTATTCTCTACCAATTGCAACCGCAAGACTAGACCAATCACAACTATAACATCATACTAATTGCAACTTGACGGAAGTAATTACAACAGATCTGATCCAGTGCAACTGGACCTGATGTAGTTGCAACCTGACGCGATCCAATTACAACTAGAGTTAGGCCAGTTGCAACTGGGCAAGAACCAGTTGCAACCAGGGTGGGTGCAACATATTCTATGTAGAAAATGCACCAATTGCAACTCGGTATGTGTTGTGGTTGCAACCTCCGTTGTGTTCTAATTGCAATAGGGTGTGTGCCACTGGGGACAAGAGCGGGTGTGGGCCGCGCGCCTAGGTGTGTGCAGTGTGTGCGGTGCGGGCCAGACCAGGTGTGTGTGGGGATGGTGCGGGGTGTGGTGCGCGCGCCCAGGTGTGTGTGCATGTCCGGTTTGCTCGCCGGCCTGGGTGCATTCAATAGTGCAATATATACATACAACCAATTATAACTCTGTGTGTTGTGGTTGCAACCTCCGTTGTGTTCTGGTTGCAACAGGGTGTGTCACAGGGGACAGCCAATATATACACACATACGCGCGCGCGTACACGCACACACACGCACCAGGTTGCACACACACACGCACACACACACGCACCAGGTTGCAAACCAGGGTGGGTGCATTCTCTGTAGAAAATGAACCCAGGTGTATTATACCATTATATATATATAAATATATATATATAGGGAGAGTATACTCTGTAGCTACCTACAAAATAAGTTATTTTGTAGCCACCTCTATTTACGATAATTTTATATATTAATTTATGATAATGTCAATACATATTTACGATAGTTGGGTTACTATTACACATGGGGATATTTACCATAACGTTATAGTAAATCACGTAGTAAGGAGTTACTGTAATCTCGTAAATTAGCATAGCAATTATCATAACTCAAAGTGGCTACAGAATAAATTATTTTGTAGCTAGCTGTAGGGTAATATATATATATATATATATATATATATATATATATATATATATATATATATATATATATATATATACGTGCTATTCTACACCCTAGGTGTAGAATATTATTCTACACCATGGACCAGTCCAACCAACCCACAAACCCAACCCAACCAGCTTCCACGACGCGCCAGCCTCGGATCCGCACCCCGCGCGCCCGACCCCTCCCGGCGCGCCCCACATCGAGGGTCCGCACCCCGCGCGCCCGAGTCCCGACCCCTCGCGGCGTGCCCCACACCGTGCGTCCGCTTGCACTCATGCGCGAGGGACATGCAGCGTACAGTACCATATGGGGAGAGACATGCAGCGTATACACATGCGGAGGGACATGCAGACCATACACCTGCACTCGGCTTACTGACAACCGAGAGGCACACTCAGGTCGCTACGCTAGAGACAGCTAGTGGCGTAGCCCGTTGATTTTGGTGCTGCTTGGTGCATGTGACTTAGCCCATTGATTTTTTATTTGCATGCATGCCTATTAAAAACTCACAAGTACAATAGAGATACCGAAGAAAAAAAATGACAATACTCTCTCCGTCCCTAAATACTTTGTTTTACGTTTCCCGAGAAACAACTTTAATTAAATATATATTAAAAAATATTAATATTTATGGTATATAATTAGTATCATT
This sequence comes from Saccharum spontaneum, assembly GCA_022457205.1. NCBI lineage: Eukaryota > Viridiplantae > Streptophyta > Magnoliopsida > Poales > Poaceae > Saccharum > Saccharum spontaneum. Next base: position 6,430,312 of record CM039602.1, on the reverse strand, counting down.
GGAAAGGTCTTTGAGTCTAGTTTTTTAATAAATTTATTTGGAGATACAAATGTTGCACGCATTTTATATAAATCAAGTCAAACTTGTGGGCACAAAAACCGAAAACGACAACTAATAAGGGACAGAGGGAGTACTCTCTAGCATGTGAGTACATGTCAGTATTCAGTATTTCCTTCTGTATTTTTCTATAAGTATCTTTTATTAGTACTACGACTTTAGTCATCTTCAGTATTTCTTAGTTTTTCTTTTTAGTACTACTCCGTGTTTTCATTTAGTATTTGTTTGTATGTTGCTTCAGTATTTTTTATATAATCATTCAGTATTTTTCTATAAGTATCTTTTATTAGTACTAGGACTTCAGTAGTCTTCAGTATTTTTTAAGTAGTGCTATGACTTCAGTAGTCTTTAGTATTTTTCTTATCAGTATCTTTTATTAGTATCATGACTTCAGTAGTCTTCAGTACTTCTTAGTTTTCTTTTAGTATTACTCAGTGTTTTTCATTTAGTACACGTTGATATGTTTGCTTCAGTATTCCTGTCTCGTATCTTTCAAACTTCACACAAGGTACCCAATGCACTGCAGCGACACCCGTCCTAGCCCACTGTGCGGACATCTATGTGTTTCTAAACCCTTGGTACAGCCGCCAAGCGCATGACAAATTCATCGAGTATTTGTCAATATCTTCTAGTATTTTTGTCAGTATATTTAGGTATTTTGTCAGCAGCTTAGTACAACCGATACTATAACTTCAGTAGTTACTAGTACCTTTAGGTAGTTGTCATATGTTCAAGTATTTTGTTAGTATCTTCAAGTATTTTTGTCAGTACCTTGGCACAGCCGGTACTTCATTACTTGCTAGTACCTTTAAGTTGTTGTCAGTATATTTAAGTAGTTTGTCAGTATCTTCGAGTATTTTATCAGTTTTTTATAGCTTGGTACAGCCGATACCATAATTTCAGTAGTTGCTATTACCTTTAAGTAGTTGTCAGTAGCTTCAAGTATTGTGTCAGTAGCATAGTACAACCGGTACTATAACTTCAGTAGTTGCTAATACCTTTAAGTAGTCGTCAGTATCTTGCTAATACCTTTAAGTAGTCATCAGTATCTTCAAGTATTTGTTAGTATGTTAAGTATTTTGTTAGTTTTGTCAGTACCTTCGTACAGTCAGGTCCTATAAGTTTCTAGTACCTTTAAGTAGTTGTCAGTATTTTCAAGTATTTTGTCAGTAGTTGCTAGACGCGCCTAGCTTCAGTAGTAGTCAGTATCTTTAAGCAGTTGCTAGTGTCTTTAAGTATTTGCCAGGACTCTGGTAGTACGTATGCGTCAATATCTTTAAGTAATTGCTGGTACTATGTTCAGTAGTTGCTAGCATCTTTAAATGTCAGTATATCTTCAAGGATTTACTACTAGCTAGCACTATGACGCTAGTAAAAGACTCGACCAACCGGGGGTATTTTCTACAAGTAATTGCTGGTACTATTTATTCCTAATACTAATTCAGAAACAACACGGCCAAAGAATAAATCAGCCGCTGTTGCTTGTGTTTCTGGTGGCTGATGACGATTGGAAATATCATGGCCACTACAGCAAACCGAATAGAAAAATAGTGGTCAACACTGCGTTAACACAAGATGACAAGAGATGAGACGAGTCATTCAGACGGATAGAATCATAGAAGAGTGGACCATGCCTCGTGTGGTCTCTGAGGGCGGTGCTGGCAGGCTGGGAGGCAGCGCTAGCGGCTGGCGATCGCTGCCGAGGGCGGTGCTGGCAGGAAGAATTATACGCATCCACTCCGCCTGCCGCCGCGTTCGTGCGCACCGCCGTGCCCCGAACCGGCATGGCCGTCTGGCCGCCGCTGGCCTCGTTGGGGCGCCAATCCCCTTTGGGATCGCCCCGATTGGCTGCGCCTGGGAGAGCTGCATCCGGAGGTGAGTTGCCGTCATCGCACGGCTTCCCGGCGGCAGGAAATCGCCGGCCACCGGGGCGCCCGAGCGTTCATCGCTGCTAAAGCGCGGTAGGGTGCGGAGCTTTGCGGGGGTGCGCGACGGCCAGGCCGGTCGGGTCGTCTTGCATCGGGCGAGGGATCGCCGCTCGAGATAGATGGTGCGGGCGATATTATTTCCGTCGGTGGGTCAGTGGGTGCGAATCGTGTCGGGTGGTTGGGCTGGTTCATGGAGTCTGCCGGGTGGGGCTGGCTGTGTCTTGGTGTAGAATAGTTATTCTACACCTAGGGTGTAGAATAACGCTGCCGTATATATATATATATATATATATATATATATATATATATATATATATATATATATATATATATGCGTGTGTGTATTAAATACAGTACTATACTAGAAAGAATTGCCCATAGACAAGATGAAGTAGGAGATCGTGTATATCGTAGGGTCTTGGTTGAAATTATTAATTGATGTAAATATTAAATAAAAATTATCCCTTATTAAACATTCAATTATTATGGACAGATAGTATCTTATATTGTTTACTCTAGAAATTAGAAGGCCCGTTCAAGAAAAGAAAACTCTATGCAAACCGCACCTTCAATAACTATGTTTAGTAAAACCTTAGACTTAGATTATGCGTTGTCATATATATGAATTTATAGATTTTGTATTTTAATTCTTTATTTTATTATAAGTGTTTCATCCACATGTTAACTTGAACCTCTAATGCTCACTGAGCTATGGTATCTATTATTAACTATCATTTCAAGTAGAATGTTCATTAAAAATACAGTACTCATAATTAAACTATTCTAATGTGAATTGTTATATGTTATAATGTTTCAGTCGAATTATATATTTATCAACGTAACAACTTACATAATTCAACATTTTGGATTATTAATATAGTTCAGAATAAACTATTAGTGCCATCGGTGCGTGATCCATTAAGGGGCATTTTCATGATCACCAACTAGAGAAATATATATTTATCACTCATGCATAGTGTTAAATACTTTTTGGTTTTTCAATTGTTCTAGGATATCATATGTTGATATAATTTAGATATAGAATTGATCGAATATTTAGCTTATTTCTAATAATGATGGAGATGGATCTTTATATATTTAAATATAAAGCTATGTAGTATCTGCTATTATGGCAAATGCGGGATAATTTATATGCAAATGTAGAGGATTGATTTAGATTATATTTCATAATGATAAATGAGGGTAATTTAGACGGGATCTAGGAGTATTCGCTACACAATAGCAGTGGTGGGTAGGTTTTTTCAAGAAAGTGGATTAGATCTAATGGCTATTATTGTTAAAGGCTACCAGATTGATGGACGGATGTCTCTAATTTTTGTAAGAATTGGTAGGAATTTATTTTTTTCTAGCGTATCTTATGAGAAACGTTGTCTCCAATTGGTAAAGTAAGACAAGATCGTGGCTGATGCCCCATTAACCACAATGTATAAAGATGACTAGCTAATTTATTGGTGTCTTATTATTGCCCTTTTCTCCATGTGTACGTCATATTACATCCAGGATGCATGCATGTATCCAAGATGACCAATTTATCAGTTAGTGACTTAGTCATGCTTATTATTCTGTCAGCAATGCAAATCTTGTACATACGTGTTCTAGTTTATTTGTACATACTACTTGTTAGCGTGTCAACTCTCAATGTGTCTTTTAGAAGGGCACTAGTTGGGAGCAAGTTGTTGGAATGGCAAAGTCTAGTTGCGAGAGTTGCTTTTATTAACTTAAATGAGGGTCGGGATACTTTCATTTGGAACTTAAATAATGTTGGCTTATTTTCTGTTAAATCCATGTACAAATACCTAGTTAATAATGGGATTAAGGTTACCCAGAAAATTTGGCATATGAAAGTGCCCTTGAAGATTAAGATTTTTCTTTGGTTCTTAATGAAGGGGGTAATACTAACAAAAGACAACCTTGCTAAAAGAAATTGGAATGGTAGTAAGGCTTGTTGTTTTTGTAGCACACCTGAAACTATCCAACACTTATTTTTTGATTGTCATTATGCCAGATTTCTTTGGCGTGCTGTGTTTGTTTTGTTTGGCATTAATCCTCCAAAGAACACGAACCATCTTTTCAATAGTTGGTCAAAGCTAGGAGGTTCCAATCATAATTTTCTTTTATTGACTGGGGCTGCGGCTTTTTGCTGGGCAATATGGATCACAAGGAACGATGTGGTTTTTGATAAAGGTCACCTAAAAACTTTTTTGCAGGTTGTTTTCAGGGGAACACACTGGCTACGATTTTAGGCTCTGTTGCAGCGCTCGGATGACGACAAGGAACGGATTCTTGACGCTTGCAAGCTACTAGAATCGAAAGCCATGGAGTTCTTCGCATCGCATGGATGGTCCTTTATTTACCGTCTTGAACTTTAGTTCTGAACCTGTAATAAGTTTAAATTATGTGTGAGCTACTGTAATAAGTTTGGACTGATGCTTTTTCTTCTTAGAAGAAGGCTGAAGCCGGATATTTTCCATTATCTAAAAAAAAAGTAGTTTTTCCACTGTGGCTAAATAAAAGGAGTAATAGATAACTAGAAAATGCTGCGGCTGTTAGGCAGCACTAAGTGTTTCCACTGTGCTCGTGTGTGTTCTCTGCGTGGTTCTCTGGTCAACTCTAACATATATTCTACTACTATAACAGTCTATATGCTGTGTTTTATGGACTGAGACAAACCTTGACTAAAGCTAATTAGCATCAAATAACTTAATGCAGGATATCTTTGAGTCTAACGTCCGTGGGGCAGTAGGTGCAATAATTCCTTACTTGGAGGGCATTGCACACAAGGCCGTCTACTTTGACGGATGGAACAGACTTGCTGCTTCCGCGGTGCTGAGAGCTATAGCAGACAGGCCTCCACCATCTCTGACCAAGAAATTTGACAAGATTATCCACATTGACTGCTCAAGATGGAAGAACCAAAGAGAACTCCAGAAGGCAATTGTAGATGAACTTACGCTCCCTAGACATGTAGTGGCTCATTTTGACAGGCAAGACGAGGAGGATGATTTCAGCGGGGTAGAGCAAACCTCTAGAATGGAGATAGCAGATGTCACAAGAGAGATCTATCAAACACTGAGGGACCTTAGTTATTTGGTGATATTTCGCAACGGGAGTGGCAACATGGTTGACATGGCAAATCTTGGGATTTTTCAATTTGAATGGTTTCCTTGTATAGTGCTATATGGACCTTTTGTCTGAACAAAGAAATTCAGAAAAAGGTGGACGGTTCACATCTTTTTGTTGACGCTTCAGGTTCGGTTACCAGCTACCATCAATTAATGGAGGAAGAGGCTAGAGAAATCACATTGTACGCACATAAACATGGGCTCGGCATCACCCATGAAGTCATTAGAGATTGCTGCATGTACCTCTTGTCACTGAATTCCCGTGGTGGCAATATCATGGATTACAGCTGGGCAACGCATGCATCCAACTATTGGGTTTGTGATGGGATTGTAGGAGACAAGGACAGCCAAGCAGCTTGGGATGTTGCTCGTGCTCTGCATCAGGAGGTACGGCTAGAGGATTACCCATCCAATACATTGCCCTACTTTGCTTATCAATTAAATACTCCCCCAAGACGTTGGATTTTTTCGGTCACCAGCTCAATTATGGAAGAGAAGGCCGCATATCCAGAGACCATGTCCATTTTCCTAGCATCCCAAAGAGAATCTGATCAACCATTGGCATCATTACCTAATCACATGTTCCAACAAGCAGACCAACTCTGTGTCCTCAAGTTATGTGGCTGTACCTTCAACTTTTCATCACCTCCATTCCATTGTTGTTACAACTTAAGATAGGTGCATGGATCAAGAAAATCTAGCAGGAGAGGAGAAGAATGGCGCATTGGCGATGGAAATTTTCCAGAGGCTATGGGTACTATATGTGTGCCAAACAAATTGGGAATTGGCTTTCCTTGAAGAAATACAAGAGCTAGTGGCTACAAATATCAATTCATATAAGGAAGGGAAGGATTTGGCGCAGGAACCTTGCCTGGAGACAACTACAGAGTCTTTACAAGATTCGAGTAATTGAGCCTACCTGTTCACAGGTTTTGCCAACAGGATTGAAGACTCTGGTCCAAGATGGTTGTGCTGGGTTGGAGCATGTTGGTCCTGAAGGAGCACCCCCATCACTAGAATCAGTCAGTTTAGATGGCAGAGCAGGGAACGATGACAACTATATAGCTAAAATATCACGAATGACCTTGGTGGGTTGTGCAAAACTAGTGGAGTTCACATTGCTTGGATCCTTGCCAAATCTTGAGGAGTTGGACCTCTCACGCACAGCAGTAAAAACTGCAAACCTAAAAAAGGTCCATGTGGAAAAACTTGAACGAATCTTCCTGATGGGATGTGAGCAACTCCGTGCTATAGTTTGGCCAGAAACAGGGATGAAACAACTGAGGTTGCTACGAAGTACGAATCGATACTCAACAAGGAGTAGCACTATCTAGAGAAACTTCACACCATTCTATTGTTTGCCAGGAGCAAGAAGGGTATTGTCATGCACATGTTTCTATCACGGACATAAGGTTCCTTCAGTCATTGATGCTAACAGGCTCTAGAAACTTTTGCTGGAGCACAACTCCATTTAAGTTGAATCTATACCTGTCTTGTACTATCAAGGATGATGCAAAAAAACTGCAACAGTGAGAAGGTGGGCCGCTGTTTTCAAAGCACGGGACATATAGCTGGGTCACGGTCTGCAGTACCACTGCTGCACAACGGGGCTTTAGTCCCGGTCTAAAAGGACCTCTAGTCCCGGACTGCGAGCCGGGACTAAGGTTTCAGGACTAAATATCCCACCTTTAGTCCCGTTCGCAGGCCCAGAACTAAAGGGAGACCTTTAGTCCCGGTTGGTAATACCAACCGGGACTAAAGGTGCTGCCAGGCATCGACGTGGCGCAGCACCTTTTAGTCCCGGTTGGTATTACCAACCGGGACTAAAGGTTCTTTTTTCTTTTTCCTTTTTCTTTCCAATTCATTATTGATTTTGGTTTTCAGTTATATTGTTTTCCAATTTATTCTTCGCTGCTATTATTCGTATATGTTGCACCTATACGAGAGCGTTATTATTGCACACAAATAAAGTATGAAACTATATATATATATATATATATATATATATATATATATATATATATATATATAGAGCTATACATATACGTACATACACATTACATTTACAATAATATACAAGTAATCAAGTGTTCGGCCGCCGGTTAATGAGTTACACAAATGTTTGCCCGCCACTCAAAGCTCATACAAGTGTTCGTTCTTGTTTGGACTCTTCAAATCCAACCTAGGGTTGTGGTAGAACTCGCCGTCTTCTGGGATGACATGATCGTTGATGAAACCTGCGATTGTCTCCTGGATTGCGACGAGTATTGTGTGCTTGAACACTTGTTCTTTCAATTCCCACTCCTTCCATTTGCATTAATTAAAGGAAAAGATATTAATATACATAAGATTTATTTAGTTTCAACAAATAAATAAGATATGAATTTATTGTATACACATGTTACTTACTTTTAGCATCTCTTTAGCAGGTGTAAATTTGCTACACCGCATGTACTCGCAAACGTAGTATCCACACAAATCGGTTCCGTACGGTTGTCTGGACACCCACTTATATAGAATAGGAGGGGGAAGTGGCACTTTCAGATCCGTACGATATCTTTGTTGTAGCCAAGTCCAAGCCCTGCCCAATAAGTCGGTCGTTGATTAGGTATAGCATAGTAAAGTAAAGGAGCAGGCAACGATAATTAAAGAATGATATAACTTACCTCTGGATCATTTCTATCATGTCTTGGTACATTGCCAGCTTTTTTCTCATTGAGTCCCACACATTTATAGTTTGTTCCTTGATCTTAATCTCAATGAGTATCCAGTGATCCCTGCATTTGTTTATAGAGTCAACTTATATATATATATATATATATATATATATATATTAATGTTGGATTAACTAAGACATGTATAACACAACACTTTACCCCATATTGTGAGGGAAGAGTATCAACTCCTTATATCTTTGGTTATAAAAGAACCTCCAGAGATTTTTCTCTATTTCCTTGATCTTCAAATTGAATGGATGTTTAGTCTTTGTGTCCTTGTACACGACATACGGATCGATAAAACCAATTCGATCCTTTTGTTTCAATCTGAGTTCTCTCATCATGTGCCTGCACATCGTGAGCATAGTTATTATGAATACGTACATATGCTAGAGTGGGATTATTGATTAAAAAGAAGAATCACTTATAGACAGGAGCAGCTTATGAGAGATTTGTCAAGAGAATCCATATATAGAAGCTGGTGTACTTCACTAAACTCTACCCAGATGACGTCATCTCCACGGAAGTAGTGACGGTCTCTGACTTGGACACACAGATATTGTTCAATTTAATGTTGTGCATAGAAACTCAAGTAGTACTCATGCAGCTTGTACATTTGTGTACCAAGATTTTTTACCTTTGCAGGGTCGCATAGACTCCTGCCATATACGTACTTCCTCCGCCATTCATCAACAACTACGGCCTCTTTAACAGTTGTCAGTTCCTCCCAACCGAGAAGTTGTTCTAAGGAAAGCCCAGTCACATTCATCCACTTGACGAGTTCATCTAAGTCCACATCATCAGGTACCAACATTTGCATTAAGTTCATGTTGGAACGCTTGTTGGCCGAGCTGTGCAACATCTTTCCCAGCCGTCTTCTGTTTCCTTTTGTCTTCCTTGATTTTCTTTGTGATAGTACGCTCATAGTCTGATAGTGGCGGTGCTGGTTTTTTACTAGCGGCACGCTTCTCATCTTGCATAGCCTGCACCACTTGACGTAGCTTTACACGAGGATACATTAGGTATGGCTTCTCTTGCATTGCTCGTGCATCAGCTTTGGTCTTTTCGAAGAACGCTTTCACTTCTGCCTTGACTGAAGCATTCAGTTCTTCATCAGTCTTCTCGTATGAAAGCTTGGTCATCTTCGGGATCTTCGTGACCACAACTTGTTTCTTTGGCGGAGGTGGTGGGACCGATTGGGCCAGCGTGTAACACCTCAAGTGTTTAGTCCTTAATTGCATTGCATTTGCATGAGCATGACATGCATAATCCGTGTTTAGTATTTCATGTAATGCAATTCATCTGTTTGTTTAGGGTTTGTTTGATTGATTCCATAAAATACTTGAGGGTTGGTGTAACAAAAAGGTAAGGTAGTCAATCATGACCTACCACACCTTAGCTATACTTAGGGTAACATTTGGATCAAGGTTCATGTTGACCAAAATTACAAAATTGCCCTCCAAGATAAGTTTGACCCCCATTTGACCATAGAAGGCTCTAGTTTGACCAATTAGAAAGGCTAATTTAGAGACCTTGCATGGAAGAGCACCCTTAAGCAAAGTTGTAAAGAAATTCATGGGGAACAAAAGTCTCAATATGACCACCTCATGAAAATGACCACAACATGCTCAAAAGTGGCCCACAAGTCAGCTAGTGGTGTAACTCCAGGACTTAGAATTTTTCTAAGTCTGGAATCTGACCCTACAGTTTCACTGGTGCCTACTTTAGGAGCTTGTAGTTTGCAAACCAAGCCAAACCAGTCTTCACTCATATTGACAAACTTGTAGATCACATGTAGCACTCCAACTTTGCCAACAGTACCCAAGCCTGGTTCTCAAGGGTTCAAGAGATATTGTGTCATGAAAATGACCTGTCAGTCGGCATCTTTAACTGAAACTCGGTTTCAGTTTCACTGAACACTACTTAATGTCCCTCTAGATCACTAACCAAACCGAATCAGCTCTGGAGGTCTATTACAAGATTGTAAAGCTTATATAGGTCTACAAGTTTGTTACTTTGAGCTTCCACTGAAACGAGCTAGTTTAGAAGATAATTAGCGCTAAAATCCTCCTGTCAGTCGACCATCGTGGACCTTCAGCCGGTTTCAGTCAAGTGACACCGCGCGTCGTGGCGCCCGGGCAGGAGAACGCCGCCGCGTGTCCTCCACGCGCCGCGCGCGACCTGGCGCCTTGGCCAGCTGCCGAGCGCATGAAGGGCACCTCTGCTGTCGCTCCGACCTCACCCATCCATTCCCTCCTCCTTCCCTCTCTCGTCTGCAATAGGGAAAAACCGAGCCGCCATTCCCCTTTTCCTCCGGCGAGCTCGAGCGTGAGCTACGCCGCACCACCGGCCGCCTGAGCTCGCCATTTCCTCCGCCTCGACACCCTCCACCCCCTGGACCTACCGAACCCCACGATTTGACCCAAGGTGAGCCGCATTACCTTCTTCTCCACCTCCGAGGGGTCGCCGGAGCCCGCCATGGGACCTCACCGTGGTCGGGGTGCTTCGGGTCCGTCTCCATCTCCCCTTACTCGTGAAACGGAACCGCCTTGCCTCGGTGAAGCTCGTACCGAGCCCAGACCGCACCGTGCTTCTTCACCGGCGATGGTGCGCCGCCACCGGATGTCACCGGCCGCCGCGCACGGTGGCAGGCCCTCTCCACCCCATCCCCATCCATCCTACGGGTGCCAATCAGTGCGCCGGGTGACGGAGAGCACGAGACCGTGTTCGGTTGGCCGCGCGAGCCCTTCTCCGGCGAGCTCGAGCTCACTGGAGCTCGCGGGACGCCGGCTCCCCTGCCTACGGTCGCTGACCGCGGGGGTCCACCCGTCAGCGTCGCGCGCGGGCGGGAGCGCTGAGCGGGCCGAGCGCGCGGGTGTGGGCGTTGTGGGCCGAATTTTGTTTCCGGGCCGGCCCAGTCGTCCGAAGTGAAAATGATTTTTTATTATTTTGTCACTGATTTTTGTACAAGTTGGAAAAATAGGAATCTAGGGTTTATTGATCCAAAAATCATGAGATAAATTTTGTTAGAATCTACTGGATGTGTAGTATTTTAGAAAAATATGGATCTGGCATGAGATGTTTAAATTCTGTAAGAATTTATTAGATCCTTTAAATGTGTTTTGGAATGCATACAAATTTGTTTAATTTATAACTTGAGCTGTAGTGTTCCATAAATCATGGAATTTGGTGGGTAGGTTAACCTATGCTAGCCCTAGCCCTGGTAAAAATTTGGGCATCAGTGCTTAAGTAATTTTCAAGTTATAAGGCTATCATTTTATTCTAGGAAATAATTGAAGGAATTGTTATAATTTTTCTACATGTGCAATGTTCTTGTAACTTTTTGGAGAATGTCTTGGTACCCTAGAGTGTCTAAGAAAAATATGAAATCTGTTGTTTGATACTTTTCAATGTGATTTATGAATTATGCAGAAATCAGCCTTTTGGGCTTGTGAATTTTGTATAGAGAGTTTCTGTGAATAAAACTTGTTCAAATTTTTACTGTGGTCTATTTTGAGGTCAGAGAGTCCCCTGTAATTTTTGTAGAATTTTAGGAGCAGTTTACATATATGTTTAAAATTCCACCTAAATAATTAAGTAAATTAAGAAATGGGGTTAAATAAATATTCTAGTTGGTTCCACCTTACTTTCTGGTGTTTTTATACCTAATGTGAACTGTTAGTAACATTAGTTTGGTTTTAGGGGACTTTGGTCACATCAACAAATAATTAACCTTTGTAATTTTAGGTTTTCAGGACAGCTGGTGGTATTTCTAAGTTTGACCTTTGATAAAATTTGTTGCTGGAAAACTTGTAAATACCAAAGTCACAGTAAACTTGATGAACTAGCTTGTGTCAAAATTTGGGAGCATTTGGCTTTGTAGTTTGAGAGTTACTGTTGTTTTAAGTGGCAGTTCAGAATCTGCTACTCTCTGTTTTGAGAGGACAGATTCTGGAACTTGTGAAGTTTGACGGGGAAAACTTATGAGTTTGGGGTTGAGGTCTGAAAATGAATTGTATAATATTTCTTAGGCTTTCCAGATTGTCCTAGATCATATCTTTTGGATTTGTAAATCTCCAGTTGTGATAAAAACAAGTAGCTGCTGTCCAGTATGCTCTACTGTGATGCTTTGCTGATTGATATGGTGTGATATCCTAAGACAAGCTACTTTTGTAATTGTTAGGTGTTAGGGCCTTAACTGAGGATGAGCAACTTTATCTTAGGTTAATTAGATTAGGTGAGTACTTCTCTACCGGAGAGGAAATTTGCACTTACTCTTTTGAAGTGATTTGAATAGAGCGTAAATTGTTGTAATGCATTGCATTCCGAGCATATTGCATCTTTCATTATGCATTCATAGAATTTATTATGCACTCATGCAATAGGTGTACCGGAGGGGGTAACACTCCTCGAGTTCGAGCAAACGATTCCAGAGGAAGTACTGAGTCGACCGGAGGAGCAGACAGAGCCAATCGGCGAAGAAGCCTCCGAAGAAGACCTTCCGGAGTGTCCCGATCACAGGCCTTCCACCTTCCTCAAAGGCAAGCCCCGGTGCATGCTGAACCCATCAATTTATAAAGATATCTTGAGTACTTTTAATTGTTTACTGCATTAAGTAGTAGGAGTTGTATGAAAACAACTGTTGCATTACACCTGTCCTTGTCCAGATACTATGCCCTAATCCTATATTAGGTGTAGGCATGTGTCAATGCTTAGCCCTGCTTAGTACGGTAGAAGTCGGGTGATTTCCGGTCATCCGCGAGAGATAGGACTGGGTCGCGAGTGGCTTATGGCTATCGTGATGGAACCATGCTTTAAAATGAATTTGAGACCGGGCGGGAGTTCGATGGTATAGCTGCAAGACACTTCACGTCTTGGGTGTGGAGCCATGCCCGTCTGAGTCGTTTAAGGACCGATTCGCTGTACGTCCTTGAGTCATGTTGAACGCAGTCTAACACTTAGTTGGCCGGATAAGTCGTTCCGACCGCGAAGCCGAGTAATGTGATTCAGGCCGGGAATCGAATGGTAGGTTGCTTCTTGGAGGAGAGAAAGGATGTGCTTGGGGACATTGGCGTGAGACCAAGGGGGGGTTAGAGTCCCTATCACCTGGCAGAGTGTCGCCCATGGGGTTGCGACATCATTCGGACCCGCGATTCCTGAATCATACGAAAGGTGGCTTGTGCGACCCTGGCAGGGGCCTGCGCGGTGAGTGTTAGAAATACCCCTCCAGCTGGATAGGAATTCGATTCGAATCGCCGTCGCTCCCGGTTAGTGAGCACTTGACTTGAGCAGCGGCAACGTAGATCTCATTAATTAAACAGATGGTTAAGTAAATGATACAATGTTGCCACAATTTATACCTGCTATGGAATAATATGAATAATTGTTTGATGATAATCAAGTGCATGTTTAGTACAGGTGCTAAGATAGATGACAGGTAAATGCTAAAAATAACTGCTAGTACAGGTTATAAGAGTTTCAACTACTTATGCCTTTATGCAAAATGTGGTGTCAGCTAGCCTCTTGTGTAAGCCTTGCATAATCCTTGGTGTCTCATTTATTTCTGGTTTTTGACGGGTAAGTCTAGCTGAGTACATTCCAGTACTCAGGGTTTATTCCCTCCTGTTGCAGATGACATGCTTTACCAGGGCTTCTGCAAGACATGTCTCCACCCTGCGGGTGATGATGACTAGATCACACGGGCGTGATCATCTTTATGTACTTTCCTTGTGCTTTTGCGGGATGTCGATCATCCAAACTGGCAGTAATTAAGTAACTAAAGTGTGTGTTATGCTTCCGCTACTTTCAAACTCGGTTTGTAATAATTGATACTCCGTGGTGTTAACTTATTTCGGAACTACTTGTGAAATGTAACGTATGATGTGTATGTTGAATGATGCGATCCTGGTTGTAAGCAGTTTGGTTTGAAATCCTTCGTGATTTCGATTGACTACCGGGATTATATGGGTTCAAGTTTGAAAATTTGAGCGCTTCGGTGCTTGTTTTCGTACTTGTGCTCTTATAATTTGGTCGGTTCTGTTACAGCTGGTACCGGAGCATAATTCAACATTAAGCACATTTTACGAGTAATTAAAAACAAAAGTATTTGTTTGCGAAAAGGGTTACACTTTAAAAAGTATTTTTATAAGTATGCCAGTGATCACATCCCTTAGCCCAAATAAGGACTCTTAGGTGGCTTATTATAAAGACTAACTTGGGGGCCTTGTTTGTTTTTGTTTCGTCGTCCATACGGCGTGATATTGTATGGATGCCATCCACTTGGGTGGTAATGTATGGATCAATTACCTCGACGCTCTGGTAAGTGTGAGTTGTGAGAGCATGATCGTCCAACCGGCGGTCTAGGGGAGAGTAGTTTTGGTGATTTGCATATTTACATGTTTAAACCATGTGACTATGTAAAAGCACTTAATTGTGGGCATCTATCAATTGGGTAGCTTTGATACTGAAATATATACATCCGGGGATGTGTATATGGAAAGTATTTAGCCTACTGCTTCCTTGTATGTTATTTGGGAATTGTTGGGCTGCAATGGAATTTTTTTCTGCAGGTACGCTAACAACGTAACGTGTAGACCGATAGTTTCGCTTATATGAGAGAACGTATGTATGCCACCGCTTAGCGTTAGCACTTTAGTTTTCTGCTAAGGTGAGAGGACGTACGGAACGTGCATGCATCATGTTTCATTATATCATACATGTCAGTTACTCCCTCCTTAAAAATTTAACTAGTCCCGACTAAATTAAATTTCGTATCCCCTAAATGATTCTCACTTTAAGTCACATCTTGTTGATACAGATGGCACGTACCAGGATGACAGCCCGTAAGTCAACTGGTGGAAGGGTCCCTCGCCACCAGTTAGCTCCACGCGAGCCTCGTCCTGAGCCCTCCGAGGTGGAACAGTTACGGGCTGAGCTGGCAGAGGTGACTGCTGCTAGGGATGCAGCACGGCAACAACTGGAGCAAGTGATTCATGATCGAGATCAAGAAACACTTGCAGTCCAGAGGTTGACAGTGGCAAATCGCAACTGTCAGCGTATGTTGGTCCGTGTGATGGAACAGAGGGATGAAGCCTGGCACGAGGAGAACGTTCTGAGGGCTCGTCAGTTTGAGCTCGAACAACAGTTAGAGAATGCTGAAGAATACAATGACAACCTTCATGAAGAAGTGCACCGCCTAAACAACCAGCTTAATCCTCTGCTACCTAGGAACAACAATTTAGATGAGGAGATGGGTTCCGGAATCTTCATGGCTGAGGATGATGATGAAGTGGAGGTCGATGGACCACAAGATGCTCCACCTGCAGAAGCACCAGGGGAAGAGCCAGAAGAAGAAGAAGACGAAGAGTTAGAGCCTGTCAGTGATGAGGACGGCGGGGAGATCCTTGACACGGACTCGGAGGATAATGTTTTGAGTAGTCATTACGTACCTTTAATGCTAGGATCGTCTTTTGTGCCCTCCCTGTGAAGGAGTGAGGCCTTGTAATAACTTGACTCCGGGATGTAAGGCTGAACCGTATGTTTCCTAAATGTAGTTTGAACCTGTTAATTTCGATCGCAATGGGATGTCTTATTGTGTTGTGTTCGGTGATGGTGTCACGATTAGCACCCTTCGGTGCCGCGACGAAACCGAGGGCCTCCTATGGCGCGCGACATAAGGTTGTGCTGCTTGGCACGCGCAGGTATCGAAGTGGCTAGTCCTGATCCATCATAGAACTCTCCATTGAGAAGTCTCTTTGTGGTCAGTTTGAAGTAGCCTTTCACAGTCACTAAAAATCTGGAGATCAAATCCACGTACCGTGCGAAAGGTCAAAAATCACGTAGATAGCAACGTAAACGATCCGGTAACCATTGTGCTCCCTGTGAGTGAGCCTTTATCAAAGAACGTCTTGATAGGATTACCAAGTACGAGTTCGGCAATTGATGCGCTTGAATGGATTGTGCGGTTGTGATGAATTATTGTGCCTTATTTATTATGAGAATTCTATTCTTGAAGACAGTTTGCCATTTCGCAATAATTCATCTACAAATTTCCCACATCGTCAGTGCTCATTGGCTATGCATTTTGCAGATGTCGTACAATCTACGTCGGGGTCGTGGAAATGAGGAGGAGGACCAGCCGCCCCCTCCGCCACCACCTACTCCGGCCGAGTTAATGCAATCAGTGGTTGAGGGGCAGCGTATGTTGGCCGACGCCATGCGCCAACTGGCTAATCGAGAGGCTCGGCATGGTCGTCAGGGCCCAGAGCCAAACCAGTACAGCGATTTCAAGGACTTCCTGGATACAAAGCCCCCGCTTTTTAAGGAAGCGGAAGAACCCCTGCAGGCTGATGAGTGGTTGAATACCATTGAACAAAAGTTTTGTCTGCTATGCCTAACTGATGAGCTGAAAACGGAGTATGCTTCCCATCAGTTGCATGGTCCAGCAGGCATCTGGTGGAGCCACTATCGTTCCACGCTGCCTGCCAATGTCCCGATTGCTTGGGATCAGTTTAAGGCGGCATTCCGGGGGAATTATATCCCTCCCGGTCTTATGGCAATCAAGCACACGGAGTTTATGAGGCTGTCCCAGGGAAACAAAAGTTTGACTGAATACTTGCAGTCCTTCAACAACCTGGCAAGGTATGCCACAGAGTTTGTGGACACTGATGCAAAGAAGATTGCTAGTTTCAAAAGGGGCCTCGGCCCAAAGCTAATGAAGACTATGGGCACTAGCAAGTGTACCACTTTCAATGAGTTCATCAGCGATGCTTTGACACAGGAGAACAACAATGCTATTTATTCTGCTTCTAAGAGCCGTAAAAGGGCCCTCGAGGCAAGTGCTTCTCAGTCAAGGTCCTCAGCTGCACCAAGATCGTCTCCACGCCCGCCTGCTCAGAATACAAGGTTTCGTCCGCCACAGAAAAAGCCTGCTGCAAAAACTGGGTTCCGTAAGGCGTATATTGTCGCTCTGCCAAAGGGGACTTCTGGTCAGAGTAGTTCTAGTGTTCCTCCTAGCAATATGCCTTGCTGGAATTGCAACAAGCCAGGCCATTGGGCCCGGAACTATCCGTACCCTAAGAAAAATGTCAATCAAGGTGGTCGTCAGGGACACGCTCATTATAACAGTATTGAAGAAATTCCATCTGGTGAGGTGGTCACGGCTGGTAAGTTCCTAGTTGACCAACACCCCGCAGTGGTACTTTTTGATTCAGGTGCTTCGCATTCCTTTATCAGTCCTAAGTTTGCATCCAAATTTGCACACAAGTTGCATACTGTTGAAGGTGTGGGTTATTGCATTAGTGCTGCAAGTGGGACTATTTCCACAAACAAAGTAGTGGGGAACCTTAAGTTTGAGATAGAAGGGCGAAGTTATTCGCTTGCTCTATTGGTGTTACCGGGGTTAGACATAGATGTCATCTTGGGCATGAATTGGATGAGTCAGAATGGGGTACTCATTGACACATCTGCTCGGGTAGTTATGCTCAGAGATCCTACCGATCAAAAGGGTTTTCTAGTTCAACTTCCCAGAAAAGTTGAATTGTCGGGGAAAATTCATGCTGTGCAAGCAAAGGCGTTGGCTGAAATTCCCGTAGTAAAGGAGTTTCCAGACGTCTTTCCCGATGAATTGCCGGGACTCCCTCCGGATCGGGATGTGGAATTTAAAATCGAGTTGCTGCCTGGTACCGCACCCATCTCTAGGAGACCTTATAGAATGCCTCCAAATGAGTTAGCTGAGCTTAAGGTACAATTGAATGAACTTTTGAAGAAGGGGTTGATCCGTCCTAGCTCATCTCCGTGGGGTTGCCCTGCTATCTTTGTAAAGAAGAAAGATCAAACCTTGCGGATGTGCGTGGACTATAGACCTCTGAATGCAGTCACTGTCAAGAATAAGTATCCTCTACCGCGTATCGACATCTTGTTCGATCAATTGTCCAAAGCTAAAGTCTTTTCCAAGATTGATCTAAGGTCTGGGTACCATCAGATTAAAATCCGTCCTGAAGATGTTCCAAAAACAGCCTTCTCGACGAGATACGGCCTTTATGAATATCTTGTTATGTCCTTCGGTCTAACTAATGCCCCAGCGCACTTCATGTGCTTGATGAATTCGGTGTTTATGCCCGAATTGGACAAGTTTGTGGTGGTGTTCATTGATGACATCTTAGTGTATTCTGAAAATGAGGAAGACCACGCGGAACACTTGCGTACTGTCCTCAGCAGATTGCGTGAGCATAAACTGTATGCGAAGTTCAGTAAATGTGAATTCTGGCTTCGGGAAGTACTTTTTCTTGGGCATGTATTGTCCGATGGAGGTATTATGGTGGATCCCACCAAGGTAGAAGAAGTATTGAATTGGAAGGCTCCTACTTCGGTTCATGAGGTCCGGAGTTTTCTTGGGTTGGCTGGCTATTATCGTCGCTTCATCCCGGATTTCTCAAAAATAGCCAAACCCATGACTCGGTTGCTGCAAAAAGACACCAGGTTTGTCTGGACTCCTTAGTGTGATGCGGCTTTTCACCAACTGTGAACCCTCCTAACCTCGGCTCTGGTTTTGGCACAACCGGATATCGAGAAACCTTTTGATGTTTACTGTGATGCCTCAGGCATAGGTTTGGGAGGTGTTCTGATGCAGGAAGGCCGAGTAATTGCATATACTTCACGGCAACTTCGGAAACATGAGGTGAATTATCCGACGCATGACTTAGAACTGGCCGCAGTTGTTCATGCTTTGAAGGTATGGCGGCATTATCTGCTGGGCAATGTCTGCAATATCTATACAGACCACAAAAGCCTCAAATACATCTTCACCCAACCCGAGCTAAATATGCGTCAGAGAAGATGGCTCGAGTTGATTAAAGATTATAATCTTCAAGTGCATGTTTAGTACAGGTGCTAAGATAGATGACAGGTAAATGCTAAAAATAACTGCTAGTACAGGTTATAAGAGTTTCAACTACTTATGCCTTTATGCAAAATGTGGTGTCAGCTAGCCTCTTGTGTAAGCCTTGCATAATCCTTGGTGTCTCATTTATTTCTGGTTTTTGACGGGTAAGTCTAGCTGAGTACATTCCAGTACTCAGGGTTTATTCCCTCCTGTTGCAGATGACATGCTTTACCAGGGCTTCTGCAAGACATGTCTCCACCCTGTGGGTGATGATGACTAGATCACACGGGCGTGATCATCTTTATGTACTTTCCTTGTGCTTTTGCGGGATGTCGATCATCCAAACTGGCAGTAATTAAGTAACTAAAGTGTGTGTTATGCTTCCGCTACTTTCAAACTCGGTTTGTAATAATTGATACTCCGTGGTGTTAACTTATTTCGGAACTACTTGTGAAATGTAACGTATGATGTGTATGTTGAATGATGCGATCCTGGTTGTAAGCAGTTTGGTTTGAAATCCTTCGTGATTTCGATTGACTACCGGGATTATATGGGTTCAAGTTTGAAAATTTGAGCGCTTCGGTGCTTGTTTTCGTACTTGTGCTCTTATAATTTGGTCGGTTCTGTTACACAGCGGGCCTCTTGTTCCTCGATGGATCAGCCGGTGCCGATGAGGCGGCCGTTGTCGGCATTGGCGGAGGCGGCAGCGACGCGGTTGGAGCTTGCTGTTGTGGAGGAGATTGGGCCGCTGGCGGCGTTGGAGTACGTCGTGGAGGAGATACGGCCAGTGGTGGGGATGCAGCCTTGTCTTGTATGAAATCGTCGTCATCGTCGTGTCCCACGGCACTGAGGTCATGTGGTGAATGGATAGACGGACTTGGGGAGGTCCTGGATTTGAAAAAAACGAACAAGGTATATACATGAGTGAACCGTAATTAGATACAGTACATAATTATTGAAAAACAATTGTGTTCACAATCATCCACACCTAGGGTTCGGTTGTGGTGGCGGCGCCCCAAGAATAATGATTTACCGTTTCTTCCAACATATGAATGTTTTCTCCACTTCACCTAGGGTCTTCTCCCCATCACCATCTTCGATATCCGGAGCCACATTTTCATGGCCTTTGACCACTCTATCCACTAAGACACTAGCATATCCGGGTGGTATTGCAACCGAGTGGATCCTTGGTGTCTTGGTGGGGTCGATAGGAGATACAACACCAGTAGCCACCTTGACTGTGGCATTCCCCTCGGAATATGCAGCTCACAGGACGTCAACGGAGCGGTGACATCATCCACTGGGAAGCGCATCCCTGCATCATCATCTTGTCTCATAGGCACCTCCGTAGAAGCACAACTGCTTTTCAACTAAGCTGAGCCAGGGCTGATGTTGGCGGCCGGCTGTGACAAGCTCTGGAGGCGGGAACTTACAACTTCCTCCACAGCCTTTCTGATTTGCTCATTCATAGTGGCCTTAAGTGCTTTCTCCCGCTCTAGTGCCTTACGAGTCACTTCACTGGTCTTCATAACAGCCTCCTCCAACTTGCGTAGCCATTCCCTGTCCTCTTCCTTCTTTCTCTGGTGGCTTCTATAAGTTTCTCTGTCCTGAGGGAAGGCATGCTCCCATGACATGGAGCCATAGCCTCTCATCCGTCCACCGTACTCAGGGTTCCCCAGGGCGTATGTCAGCTCATCTTTATCTCTGTTCGGCTGCCACTCTCCACTTTGAGCGATGGAGCGGGCTTGATGAAATCTTTCTGCTACATCTTGGATGTGTTCCCCATACACGACCTTTCCGGTCTCTAGGTCCAGGCGGCCTCCATGAGCGAAAAACCAGTGCTTTGCGCGCTCAGGCCAGTCGAGGGATTCTGACGCCAACCCCCTGTCAATTAGCTCTTGCTCGGCTTTTTCCCACTTAGGAATGGCAGTAGGGTAGCCACCTGATCCCATCGTATGGTGGTAGGTCTTGTGTCGGGCATTCTCTTGGTTCCTTCTCACCCATTGCTGACCCTCTTCTGACGTCTTGAACTGTACAAACTCGTCTCAAAACGGCCGCAGCTTGACAAAGTGCTTACAGTTGAAATCCGGAGTCTTCTTCTTCTTGATATAGTCGTTATATAGATTCTTCTTAAAGCATTGGAATTGTGTGGCCATCTTCTTCATAGACCAATCCCGAACTCTTTCCTTCAACTGTTCATCATTTGTGTCTAGCGTGAAATGTTGTAACACGTCACCCCAAACTAGTTCCTTGTCACGGTCGGAGACATAACTGATTTCTGGGTGTTGCTTATTTTTCTTCCATTCACGGACATTGATCGGGATCCTATCCCGGGCAAGGTACCCTAAGTGGTTGACAAAGGCCCTTGCATGGGGTCTACGTGGCTGGCCTATTCCCTCGTCAAAATCCGTGACAACCAACCGACCCTCCATCGGCTTCTTCGGGCCTCATACTTTTCTGCTGGTCCTCGTGGTTGTCGTTGAGACAGAGGGCTATGTAGGCAGAAACAAGACAATTAATAAAGGAAATTTTTTTGAATTTCATATTGGAAGCTGCATATATTATAGACCTCGCCAACATTGTCTTGGTCATTCGGGTCGACCAAGTACTGAGAACCATCATCGATGCCCTCAGGGTTCTCATCGCCTTCACGATCGTCACAACGACCTTCTTCAGCGCTACCGTGGATCATGCTCAACAATATTTCTTCGTCTTCTCTCGGGTCGGCCATTTCTGCAAAAATATGTGCATACGCGTGACAGGGGCTTAGGGCTTAGGGTTTACGGCCTAGGGTTTAGGGTTAAGGGTTTAGGGTTTACAGTATAGGGTTTAGGGTTTAGGGTTTAGGGTTTAGTGTATGTCATTTGGTTATGAACATCATTTGCTAACAAATATACCACTAATTGTACCACTAATTATAGCGCTAATTTAAACAATAACTGTATTAGCACTAATTATACCACTAATTTATACCACTAATTGTACCACTAATTATAGCACTAATCTAAACAATACATGTATTTATACCACTAATTATACCACTAATTATAGCACTAATTTAAACAATACCCTTAATATTAATTATTACAGCACTAATTATGACACGGAGCCATAGCCTCTCATCCGTCCACCGTACTCAGGGTTCCCCAGGGCCTATGTCAGCTCATCTTTATCTCTGTTCGGCTGCCACTCTCCACTTTGAGCGATGGAGCGGGCTTGATGAAATCTTTCTGCTACATCTTGGATGCGTTCCCCATACACGACCTTTCCGGTCTCTAGGTCCAGGCGGCCTCCATGAGCGAAAAACCAGTGCTTTGCGCGCTCAGGCCAGTCGAGGGATTCTGGCACCAACCCCCTGTCAATTAGCTCTTACTCGGCCTTTTCCCACTTAGGAATGGCAGTAGGGTAGCCACCTGATCCCATCGTATGGTGGTAGGTCTTGTGTCGGGCATTCTCTTGGTTCCTTCTCACCCGTTGTTGACCCTCTTCCGATGTCTTGAACTGTACAAACTCGTCTCAAAACGGCCGTAGCTTGACAAAGTGCTTACAGTTGAAATCCGGAGTCTTCTTCTTCTTGATATAGTCGTTATATAGATTCTTCTTAAAGCATTGGAATTGTGTGGCCATCTTCTTCATAGACCAATCCCGAACTCTTTCATTCAACTGTTCATCATTTGTGTCTAGCGTGAAATGTTGTAACACGTCACCCCAAACTAGTTCCTTGTCACGGTCGGAGACATAACTGATTTCTGGGTGTTGCTTATTTTTCTTCCATTCACAGACATTGATCGGGATCCTATCCCGGGCAATGTACCCTAAGTGGTTGACAAAGGCCCTTGCATGGGGTCTACGTGGCTGGCCTATTCCCTCGTCAAAATCTGTGATAACCAACCGACCCTCCATCGGCTTCTTCGGGCCTCATACTTTTCTGCTGGTCCTCGTGGTTGTCGTTGAGACAGAGGGCTATGTAGGCAGAAACAAGACAATTAAGAAAGGAAATTTTTTTGAATTTCATGTATATAAACATTGGAGGCTACATATATTATAGACCTCGCCAACATTGTCTTGGTCATTCGGGTCGACCAAGTACTGAGAACCATCATCGATGCCCTCAGGGTTCTCATCGCCTTCACGATCGTCACAACGACCTTCTTCAGCGCTACCGTGGATCATGTTCAACAATATTTCTTCGTCTTCTCTCGGGTCGGCCATTTCTTCAAAAATATGTGCATACGCGTGACAGGGACTTAGGGCTTAGGGTTTACGGCCTAGGGTTTAGGGTTAAGGGTTTAGGGTTTAGGGTTTAGGGTTTACAGTATAGGGTTTAGGGTTTAGGGTTTAGGGTTTAGTGTATGTCATTTGATTATGAAGATCATTTGCTAACAAATATACCACTAGTTGTACCACTAATTATAGCGCTAATTTAAACAATACCTGTATTAGCACTAATTATGCCACTAATTTATACCACTAATTGTACCACTAATTATAGCACTAATTTAAACAATACATGTATTTATACCACTAATTATACCACTAATTATAGCACTAATTTAAACAATACCCTTAATATTAATTATTACATCACTATTTATATAATTATTTTATACTAATGCATTTTTCAAATTATTTCTTTTTTTACATCATTTTTTAGTGACTTCGGTGACTGCATTTTTTTTACATCAAATTATTACACCACTAAGCCGGTGAGACGGCGGTGCTCGGGGCGGCGGCAGTGCTCAGGCGGTCCTCGGGGCGGCGGACGAGGGCGCGCGGCGGCGGTGCACGCGGACGAGGGCGCGCGGCGGCGATGCTCGGGGTGGCGGCGGTGCTCGGGGCGGCGGTGCTCGGGACGGCGGCGGTTAAGTTTCGGGTGTGCGCGGGTGGGGGAGGAGGAGGAAGAAGCCCCTGCCTTTATAGGCCAGGGGACCTTTAGTCCCGGGTCTGGCCACCGTCCGGGACTAAAGGGCCTTTAGTTCCAGCCACGACAACTTGAGAAGTTCATGTCGCCTGGGACTAAAAGGCCTTTAGTTCTAGCCCCTGCTCTTACATACAGAGAATCATGGTGCCCGGTGAGAGTTAGATAAAAGAACAATTACCAATATACCTTAACAATAAAAAAGTGAATTTTATGAATTACCTTACTCAGTTAATTTAATGGTAAAAAATATAAAAAGGGAAAAAAAAACATAAATCTTGAATTTGACCCAATCTGTTTGGACATTGGACTATTTAATTTAGGCGAGTCATTCTTTATTCATTGCCACAAAACTAGTCATTTTAGAATTAGGTGAGATTTCCTCCCACTGTTGTTGTGATGAATTCGTTTTCTGAATAATTCATGCGTTTAACTGATTATATTAAACACGCATAGATTTTGGTTTCTCTATGGGTCCATATGCCTGCTGAGCTACTTTACTTGGAGCTGGACGGCAGCTGCATCCATCTTTATTCTTTCTCCAGCCCCAAGCAAAGCAAAGAGCTATTCTTTTCTGAAAGCTAGCCATGTCCAAAGCTCTTAGCTGAAGCTCACTTCACCTTGGAACAGATCAAACAGAGCTTAATTTGCTAGAAAACACAGAGGCCACATACGGACATACCTGCAGTTTCGACCACTTGGATCTGGATACCCTCACCACACACCAGTTTCCTAGCTAGGAGAAGGTGAAGGAATAGCACCACCATTTCTGAAAATCCTGAAGCTAGATAGCTGGCTGCCAGAGGTAACTCTTCTGAATTATACATGCTTATAGTAGCAGTTATTAGTTGCACCACCTTTGATTTAATTCGATCTCTCAATAATAAGCAGCTATACTATATATATGGATTAACATGTGTGTTCTACTATACGCGGGCTAGAATTCGTATTTGGTCTGAGGAGCAGAGATGTAACAGATATGTGGGGCTTCTTCACTTAGTTTGCTGGTCCTTCCTATATATACACGGAAATTCGTCAAGCCTCGAAGGGTACGTCTTCTCTCCCTCTATGCAGATACATACAGTACTCGCGAAACATAGATCGACATGGTCACTTATATGGTCAGCTTGAGAGGGCTTGTCGATCTTTCCTGCAGTATACAAGAAACAATAGGCGAACAATTATTTGAGCTCAAAATTGCTAGCTTCTTCCTCGGATTAGATTAGATTCCAGCCTCTAGTCCTTCAATACCTAGCTAGCTACTGGTTCAAAGCCGTCCGACCAATTTTCTAATTCCAAACTATATTTTGCTTCCTTTTCGATCATGTATCAACACGTACGATCATCAGCCATCAAGCAAAACAAGTGACACGTCATGCACTGCACTGGAGACGTTATATATCTTCCAAATCCAACGCCCAGCCAATAATCCTTCCCTTGCTGCTTCACCTGATAATTTAAGACAAGCCGATTTCAATACATTGCTGCAGCAGCATGTCTTTCGATTGATCAAACTAGCCCATATATGACCACATAATTTAATTAACATGTCAGAATTGGCTTTTCGCTGTTCACGTAAAATATATATGATCCAAGCCAAATTTAAGTGCTAACAGAAGAATTGCACATCGACAAGGTCATCCATGGATCGATGGAGCGGGAGAACCTGTAGGGTCTTGGCTGAAATTATTAAAACCTTTAACACAAAATTGTCCCCCTTTTTTTATAAACAATCAATTATGGACATGATTCAATATGTCAAATTTGGCTATTCGGTGTTCAGGTAAAATATGATCCGAGCCAAATTTAAGTGCTAACAGAAGAATTGCCCATCGACAAGGTCATGCATGGATCGACGGAGTGGGATAACCTGTAGGGATTTGGTTGAAATTATTAAAATCTTTAACGCAAAATTGTCCTATTTTTCTATATCTATATAGGCAGAGAATCATGGTGCCCAGGGAGAGTAAGATAAAAGAACAATTACCAACATACCCTTATTAATAAAAATTAAATTTTAAAATTGCCTTCGTTAGTTAATTAATTGGTAAAATAAGAAAAAGGAAAAAAAACATAAATCTTGAATTTGGGTTACCTTGGAAAGTGAAAGAGCAAATTGACCCAAACTGTTTGGACTATTTAATTTATGCGAGGCATTCTTTATTCATTGCCATAAAACTAGTCATTTTAGAATTATTAGGTGAGATTTCCTCCCAATGCTGTTGTGACGAATTTGTTTTCTGAATAATCCTTGCGTTCAACTGATTATGTTATACACATGCATTGGTTTTGGTTTCTCTTCGGGTCCATATGACGATTTGCTGAGCTACTTAGCACTGGACGACAGCTGCATCCATCTTTATTCTTTCTCCAGCCCCAAGCAAAGAGCTATACTTTTCTGAAAGCTAGCCATGTCCAAAGCTCTTACCTGAAGCTCATTTCACTTAGAACAGATCAAACAGAGCTTTGATAGAAAACAGAGGCCACATACCTGCAGTTTCCACCGCTTGAATCTGGGTCCCCACACCACACATCAGTTTACTAGCTGGGAGAAGGAATAGCACCGCCATTTCTGAATATCCTGAAGCTAGATAACTGGTTGCCAGAGGAGGTAACTCTTCTGAATTATACATGCTTAGAAGTTATTAGTTGCACCTTTGGTTTAATTGTTCTCAATAATAGGTAGCTATGCTAGCTATATGGGTTAACATGTATGTTGTTCTATATATGGGCCAGAACTCGTATTTGGTGTGAGGTGCAGAGATGTGACAGATATGTGGAGCTTCTTCGGTTAGTTTGTTGGTCCTTCCTATATATACAGAGAAATTCGTCATGCCTTGGGTTCATTTGGTATGTCTTCTCTCTCCACATGGTTACTTATATGGTCAGTGATGCTGCTTGAAGTATGGCCAAGCCCGTTGGTTACAGTACACATGCGCTTGCATGGGGCTGGCTCTCATGTTAACCGCGCTAGGAATGCCTTCGTGCACTGGCAGCGGCTCCTAGCTTGCAGCCCCTCTCTGAGAACCGGCCTGGATAGTGTCAGAACCGACGAGTATGGTATATAGACAGACTAGGTCGTCCATCGATCCATCAAACGATCGCTTCAGAGGGGCTTGTTTTTCCTGTATACAAGAAATAATCGGCGAACAATGAGCTCATGAGAATAACAATGAGCTCATGAGAATAGCAATACGGTTCCGATCCATAATTATTTGAGCTGCAGATTGCTTCTTCCTCGGATTAGATTTCAGCCTCTAGTCCTTCAATCAAGTCGTAGTTATACTGGTTCAAATTCGTCCGATGAATTTTCTAAGTCCAAGCTATATGTTGCTTTTCAAACTTCCTTCCGGGACCAATATGACTGCGTGTTGCGTACGGACTCTAGCCCACGCAAGCACTACCACTGCCGTCCCTCTCCATGCATGCATGCATAAACGACGCTAGTTAATTCTATGTTGCCCGCTTTGCTTCCTTTTCGATCATGTATGAACAACATCAGCCATCAAGCAAAACTAAAGATGAGCATGCAGCCCGTGGTCCGGTGGCCTGGCACGAGGCCCAGTTTTTTAGCCCGGCCCAGTGGCCAGCGGGCCCAGGCCAGCCCAGCCCGAAGGACCAGGCCATGCCTGGGCCACTCCCCCAGCTCGGCGAGCGGCACGGCCTGGCCTGGTGCCTTGCAGCATCCCAACCCATTTTCACCGTAACCTTGACTTTCATCCCACTTCCCGCATCCCCATCCCCCCACGCCGCACTCTCGGTTCGCGTGGACGCACTTTGCAATCGCGACCTCGCCTCCTCCTTGCCGCCCGCGCCACCAGCATCCTCCTCCACACCATCCAATCCTGCATCACCGACAACGGCCACCCTCCTCCTCTCCCCCCTGCGCCACCGCTCGCCCTCGTGCCCACCTCCACGCGATGCCAACTCCATGCCACGGACGCGCCACCTCCGCGGCCAGCGCAGACATCGGAGTCCAATGGCTCGAGCAGCAGCGGCCTCCTCCGTGGCTAAAGGAGAGTGTGTCGTCCGCCTGCCTTGCTCCATGCCTCTATCCAGCCGCCTAGGGCAGGATCCAGCTCGGTCTTCCACTCTTCCACGGCCACACCCCCCACATGACCGGTCGTAGACGGCGGATCCACCTCCATGAAGTCTGCCTGCACGCGGACTTAATGCCCGGCCTCCTTGGCTGGTCGTGCTTATCCGGCCAGCCCAGCCCAAAAATCGGCCTGGCAGGCTGTGCCTGGGCCGTCGGCCAGGCATGAAGGCCCAAGGCAGCATGGCCCGGTGACACGCCGGGCCTTGCCGTGCCGTGCTCGGTCAGGCCAGGTGGCCCGAATGCTAGCTCATCTTTAAGCAAAACAAGTGACACGTGATGCACTCGGAGTCGTAATCTTCCAAATCCTTCCTTTGCTGCTTCACGTGATATTTAATTTCAAACATGTCTTCACCGGTTTCAATACAATACATTGCTGTAGCAGCATGTCTTCACTGGTTCACCCAAATAATCAACAGAAGAACATAAATTGGTTATGTAGTATCGAAAGATCGCGATTGTCGTGAAAGCCCTCGTAAAATACCACCGAAAGATTGAACCATGAAATAAAAAATAGCATTCTGTTAAAATAAAGTGACGGAACTGAAAGTAGCCTCCGTCAGGCCATCGTGCCCGTACGGGATGTTCTCGTAGATGCTCACCGCGAATAGGAACGGCTCCTGCGGCACTACTGCCACCACGTGCCGCAGCACCCGCAGGTTGTGCTTGCGCACGTCCTTGCTGTCCTGGCTCTTGCCCCGCCCCGTCCTGCACCACGCCAACGCCTCTCCCCGATCATGATCTGTGTGCCTGTAACCTGCGTGTGATGGAAGCGGCACAGCAGGAGGAGGAGGGCCCCTACAGTGGGTCCGAGGTCGCGGACCATAGTTCGAGCGGTGCTGCTCGACGTCCTCAACCGCATCGGCGACATCAAGGCGCTCGGCAGCTTCGCCCTCGTCTCGCGCCGCTTCCACGTGCTCGTGCTGCTCGTCGTCTCTGTCTTCTGCCAGCCGGAAACTCTCTCCGGCGATGATCAGTACTCCGGCGATTATCACGAACTCGCTAGAACAGAGAACGAGACACAGGTATTTTTTGGTGCTGTGCAAACCGCTACAGCTTTTCTCAATACATTAGGCTAGTATATATATACATCTTGATGCTACAATAGGAAAGCTAGAAATAGGAAATACATGGACGCATACGTGAGGAACAAGCAAGCTATTCCTGCCGTCCACAATACCATAGATGCATGCATACGTACGTATACCATACAAGGACGCGCTCGGGAGGAGAATTTTCATGCCAAGCTCAACGCTATGTGTAACAAAAGGAAATAAGCAAGAACTCAGGATTACATGTCATGCTTACATTTCACCCCCTAAGCCTGAAGTTCTTTGCCGATCTTGACGACGCCCAGCTTTACACGTAGTTCGCAGAAACGATCTCGCGGGAGCGGCTTCGTCAAAATGTCGGCGACCTGCTCCTCAGTGCGGACGTGCTCAATGTCCATCTTCCCATCTCCAACACACTCCCGAATGAAATGGAATCTCACATCTATGTGTTTGCTTCCGTCATGGAAAACAGGATTCTTACTGAGGGCTATAGCCGATTGGCTATCCATCTTCAGCAGGAAGGATGTGCGCTGCTCGCTTTTCAGCTCGGCAAGCAATTGCGCCAGCCATATACCTTGACAAGCCGCCGTCGTCCCTGCAATATACTCCGCTTCGCAGGACGATAACGCGACGACCTTTTGCTTCTAGGACTGCCAAGTCACAGGGTTGGAGCCTAGAAAAAACAGCACGCCAGTGGTGCTCTTTCTTGTATCAATGTCGCCGCCCATGTCGGCGTCGCTGTACCCGAGCAGCTTCAGCTCCTTACTGCCACACTTGTAGTAGCAGCCATAGTCGATCGTGCCTGCGATGTAGCGTAGGATACGCTTCACCGCGTTGAGGTGCTCGGTGGTGGGGTTCTCCATGAACCTGCTGACGTAGCCGACGGCGAAAGCGATATCCGGCCTAGTATGCACCAAGTACCGGAGGCAGCCGACAAGGCCCCGGTACTCAGTGGCGTCCACTGGCGCAGCTGTACTAGCCTTCGACAGCTTCAGGCGGGGCGCCATAGGAGTATGGCATGGATTGCAACTCGCCATGCCCGCACGCTCTAGGATCTTGCGTGCGTACGCCGCCTGAGACAGCTTGATGCCGTCGCCACCCTGATGCACCTCAATGCCAAGATAAAAACAGAGTAAGCCGAGATCACTCATCTTGAACTTGGCGCTCATCTCCCGCTTGAACTTGGCGATCTCGCTAGCGTCGTTCCCAGTGATGATGAGGTCATCAACGTAGACCTCCACCAGCAAACGAGAAGCGCCCTTGCCACGAGTGTAGACAGCGTCCGAAGCACTATGGCTGAAGCCGAGTGCTACCAGCGTCTCTCGAGCTTGATATTCCACGCACGCGGTGCCTGACGAAGTCCGTAGAGTGCCTTGTCCAGACGCAGCACCATGTCCTCATGGCCGTTGACGATGAAGCCGAGAGGCTGCCTGACGTAGACCTCCTCGACCAGCTCGCCGCCCGTTGAGGAACGCGGACTTGACGTCCCTATGGTGCACCAGCCACCCCTCCTGGGCGGCGAGTGCCAGCAGCAGCTGCACTGACTCGATGTGAGCTACGGGCGCGAAGACCTCGTCGAAGTCCACGCCTGGCTGCTGGACATACCCCTTTGCGACGAGCCGCGCCTTGTGCTTGATCACCTCACTGGCGGCGTTCTTCTTCACCTTGTACACCCACTTTAATCCGATCGGTCGATGACCGGGTGGAAGGGGCACCAGACGCCATGTCTGGTTGCTCTCGATGGAGTCCATCTCCTCGATCATGGCGCAACGCCAAGACTCGTGCTTCTCGGCCTCGGCGAAGGTGGCTGGCTCCTCCTCAATCTGCAGATGGAGCTCAGCAGCTACCTGACGTGCTGCAAGGCCAGGTGGTGACGCCTCTCCAAGGATGTTGTCGATGGTGCAGTACCTCGGCTCGGCGTCATCATCGTTGTCAGCGTCCAAATATTCCTCCGCGTTTGGAGGTAGCGAGACAAACTCCGGCCGGAGCAGTGGAGTCGATGCTAGTGCTGGAGTCGCAGGTGGAGGCGTTTGTACAATGGATGACATCACATGTGTGCTAGCCACTGGAATGCCATGGCTTGCTAGTGTGCGTGGTGTTGCTGGGTCCTCTGGTGAGCCTGTACTGGTGTCTACGTCAACACGCTCGGTGGCCAGCTCCATCGTGTGGTACTCCACGACGAGGTCCGCAGCGACCTCCAAGTCCTCGCCCTCGTCCTTCGAGCTCTAGGACGTCGGCTCGTCGAAGACCACGTCCCTGGACACGATGGCGCGATGCGTCGTTGGATCGTAGAAGCGCCATGCCTTGGCGCCTGGCTCGTAGCTGATGAAGATAACCGGAGTGCCACGGTCGTCGAGCTTCTTCAAGTGCGGCTTCGTCACCTTGACGTACACCATGCACCCGAACGTGCGCAGGAAGCTGACATCCGGTCTGCGGCCATGCCAGGCCTCATACGGCGTCATGCCGTCGACGGCCTTGGTGGGCGCCCGGTTCAGCAAGAAGACGACGGTGGCTACCGCCTCGCCCCAGAACATCGCTGGCATGTTCCGGCTCTTCAGCAGACTGCGCGCCATGGTGACGACAGTCTGATTCCTCCGCTCGACAACGCCATTCTGTTGCGGCGTGTACGGTTCCGTCTTCTGCCTCTCGATGCCGTGCTCGATGCAGTACTCCTCGAACGCAACAGAGGTGAACTCACCCCCGTTGTCAGTGCGCAGAACACAAGACGCTGGCCTGTCTCCACTCCACCTTTGCCTGGAATTTCTTGACGGCGGCGAGGGTGTCGCTCTTCGCAGCTAGGAGCACTGCCCACATATACCTGCTCTTGTCATCAACCAGCAGAAGAAAATATTGCTTACCGCCGGGTGTGGCCGGCGTGATTGGGCCGCACAGATCACCATGGACCAAGTCCAGCAGCCCCTCCACCCGCCGCTTCGCCTGCAACGGGAACAGACTCCTCTTCATCTTGGTGGTGATGCAGTTAGCGCAGAGCTGGTGGACGTGCTCAATGTGGGGCAGCCCGTGCACCATGCCCCGCTGCTCGAGCTTGCGCAGGGCATCGAAGTGTAGATGACCGTAGCGCTCATGCCACAGCCACGCGCTGTCACTAGCACGTGCAGCCAGGCAGAGTGGTCGCCCAATCTTGACGCGTAGCAGGTACAGCCGGTTCGCCGAGCGCTGGACTCACGCGATCAACCGGCCCTTGTCATCGCAGATCCGAAGGACACCGTCCTTGGTGTGGACGTCGCAGCCGCCTTCATCGAGCTGGCCGAGGCTGATGATGTTGGTGGTCAGCCTCGGGATGAAGTACACCCCCGTGAGCGGGAGGTGCTCGCCGGTCTTGCCCTCGAACAGCACGTTGCCGGATCCCTCGATCGCTACCTCTGAGCCGTCGCCGAACCTGACGGTGCCGCGGATCGCCGTGTCGATGTGGATGAAGGCGTCCCGGCAGCCCGTCATGTGGTTGGTTGCCCCGTTGTCGAGGTACCACAGGCTGTCATCGCGCTCCGTCTCGCCATCGAGCTGCGCGAAGACTTTCCCCTCGACAACACACAGGGGCCGGCGCTCGGACGGAGTTGGAGTCGCGGCGGCGCGTGCTGGTGACGTGCTAGGGAAGATGGTGGCTCGGGCCATCAGCGGCGTGGGCTCCGAGTCTTCTTCAACTTGCGCAACGTGGGCCTCGCCCTTTGGCTTGCTACGGCAATCCTTGGCCCAATGACCGTATTTGCTGCAGCGCTTGCACTGGTCGCGATTGGGGGGCCTATCTACCGCCAGACTGGCCCTTGTTGTTGTCGCGTGACGTGGAGCCAAAGCTTTCGTCTTTGCCATGCCCACGGCCGCCGCGCTTCTTGCTGCTGGCGCCGCTGGAGCTGCTCCCGCTGCCCTTCTCCTCGGACTCACGGAGCTTGAGCCTGGTGAGCCACTCCTCTTCACATAGAAGCAGCCGGCCCTGGTTGTCGAGGATGGGTGTCGGCTTGCGTCGCTGCTCGACGGCACGCAACCTGCCAGTCACCTCCTCGACGGAGATGTTGTTGATGTCGAGCAGGGTCTCGATGGAGATCGCCACCTGAGCGAGGTGCTCCGACACGACCTGCAGCATCTTCCTCACGACCTCGGCGTCGATGACGTTGTCGCCGAGGAGACGTAGATCAGCGGCGAGCCCGGTGATGCGGTTCGCGAAATCTTCCGCGGTCTCCGCCTCCTTCCACACCAGGGCGCTGAACACACGCCGGAGCTGCTGCGCGTTGGCCTCACGCACCCACTGGACCCCGACATGGATCCACTTGATTGTTGCCCACGCTTCTGCTGCTGTCCTCCTCTCGCGAAGACCTGCAAGTATGTCAGCTGGAACGGATCGCAGGATAGCGGCAAGCGCCTGACGATCATGGCGATAGACGATCTCCTCGCCTTCCTCCGGCTCAACGGTGTACCACCACCCCGCCGCCTCCAAGTTCACCTGCATCAACATCGCCCACTCCTGGTAGTTGGTGCGTGTGAGCATGGGGAACTTAGTGCCAGTGTCATCCGCGGTGCGGTGGATCACGACCTCGCGGCGCCCTCTGCGTGGCGCTGGCGAGCGTGAGATTCGGCGACCTCGTCGCTCTCCACGGCCACCATGTGGCGGAACTGATTGGTGGTCCATCCCTTCTCGTCAAAGCTCCGGTACCAAATGTCAGCCGAAAACTCTCTCCGGCGATGATCAGAACTCTGGCGATTATCACGAACTCGCTAGAACAAAGAACGAGACACATGAATTGGACTTTTCTAAAAAATTAATTGCAAGAATTAAATCCTACAAACCAAAGTTCACCCCTAGTGCCTACAAGTGTTCCTTGTGATTCTACCGGTAAAAGTTTTGCACCCTAAGTTCTAATCCTAGCTAGCATGGTAATTCTAGGAAGGTAAATCAAGCAATGAAAGTAATACGAGAAAGTAAATGCTTGAAAGTAAGGGCAAAGAACACGGCGATGTTTTCCCGAGGTATCGGAGAGTCGCCACTCCCCACTATCATTGGAGCACCCGCGCAAGGGTGTAGCTCCCCCTTGATCCGCGCAAGGATCAAGTGCTCTCTACGGGCTGATTCTTTGACACTCTGTCGCGGTGAATCGCCCAAAACCGCTCACAAGATGAGTTGGGTCATCCACAAGCTCCGCCGGATGATCACCAAACTCCCAATCACCACCAAGCCGTCTAGGTGATGGTGATCACCAAGAGTAACAAGCTAGAACTCTCACTTGACCACAACGAGCCTAATGAGAAGATGGATGCACACTTGCTACTCCCTAGTCACTAGTGAGGGACTCTCAAGCTTTGATTCTCAAATCACTACCCTCACTAGAGCTCTTGCACTCCCTTGCACTTCAAAGGTGTTTCTCAGCTGAACAAATGAGCAAGAGACCTCTAAAAGAGGTGGAGGGGATGTATTTATACACCCCACAGTCAAATCCAACCGTTACCTACCAACTCAGCAAAATACGAGGTGACCGGATGCGCCAGTCGATCGTAACGGTCGAAAACCTGAAATATTGGCTGAGTGAACGGACGCACCGGTCAAGGGTGACCGGACGCGTCCGGTCGTGCAGGGAGCTTTCTGTACTCTGACCTGACGCACGACCTCGTCCGATCAGTGATGACCGGACGCGTCCGGTCGTCAGAGTACCTTACTGGAACGTGACCGGACGCGCCGATCACACCCCAGTCGCATCTGATTAGGTGATTTACCTTCTGTGACACGTGTCAGCTTGTACAACGCGTCCGATCCTCGCAAGGACAGCGTCCGGTCAACAGCGCTGAAACACAGTAGCGGTTTAGAACTGACCGGACGTGACCTGTCAAGCCAGACACCGCGTCCGGTCAAGGGAAAACGTCTCTAAACACTCCAAAACGCGACGCAACTTGAACCAAGTTGCTTCCAACTGAACTTTGAGCTATTCTAGAGCTACCTAGTGCTAAGTTTGACAAGTGTGCACCACACCTAAATATAAGACTCACCTAGGTCAAGCTACTCGCTCATGCCCCCCTTTATAGTACGGCCAAAAGAGAAAACGAAGATCCTAACGACTATTCCGAATGTAACTCAACACCTTGACATCCGGAACTAACCGTCCTTAATCTTGACGTCACTCCTTTGAAAACCGAAACGATTTCCATCAAGGGGCATGAATACCATAGTGCCCAAAGCAGTTATCCACCACATGACCTAACTTACCAAAGTTTCTGCAAAACACACGTTAGTCATGGTAATGAAGCGTTGTCATCAATTGCCGAAACCAACTCTCGGGGCCTAGATGCTTTCAATCTCCCCCTTTTTGGTGATTGATGACAACACTAAGATTCAGAAGATAAGAGCTGAGGTTTTCAAACATGCTTGGTTCACATAAGCAAAAAAACAAAAAGCACAAGTGGTTAGGAATTGCTTATGTGCCCCAAGCCAACAGAGTGTACTCATAAGATAAAACATGAAGCGTTAGTACACATAAAGACATAGCTCAAAAGAAAACAGAGTAAGGCACGGAAGCACAACCTTATGAGCTATAACCAAATAAGTGACATGCTATAAAATAGAGACAAGATAGACCACAAGGACTTAAAGTATGACTCAAAGTATCTCACAAGCACACATGTCACAAGATGCAAGTACGGGAATGTAAACATGATGCATGAATGTAGCACACAAATCAAAACAAAAACCCTCTATCAAAACTCCCCCTGAATCTACTCTCTCTCCCCCTTTGGCATCAACCGCCAAAAAGCTAATCTAAGGATCCGACGGGGGAACAGACGGAGTCGAGTCGGGTGCCAAGGAGCGCGGAGTGATCACAAACTGAGAAGCATCCTCCTCGGACTCTGAGCTGTCAGGCTGACCCTCTGAAGAAGCACGTGGCTGTGAAGCGGTCTGGGTCTGAACAACAGGAACAGGTACTGACAAAGAAGTAGCAACAAGTGGAGCAGTCTGTGTGACCTGAGCCTGAAGTGAACCAACAGCTGGAGGATCTGTCGAGGCAACGGACGAAGGTACAGTCTCTGTAGTGCCAGCCCCTGTCACTAGAGGAACAACTGCCTCTGAAGCGGACAACCCTGAAGAAGTCACTAGAGTGGGTGCGAGGGCGTCGGCTGACCAATCAACTCGTTGTAGGTGGCACTCAAATCAGCAAACAGAGTGCCTGTCAGTAGGTGAGGGCGAGGCTGGTCTGAAGGAGTGAACCCCGTCTGAATAGGCATGTAGCTCGGGGACTGGAACGACTAGGGGACCTGCTGCTGTGGAGAGGTGAACTGAAAGCTCGGCTGTCCCTGACTCTGAAGTCCACTGGACTGTAAAGCTAGAGTCAGGACAGATGCAGGTGGAGGAACCCCAACTGTAACCAAGTGACACAGGAGCTCTAAGTACTGATGTTGGTTTGATGCCTGCTGTCGCTGCATCTCGAACTGCTGACGCTGTATCTCAAGCTGCTGCCTCTGGAACTCATCCTGTCTAGCCTGTATCTGAGCAAAAGCGGCAGCTGTGTCCTAAGCCTGTCTCTGTATCTGAAGCTCATGTCTCTCCTATGCCTGGGTCAGCCTCTCAAGTATAGCCACCATGGCTGGGTCTGAGTGGGAGGCTGAGCCTGAACCACCGGCCTCATGGTCGTGAGGCCGAGGAGAGCGGTACCGGGGGATGGGCTGGTAATCCTCATCAGTACTGTCAGAGGCCTCATCCTCAGCTAGATCAGCAGGCGGAGCATCCAAATCAGCAAGCTCTGCCTCAGCAAGACCCTGAACGGTCACGTCCTGCTCAGCTGCTGTCCCAGGAGGATCTGCGCTACCTCTCTTTCTCGTTCGCCAATGTCATGGCATAGCTTGTCGGAGGAGAACCACTATATCCGAGAAGCCTTACACGGAACAGCCCAACATCGTTTCCATTTGGTCTGCGCAACGCTGCGAGGACCATGGATCACCTCATAGCATAGTGCATGCATCCGTCCTCCGTAGACGATGAGTTCGTGGGTATGACGGATTACGTCATGGAATCTTTCCACGACCACCTCGTGGGAGATTCTGAGGTGATCTTCGACTCTGACTCCAGCAGAGGGAGCCAGCACTCCTCGCGTGAATGTCGAGGCACCCACGAGGGGCACGTCAAAAGTGTCCACGATGGGGGGGCTACTCCCCCGGCTAGCTCTGATGGTGAGGTCGAGGGAGATGCAAGAGTCCCGCCTCGCCTGTGGGTGGAGCAGCTGAGGGTGCAGTAGAAGGAACTCAAGGATGCGCGACTCCAGCTAGAGCAGGAGCGCGCGGAGCTCGAGCACGAGATCGAACGTTGTGGAGACGGTGGGTGTGCATGCACCATCGCCCGTGACATGAACCGGAGGATCATCGAGGATGACGAGGATCTCCTGCACTTCGCCAGGCAAGCTAGAACATAGCTGCCAGGGCGGCCTTGCTC
This sequence comes from Saccharum spontaneum, assembly GCA_022457205.1. Classification (NCBI taxonomy): domain Eukaryota; kingdom Viridiplantae; phylum Streptophyta; class Magnoliopsida; order Poales; family Poaceae; genus Saccharum; species Saccharum spontaneum. The sequence goes on along the minus strand of CM039602.1, from coordinate 6,393,097 downwards.
TAAGGGCTCCTAGAGCCTGCAACACCCAAAGATCACTGGGCCCATCATGAGATCCGCACGCTGCTCGAGCACATAGTGGTGTAGCAGGTGGAAAGCTCGTTGTCTCGGTGACGCGCTTGATGATAGCCAGCGTGTGTCCTCGAGATGACATGGCAGGGATGCATCCGTGCACCAGGTGCCGCGCGACGACGAGAGGCCTACCATGGCCCCGATACAAGGGCACCTCAGCTTCGGCCATGACGCGCGTCTCACCCTGGAAGCCCGTAGGCGTGGACAGGGGGACCGGGAAGAGGGATCCGACCACGGCTACCACCCTTGTCGTAGTGGACATTACGACAGTGGAGAGGATCGAAGCCCAAGCCCTAACCCATTGGGGCCCAGGGCTTTCAGCTCGTGCATCCTCAACGTAGCTTTCCCATCGCGGTATCGACCGTCGATGAATATCCCAAAGTACTCCGAGGAAACGAACCCCGGCTTGTGGCTCGAGGATTACGGGCTCGCTTGTCGAGCTGGTGGCACGGATAGTGATTACTTCATTATCCGCAACCTCCCCTTGTTCCTGGCCGACTTAGCGCGAACATGGTGGAGCACCTCCCGTCCAACTGGATTCAAAGCTAGGCGCACCTGAAGGAGATCTTTGTGGGAAACTTCTAGGGCACCTACACATGACCTGGGAACCCCTGGGATCTAAAGAACTACCGACAGAAGTCAGGGGAGACTCTCTGCGAGTACATCCGGCGCTTCTCCAGGTAGTGCAATGAGTTGCCCAACGTCGCCAACGCCGACATCATCAGGGCTTTCCTATCTAGGACCACCTGTGAGTTCCTAGTCCATAAGCTGGGATGCAAGGGCCAGCGGACCACCAAGGAGCTCCTCGACATCGCAACCAGCCACGCCTTAGGCGAGGAGGCAGTTGGGGCAATTTTGGACCGTCCCAGGGGCAAGGCGAAGCTGGACAAGGACATCGGCAAAGGCACCTCCAACCGTTCAAACAAGAAGAAGAACAAGCAGCGGCACGTGGGTTCGCTCGTGGCCACTACCAAACAAAAGGGTGGCCTGGTGCCCGCCGAGGGCACCCTGCACCCTTGGCCACTTTGAGAAGCTACTCGAGGGGCGTGCCCGAACCATGCCTTCCACATCAAGCACCTGTACAAGGACTGTGCCCTCATGAAGCGGTTTTTGTTCGGTGGCTCCAAGAAGGGGGACCAGAGAAGGAAGCCTGAGCCAGTGGCGGACGACGCCGAGGAGAAGGATGGAGGCTTTCTGGCAACAGATGGCTGCCTCATGATCTTCGGTGGGACGGCGACTTACGACTCCAAGCATTGCTAGAAGCTCGCACGCTGCGAGGTCTACGCAGCCAAGCCGGACACGCCCTCTTTCCTTCAGTGGTCAGCGTCCGCCATAACCTTTGATTGGTCTGACCACCTGGATAGCATCCCATAGCCGAGCAGGTACCTACTCATGGTCGACCCGATCATCGGCACGAAGCGGCTCACCAAGGTACTGATGGATGGAGGCAGCGGCCTCAACATCATGTACGCCGAGATGCTTGATGCCATGGGTATCGACCGATCATGCATTCGACCAACCGGAGCACCTTTCCACGACATCGTGCTGGGGAAGCAAGCCATATCGCTTGGGCAGATCGACCTGCCCGTCACCTTCGGGGATCCGGCCAACTATAGGATGGAAACCCTCACCTTCAAGGTGGTCGGATTCCACGGATCCTACCACGCCATCATGGGATGACCGTGCTACGTGAAGTTCATGGCCATCCCCAACTACACCTACCTCAAGCTAAGGATGTCGAGCCCGCATGGGATCATCACCTTCGGCACCTCCTTCCAACGTGCTTACGAGTATGAAGTCGAGTGCTGCGAGCATGCCTCGGTGATTATCGCCTCCGAGGAGCTCATGGTCATCAGGAAGGGGACTGTCGAGGAGGCGCCCGACTCCAAGCGGTTGGCCAGTTATTTTGATCCTACGGAAGGTGTCAAGGAGATCCTTGTAGACCCTGATGGCTCTAGGGACAAGCTGGTGCGCATCGGCACCACACTCTTGGCCAAATAGGAAAGCGCACTCGTTGACTTCCTCCGCGCCAACAGAGATATCTTTGCATGGAAACCCTCGGACATGCCAGGAATCTCGAGGGAAGTCGCCGAGTATGCCTTGAAGATCAGGCCAGGCTCCGAGCCGATCAAGCAGCGTCTGTGTCGCATCAACGAGGAGAAGTGCAGGGCCATCGGCGAGGAGATTGCAAAGCTTTTGGTGGCCGGATTCATCAAGGAAGTGTACCACCCTGAATGGTTAGCCAATCCTGTTCTTGTATGAAAGAAGAGCGAGAAATGGAGAATGTGTCTTGACTACACGAGTCTCAACAAGGCATGTCCAAAGGATTCGTTTCCTTTGCCATGCATAGATCAAGTAGTCGACTCAACCTCGGGGTGTGAAACCCTCTGCTTTCTCGATGCGTACTCCAAGTACCATCAGATCGCAATGAAAGAGTCCGACCAGCTCACGACCTCTTTCATCACCCCATTCGGATCGTTCTGCTATGTCACTATGCCGTTTGGTCTGAAAACATGGGGGCTACATACCAGCGTTGTATGCTCAAGTGTCTCGGGGACCTCATCAGGCAAACCGTTGAGGCCTACGTGGATGACATCATGGTCAAATCCAAACAAGCCAACCAGCTCGTAGCAGACCTGGAGCAAACTTTTGCGAAACTCTGAGCAAACGGCATCAAACTTAACCTCGAGAAATGCATTTTTGGGGTCCCGAAGGGTATGCTGCTCGGGTTCATCGTCTCTGAGCATGGCATCAAGGCCAACCCAAAGAAGATCTCAGCCATCACGAGGATGGGCCTGATTCAAAATCTAAAGGGAGTACAGCGAGTTATGGGGTGCCTCATGGCGCTCAGCCGTTTTATCTCACGCCTCGATGAATGAGGCCTCCCCTTTTACCAGCTTCTGAAGAAAGATGACCAGTTAACGTGGACACCTGAGGCTCAGGAGATGCTTGACAAGGTCAAGGAACTCCTAATGAAGGCCCCAATTTTGGTCCTGCCGACCGATGGGGAACCGCTCCTGCTCTACATTGCGGCCACCACGCAAGTGGTCAGCACCGCCCTAGTGGTGGAACAGGAAGAAGTGGGACATGCCCTCAAGGTGGAGTGTCTCGTATACTTTGTTAGCGAAGTCTTATCTAACTCCAAGACTCACTACTCCCAAATCCAAAAGCTCTTGTTCGCCATCTTGGTCGCCAAGAGGAAGCTACGTCACAACTTTGAGTCACACCCGGTGATGGTTGTGACATCCTTTCCTCTCAATGAGTTTGTCCAGAACCGGGATGCCACAGGAAGAATCGTGAAGTGGGCGCTCGAGCTGATGGGTCAGGGCTATAAAATTGTTCCTTGACATCATCCATCGCTTTGGAGTCCCGAACTCCATCATCACAGACAACGACACGCAGTTCACAGGGAAGAAATTCCTCAAATTTTGTGCTGATTATCACATCCGCGTCGATTGGGCTGCTGTGGCACACCCCTTCACAAACGGGCATGTCGAGCAATCGAACGGCATGGTCCTGCAGGGCCTCAAGTCTAGAATCTTCAACCGATTGAACAAGTTCGGCGGATGATGGGCTACGAAGCTTCTCGTGGTACCCTAGAGGTTGAGGACGACCCCCAGCTAAGCGACTGGCTACACGCCTTTCTTCATGGTCTACGGTTTCAAAGCGGTCCTCCCGACCGACCTCGACTACAGAGCGCTGAGGGTCAGGGCGTACAATGAGCAGGGAGCCAAGGCGTCCCTCGAGGATGCCATGGGTCAGTTTGATGAAGCACGCGACATTGCCCTCCTCCGCTTGGCCAAGTACCTGCAAGCGTTACATCGGTACCACGACCGCCATGTGCGGGGTTAGGCCTTCAACGTCGATGACCTGGTGCTCCAACTCGTCCAGAGCAATAAGAACCGCCACAAGCTCTCTCTACCGTGGAAGGGACCGCACATCGTCGCGGACGTGCTCCACGGCCGAGCACCTACAAGCTCTAGACTGGCGATGGAAAAATCTTCACCAATGCTTGGAACATCGAACAACTACGTCATTTTTACCCTTAGTCTTTCCTAGTCTATGCACATACTTATGAAAATTAAGAATGATTTTTCTGAAATGCGAAAGTGTTTTCTCCTGTCGGTTTCACTATCATTTCCCCAATTTTTAGTGACACCCGAGCCCAGCAATGGCCAAGGGTTGGGTCTCACTCAGGGCTGATGGGAGTACATATACTCAGAAACACTCTTTGCACCCGACCCCTTCTTACTTAAGATCTACAAGCAAGAGTTGTGGAAACAAACACTGAGTAAAACTGGTTGGACTGTAAGAAACCTACGCCCCAACAGCTATGGCGCTTTTGCTCACCAACGTAATCAAAGTTTTTTCGCCTGCTCCTCGAGCTTTGTAACCTTAGCGTCAGAGAGGATCAGACCGCATCAACCCTTTTATACATTAAAAAGGGGCCAATAGTCTGAATGGCCAAGACAAAAGCTAGAAACTTGTTCAACTATTACAAGTTCAATACCAGGTTCAACTAACTAACTAACCCCTCAGGGGGATGACCTCATCCTCAATTCTTCCAGCTAGGTCCTGTGCCGAGGAGGGGGCCACTGTTTCCTCAATCTCCTGTAGCTCGGCCTGAGTATAGCCGAGCGCAAAGCCTTGGCTCATCATCGCTAGACCAATGTTCTCATAATGAGAATGGGCGATCGTGAACAACCAATGGACGCTGAAGTGAAGCACATGACTCACGATCGTAGCGCCTGATCCGTAATTCGGATGGCACGAACTACAAGCAAGCTCTTCTCCTGCTGCGGGGCCAGCTCAAGGTCATCGCAGACCAGCTGGACGGTGACACGTAGGGCATCGTGCTCATCGCTCTCCTTTAGGAGGGAGTCCTTCACTTCACCGAGCTCCTTCTCCAGGCTACGGCTCTTCGCCACCTCCACCCCAAACCTATCATCAAGACCTATCCATGTCACACATCAACCATGTCAGAAGGCCAACCATAGATTCTAGGAAGAAGGACAACAAGGGAAACCAGAGGCTTACCATCCATGTCCGTCCGGAGCTTGCGCACCTCTTCGTGCTGCCAGATCACCTTGGCATCTAGGCCACAGATCTCTTCCTAGCACTGACCAACCTCCATGGAAAGCCTGGCAGTCATGCCCTCGGCCTCAACCTTCAGGTCCCTCTCCTCCTCAAGCTCACCCTTGAGGAGATCGATCCGCTGCTAGGCATTGGTGCACTCCTGGTGAGCTAAGTCACGCTCCATGCGGAGCCCCTCTACGGCCCGAAGCAAATCGTCCCGCTCCTTCCATAGCCGCTTGGACTCCGCAGCGTCCACGTGTGTCCTCTCGATCAAGGCTGCGAGCTTCTCCTCAGCCTCATGGGCATGCTCACAAGCGTCCCCCTCCCTGATTCAGAGGTCAGCCAGCTCTCGGCTGATGGGGGCAAGTTCAGCCACCTCTCGACGAGCGGCATCGAGCTATTCGGCTAGCCCCTCATGCAGCTGCATCTCTTCGGCGAGCGGTCCCAGACGTCCTTCTCGTGATGAAGGAACAGGGATTTCTCTCGGCTGCGAGCCATAAGGGACTATGGTGAGGATACAAGTTAGAGGCGCAAAAAGGGGAAATAAAGGTCGGAAGAATGGACGTCTCGTACCTAGCCAACCGGGGTAATGACGTCGTGTAGCGACCTTAGCACGGTGGTCAGGGCACGAACCATGGTCCTAACCTCCGTGTGGATGCTCCCCATTCCTTCTTCTTCGTGACATCATCGAGGGTGAAGAGCGTCACTCCTGGGTCCCATCGGTCAGCCCACTGGATCCGGTATCCTCCCCACGCATGTGGATCGCTGCCTACCTGGACCAGGGGTTGGGATGGCTCCGCACCGACCCCAAGCGGCACCGACCCCTCCTGTGGTGACACCTTCTCCGGTGCTAGAGGGAGCCAATGGCGTTGACGTGGAGGCTTGCCCTATCACCACGCCTACCAAGGACACCTCAGGTGCATCCTCTTCCATCTGCCCCATCGCAAACATGACTGCCTATGTGGATGATGGCTCCGGTTGCGCCATTTCCACCTGTGACGTCGCAGCCACACCCGGTCGCACCACGTCCACCACAGGCACCCTAGATGCATCCTCTTCCATTCGCCCCATCGCAGGTGCGGCCGCCTGTGCAGACGACAACCCTGGTTGCGCCGCCTCTGTCGGTGGCATCACTGTCGTGCCTGACCGCTGTGCTTCCGTAGCAAGCACCTAGGGTGTGCCCTCCTCCGTCTACTCCCCCACAGATGTGCTGCCGACCCTGCCTCCTTAGTCAACGCCATGGCCACCCTAGCGCCACTCCTGCTCGCCTCCAACGCAACACTAGCCAACTCCTGGCGTGTCGACCGAAGCGCAACATTCTTCTTCAGCGCTAGCCTCAGGGGAGCCCTTCTTTTGCCAACACTGCAAAAACATGATGATCAACTTGTGGCAAAATTCGTTAGAGCAAAGGAGCGAAGAAATTCTCAACTCACCTCGGCGCCACCATACGGTAGCGTTTTGGGACTGGCCCACTTGGTTCTGATCGTGCCTCATCGACGCGTTGCCGCTTTGGGCCACCCCTCTACTTGGAAGGCCCGAATGGAGCAAAGTGGTCCGATTCCACCAGCTCCAATGGTGCGCCCTCCCCCTCCTGCTCCGGGACATGCCATGGGAAAGGCCCGACCTGCTATGAAGATGAATCTTCGTCCTCGCCTTCCAACTCGTCCCATTCGACGGACAGCTCGGAACTGCTGCCTCCTTCTCCTTCTTCTCCTTCTTCCTCCTCTGAACCTTGTTGCCGCCTTCCTTAGTTTAGCCTCGCCTGCCACTTTGCCTTCTCCTCATCCTTCTTCTTCCTCTCCTACCCACGGCATGGTTCGCCGCCCTCACAGCCGCGTGCTTCGGCAACAGCGCAATGGAGGTCCGAAAGAAAAAACCCACCTGCAGACCCTAGCTCTCATAATCGAATAACAAGGTAGAAGGGTTGGCTGGGGAAGAAAACCAAAAAGAACTTACCAGGTCAACAAAACCCGTGTCTGGCCACATCGCAGGATGTCCCAAAATCGGGAACACAACATCAAACTCCTCCATTGCCTCTTTGATGCACTGCATGACCTCGCTGTCGCAGAGTGCCTCCTAGGCGAGCACCGTCCCATCGAGCCACACGCTAGGCACCATCTCATACAATGGGAGGGCACGCGCCATCAGCGACGCCACCCTCCTCGCGTGGTATGCCCCGATGACACCGGCCCCGCGTAGTCGGTGGTTCTTCAAGAGCGCGATGGTGTCTATGAGGTCGTAGAGCCACCTCTTCTGCTTCTTAGGGGGTCCCCACCCCCACACTGGCAGCACCTCTTCGATTAGGCGTCCGGTGAAGTCCGGCAAGGCGGCGATAGCGTCGTTCATGACGTAGAACCATAGCCTGTGCCATCCCTTGTTGGACTTCGATAGCTGGAGGGCCATGTACTCGGCTGACCGCTAGCCCCAAAGATGGATACCCACACATCCTTTCAACACCGATAGGTCTCCACTTCTCTCCCTTATCTTGTGTAGGGAGATGGAGAAGTACCTCCATAGCTCGAAGTGGGGTTCAATCCCCAGATACCCTTTGCATAGTGCGACGAAGGCCGTGATGTGCTGGATCCCATTGGGATTCAGGTGCTGCAACTCGATCTAGTAGTGGTGCAGCAGTCCTCAGAGGAATGGGTAGGGAGGAATCATGAGCCCACGCTCATGGAAGGGCCGAAGGACATGACGTAGCCATCGGGCAGCGTCGGCGCTTCCTTGCGACTAGGCACCGGGCCACTCCGCTGCCTCGGTTCTCACACGGAGAAGATCACACTTGATGAGGCCCTCCAGGCACACGTGGGTGACATCGGAGCGGTACCACAACTCCATGGGGAAGCAGGGGCAGTGAAATGAGAGCTTCACCAGCAGTGGAAGAGCGAGAGCAAGAAACCCTAGCGCTTGCGGCAGAGAAGCGGAAAGGACGAGGCTAGAGTTTGGCATATCGAAGACGAAGGGAAAAACCCCTAGTTATAGGGGGAGGTGGAGCGAGAGGCAAACCGTCTGCCTCAATTAACACGCCTGCCATGTCCCATCACTCCGCCTCTTCGGGAAATCATGCACATGCCACCCTCGGCCGCCTCCTCGAAGGGCGCACCGAGTGACGGCTTGCCCTAAAAGGCCGTGAACCGACGCAGGTAAGAAGGGATACAGGGCTAAAAATGCTCCCACAACCCATTAAGGCCTAGGAGTTCAAAGGTTGGCCCATCGATGGGTTCACAACTGCTCTAGGGCACCATTAGAGTGAGGGGTGTTAAGGATGGGCCCGCTAGTGGCTAGTACCAGGGCGCACGAGCACCATGGGCATCCTGACCCATGTTTGAGTCTTGGCTAGAGCATGGTCCATGTTTTTTCCTCAAAGAAAGGCAACGAGCTCTCGGGACCGGTCGAATGGACCGGAAAACTATATGGACTGGCTATCAAGAATCTAGAGTTGGTCACCAGCTGACCCATGCTGGACCCCCACGAACGGGAAGCCAGGGCCCCACTCGAACTAGCCCGATAACAGCTCACCGAGATTCGTCCAACGAGGAAAACATGGCATGGCTCAGCCCCTCTGTTTTATCAAAAAAATGCTTGAGGGAAGACGATCACAAGACGAGCTGACCCCTCGATCGGATCCCTGCTACGCACGGGGGCTCAAAAGTCAGACTTGCAAAGAGACCGAATACGCAGTCGTATACGAATGGCGGATCAGCCAGATCCTATGAAGGGGTCAGAACCAAGAGGAATCTTTTCTGACCGCCCAAACTCTGCAGCTGCATACTCTCGAGGAGTCCGATCACAACAGAAAGGAATCGCAACCCCACCAAGACGTCCCACAAGCTGCTAGGGGCGAGCAAGGACCTTGGGATCCTCCTGTCTAAAAAAGCCTTTGAAGGAGTATCCTACTCCTCCATAGGCTCGGGGGCTACTATCGGGTATCAATATTAGGGATACCCGGTGGAAGGGAGCTAGTGGCCATCAACATTAATTCACCCGAACTGTTAAGGGCGTGATTGTGGTACTCGCCCGACCCTTCTAGGGAGGACTTGGGCTCCGTCTTGTCTGGCCCCGAGGGCGCGGGCTCCATCTCGCCAGACCCCTCGAAGGGGGACTCCGCCTCGCCCGACTACGAGGGTGCAAATTCAGCCTCGGGCGGGAGCGTAGGCCCCCGTGGGGGGCCCACGCTATCTCTAGCCATGATGGATGTGGGAACACGAAGCCTGGGGTCAAAGTTCTAACATCGAGAAGGGAGTAGGCATGCCTCAACGCAACCTGTGGCCATAACAAGCCATGCCTAGGAGCTCACGTCGCCCACGGTGTTGAGCAGGCCTGTACTGTGCTGCCTAACCCCGATACGACTTCCGTCAGGGGAGCCAGTTGACCATGATGTCCCCCAGGATAGGACAAGGCACCATGACCGGCTGACGACACCCACATGTGGCGCTAGTAACAAGTACGACCGCGAAGTGGAGCCGTCCCCATCGTCATCTACAGGACCAGCGGGTCCCGCACAAGGAGGCGAAGGACGACGTGACCCTAGAAGCCCTTTTCCTCCTTGTTTTCTCTCTCTCTCTCTCATGTAACCTGTACCTTCCCCTTAGCCTATAAAAGGGGAGGCAGGACACCCCACGAGGGGCAAGGCAACAGAGGCCACCGAATCCAACTCTATTCCATTCGACTCTTCCATCATAGACTTAGGACCCCTCCCTCTCTCGCCCTTTTGTAACCGTACTACAAACAAGTGCCATTAACACGAGCAGCCCCAAACTGGACGTAGGGATGTTTTGCCCGAACCAGTATAATCCTTGTGTCCTCCAAGCACACCATCCGAGCCAGACACGTAAATACAAATTTACTAGCCAGCGGTTCGAAACACCGATAGGCTGGGCACGCATAATAGCGAGCCATGTTGTGCTTTATTAAAATAATAGGCTTCATGTCGGGCTGTCGAGCCATGTGCTGCATGGCTATCTATACCTGTGAGCATGCGATGCAAGATTTAGTTGTGCATCCTTCGGGGACCAAGTACAATTGACTGAATATTTGAATTTTCATTTTCTTTGATTGGATTGGAGACTAACAAGCAATTATGATTTGATTCTAAGCAAAGATTTTTGTTTTTGGGTGATTCTTTATTTTGCATCTTCTACTCATTTGCTGCACTCAAAATCAAGTGCTGCTTTCCTCTCCTTGTTCTAGCATGAGTTTGCTTCAGCTCGTGAGATAAATGAGCCGTATCGAGCTAGCAAACAAGTCTAGACGAGCCAGACCTCTCTAGCTTAACGAGCCAAGCTGAGCTACCTCGATATCCACCCCTCAATACCGTCATGTCGATGAACTATCTACATCACTTGCGCCATCGTTGCTGACCCTGCCCCACATCGAACCAACTGCTGTCACGCAGGGCTGGCTATTGTGGTTCACTGCAAGCCAAGTAGTTTTCACGCCTTTAGTTCCCTTTACGTCATCTATCAATGTTGTCCAGCACCGGACTAGCCTTGCCAAGCAGGGGTAGCCGTCACGGCCTGATACAAGCCACCAAACCAAACACAAGAACAAGCTGCCTCTGACCGTTCCAATCTAGCTATATCCTTCAAGATCCAAATGTGTGGATCACAACTGTCAGCAACCTAGTCACCTCATCGAAGATATCAGAAATGTAGAGCGAGGCTACAAACTGCCATCCGAGGACCTCCTTACACCAAAATGTCCAACAGCCATGCAAGACCACTCATCGTCTCACCATGCATGTCATCTCAACAATACGCTTCTGTAGTCCACCACCTCCTGCACCGGCCACTCTAGTCAACTTCATGGACACCAATGGCACACCGCCCTACCAAACCGTCGTCCAACAATTGACACACAGAAGCCCCCTCAACACTGTGCCTGCATGCATCCTCGACCTAACGACCTTTTGCCACCGTTGACACTCGTACCTTGATCGAATCCACATCAAGGCCTTCACCATCCCAAATTGAACATCAGCTTGCAAATGCCTCCACTACCGCTTAAGCCGAGAGCTGCGCAGGCGCGCCCTATCAAAAAGATATGTCCTCCTCTACTTCGAATCAGGCTATACCACCATAGCCCGTGAGTCCATAGCACACCCCAACGCCAGTGCTAACAATGAGTAACTGACGTGAAAGATGCGGAGAGGGATGCCCCGCCGCCGCCCTCCTCACAGCTCACCAGGCCGAGTCTGGACCTGCTCTGGCAGCAGCGAGGTCAGCAAGGGAGATGAGGAGGCGATGTCGGCTAGGACTCATTACAAATAGGAGTATTTGTAGAGGCGGCAGGGAAACCTCTATACACCCGCCTCTATTTTTCTGCTTCTATAAATCAACTATCTATAGAGGCGATTTCTAGCCGCCTCTACCATTCGAATTTCCAGGGCATCTGCCACGAGCAATCAATTTGTAAAGGGAAGTGTATTTTTTATTCAGGGAGACCTCACCAGGCAACTACACGCATGAGCCGTCACAAGTGACAAGTCATGCAATTTTTCGTATGAAAATCACGCTCTACATGCTGCAGGGATCGTACCCATGAACTGCAGACTCACGCGTGTATCCTGTCTATCCACTGCACCCATAAATCACTTGTGTCCATACGAGAAATCGTATTATCTTTATCCAATTTTGAAATGAGTATTTTAGACCCTAAATGAACTCAAATGAAAAAGTTTTCAACTGTAAAGTTGTAGAAATCGTCAAGATCTACAACTTTAGTTTTTGGTCATTTTCTCCATCCGAGGTCATTTGAAAATTTTGAATTTCAAATTTGAGAATTCAAACATTATTTTTCTTAGATAGATGATTTTAAATGAAAAAGTTATCAACTATAAAGTTGTATAACTCTCTGAGATTTACAACTTTGGTTTTAGTCGTTTCTTCATCCAAAATTGTTTGAAAATTTTAAATTTTATTATGTTGCGCCTATTTTTAGGGACAGCTCTAGATCTAGTCGCCTCTATAAATCAACTTTTAAAGACGGCTTTCCAACCACCTCTAGAAATCCATTTATAGAGGCGGTTGTGTCTAGGGACGCCTCTAAAGATAGGGACATTGATAGAGGCGGCTGAAAATGGCAGCCCCTCTACAAAACATTTCTAGAGGCAGCTCGTTTTAGGACTGATTTGTAGAGGCGACTGTAGATTAAGTTGTGTCTATTCAAAACTTAAAATGTTGCTAAAAAAGAAATCTGTCGCACTGACTGGGAGCACCGCCAGTGTCGGCCTTCTCATGAGCGATACACTGGCTGGGCTGGTCTTCATGTCTCCACCTGTTCACCCAAATAATCAACCGAAGAACATTAATGATATACATAGCATCCGGATTAATAAAACTAGTGCATATAACCACATAATTTAATATGTCAAATTTGGCTATTCGGTTCATGTAAAAAGCAACCCAAGCCAAATTTAAGTGCTAACAGAATAATTGGCCATCGACTAGGTCATCCATGGACGGATGGAGTGGGAGGACATATATATGGTAGGGCCTCGGTTGTGAAATTATAAAAGTAGTAAACGAAAACTTGTCCCTTTTTTAAACAGTCAATTATGGAAAGGTAGTATAGCCTCAAATCAGAAGGCACGTTTCAAGGAAAGGAACCTCTACAAAACAAAATTTATCTTACCAAAGGCTAAGCAACTCTATATCCTTTCTAACTTACAGGTATAGAGATTTAGGTGAGAAGATACCCTCCAATAGCCTCTTTAAATAAATCTTCAAATATAAATATCCTCTATTTCGGATTTGTCGCTATATAAAGATGAAGAATAAGAATGTCTCTCTAGATTGCGTACGAGACGTAGAAAAACTGTCGAAGGATACAAAGATATAGAAAGCAATTCTTACTTAAATGACTCTTTAAATGATAATTTAGAGAGTAAATCTTAGAAAGACTCTAAGAGATGTTTTAAGACTCCATTTAGCAGGGCTCCTCCTCAAGAGCTCCTTCAAAGGAGCCGCGACCACTTTGAAGCTTCAGCTCCAAACTTAAAAATGGCTCCGGCTCCTCTATTATTCACTAGAATATGACTCCATCTCCTAAAGTACGTGGCCCAGCTCCTCCGCAGAAGTTGCTGCTAGAGCTAGAACCAGAGTCATACGAAATAGGCCTGGTACCATACCGCCTTACTTAAATTTGTCAAAATTGATTTAGTTAACTATGATATCCAGTTTTGGCCAACTGCACACATGCATCGTACCTAACTGTAGGGCTTTCGTGTTCACCAATATTCTTTACAAGACATAGCCTCCACAGATAGGAAGGACCATCAAGTTTTTCCAAGGAAGTACGTAGATGCTATTTAGATTAATATGCAACGGAAAATTTTCAGTTTTTACGATCAGCATTGTCACTCGTAGGATCTATCTGCGTTCATACAACGTCAACCTTTCTTCTTGTCCTGCCCCACCTGCTCTGCTCTGCCCGCCCGTTGAGTAAGATTCAGCGCGCCGGCGGAGCGCCGCCCCTCTCCGGCGATCAGCCCTCGGACAATTAATATCCCCACATTTATTTGTCACCGCAACATGCAGTAGAATTGAAATGGCCGGTCCTTTATTACTTCTCCGTCCGTGATAACCACAGTTGACCCAGCCTTTTTTTGAGCAAGCAGTTGACCCAGCCTTGATACTAGCCCATCACTCACCAATCACCACGCCGCCACCTCGTAGGCACCCCATCTCCTCTCCCAACGCCGGCGCCTCTATTCTCCATGACTACTACGGAGCATCCGGCCGGCATGAGCACGTGACGAGTCCGCTGGGAGGCGTCGCCCACGGTGCGGTGAAGCAGCCGACGGTGCCACGAGCAGACAAGGTGGCCGGTCTGCCGGGGGATGGAGGTCGCGGAGCGGCATGGCAGCCGGCCCGCTGGGTGCCGGATCTCGTGGAGCAGACGCCAGCGATGGCCCCTTGCCCACTGGCAGTGGCTGTGACCGCTCCACCGGCGGCAACTCACGGAAGCTGACGGCGGCGCATCTGGAGCGGCGCTCGCGTGGACGCCACAATCTCCCGCGGCAGCGCGGTCCGCCCTACCAGCGGAGGCAGCCGCAGCCCCTCCCTCTACCGGCAACCCCTCTGCGGCGCCCCTCCTCAAACTGATGGTGGCAGCGGCCCCTTCCCGGCTTCCCCTAGCACATCCGGCCTCCAATGGTGGTGGCGCCGGCCCTCCCGGGGCAGCCTCACCATTGCAGCTGCGGCGTGGTTCCTCAAATCCTGCGCCGGCACATCGCCGGCCTCCCCACATCGTGCAGCGGCACCTTGCCTCGCATGGACGGGGCACCGGTCGCAGCGCAGCAGCCTGCTCCCACGCAAGCGGCGTCCCCCGTCTGAGGTGCATCGATCTCGTCCCACGGCGGCGGCGCGTCCTGCATCACCCGTCCCGCGGCCCCTCCCTCCACCGGCGATGGCCCCTCCCTCCACTGGCAACGTCGCAACTCGGAATGGCCAGGGAGCGGCAACACACCGCGTGGGATGTGCAGCGACCGGCACGTGTGTGCGAGGAGAGAAGTAGGCGACGCACGGACCAAGCTGTGGATGAGAGCTTCTTCGATTTTTTTTTCATTCTTTTTTTATCCGTGTAGCTCCGTAGGAATTAAATTGAGCATACGACGATGACTGAGGCTCCATGTATGATGGTTCCTAATAGATTAATTTTGTTTTATAAAGTTTTGATGAATTTGTCAAACAATTTTGTCCAACATTGATCCTCAGCAACTCCCTCAGCGACAATGTTGCTAGTACTAGATTGATGAATCTGGATGGATTTTTCAATAACTTTTTTCTGAATCGAAGCCAGTTGAAATGGATTTGAATACTTCTGTTCATGGCTATACGAATCTAACTAATTACGTCTTTGTTCCAACGTTTTAAAGCACTAATTATGTTTGCAGAAATCAATTAATTACCACTTGAGTATTTCCTCAATTATTACGATACTAAGGTAAATCACATTTATAAACTCCCTTTACCACACTAGGTCCACGCCAAGAGTCATCTGAAAACAAATAAAAAATTAATTAGAAAAAAAACTTCCGTCGTTGGGACTGGACGCTTCACCGATTTTGTCAGTTTTATTACTTACCGATCTGGATGGAATTATTTATAGACCTAAATGATACTTTTAGTAATAAATAAATACCTTGCTTGGAGATTGGGCGTCTTGGTAACTACGACAGCCAATTTTTACTACTCACGGGATCGGATGGAATTATTTATAGCCAGTGTACTATTAGTAATACTACTAACTATCACAACCAATTTTTACCACTCGATGGCCTGAACATAATTATTTATAGACCTAAATGATACTATTAGTAATAAATTTATATCCCGACCGGTGACCGGACACCCTAGAGATTAGCACATGGCTAATTTACCGCTCACGGGAAAGAAAGGATTTATTTTATTAGAAAACTGATACTAACGGTAATAAAATAAATCACAAGCGGTGTCTTTACACCACGGTGATTGGCATAGGCGAATTTACCACTCTCGTCCAAATGATACTATTAGTAATAATTTGATAGCCCGACCATTGACCGGATGCCCCGGAGATTAGCACATGGCTAATTTATCGCTCACGAGAAATGAAGGAATTATTTTATTAGCAAACTGATACTACCTGTAATAAAAAAAATGACGATCGGTATCCGGACACCCCGGTGATTGGCACAGGCGAATTTACTACTCACGAGACATGATGGAATAATTTTCTCGTCTAAATGATACTATTAGTAATAAATTAATATCCCGAGCGGTGACCGGATGCCCCGGAGACTAGCACATGGCTTATTTACCACTCACGAGAAAGGAAGGAGTTATTTTATTAACAAACTGATACTAACGATAATAAAGAAAATCATGATCAGTGTCCGGACACCACGGTGATCGGCACAGGCGAATTTACCGCTCACAGAAAGGAAAGAATAATTTTCTCGTCTAAATGATACTATTAGTAATAAATTAATAGCCCGACCGGTGACCGGACGCCCAAGAGATTAGCACATGGCTAATTTTGCACTCACAGTAAAGGAAGGAATTATTTTATTAGCAAACTAATACTAACGGTAATAAAAAATAATCACAAGCGGTGTCCGGACACCACGGTGATTGGCACAGACGAATTTATCGCTCACATGACATAACGGAATAATTTTCTCGACTAAATGATACTATTAGTAATAAATTAATAGCCTGATCAGTGACCGGACGCCCTAGAAATTAGCACATGGCTAATTTACCGCTCACAGTAAAGGAAGGAATCATTTTATTAGAAAACTGATACTAACGGTAATAAAAACTTACATGATACTATTATAGTAATAAAACATTTTATTACTATGGTTAGTGTTTGCTGTAAAAAAAAATTTTATTTCTAGGATTATTTTTATTACTACGGTTAGTGTTCTCGGTATAAAATTACTCACATTTTAATGCGTCTTGTTCATTTGATGCCTCGCCGGAGTGTGCTGGTGAATGCAGCCGTGGGTGATGAATACTCCTATATATATATATATATATATATATATATATATATATATATATATATATATATATATATATATATATATATGCAACAGAAAAATTTCAGTTTCTACGATCAGCATTGTCCTGCCCCACCTGCTCTGTTTCCTGCTCTGCTCTGCACTTCTATATAGAAGCAGCAACCCTGCATTGCCGTAGTTGTGTACGTATATATCCACGATGATCAGTTTGCTAGTTAGTGTTGCCACAACCAGAACTGCAGCTACGTACGTGTGCAGTGCAGCTAGCACAAATCGAGTTAATTCAGAACAGCGGAGTACCTACTACTAGATTTGTGGACTCTCATGTCTCAACTATAATTCATTGGCGTCAAATAATAATTTCATCATGTAATGCAGGATCCTTTTGGTGTGTTTAACCGCAAGAAGGCAGTAGAAAAAATAATACCTTACTTGGAGGATACTGGAAGGAGTGCACACAAGACCATCTACTTCGATGGATGGGATGGACTGGCTGCTTCTGCTGTGCTCAGAGCTATAGCAGAGCACCCTCCACCTTCTTTGATGAACAAGTTTGATAGAATCATCCACATCGACTGCTCCAGGTGGAAGAGCCGGAGGGCACTCCAGAGGGTAATCGCTGATGAGCTCAAGCTTCCTCAGAGTGTAATGGTTGCTTTTGATAGAGAGGATGACGAGGATGATTACAGTGGGGTAGATGAAGGCTCTAGAGTTGAGATAGAAGAAGTTGGGAGAGTGATACTTCGATCCTTATCACAACACAGATGTTTAGTTGTATTTCACAATGGAAGCACTGATATGGTTGACTTGATTGAATTTGGCATTCCACAACCATTGTTTGGCAGTAAGATAATATGGACCTTCAGAGGAAGGCTCCGGCTCAATCCAGAAATAAAAGAAAAGGTGGATAGTTCACATTTGTATCTTTATCATAGTATTAACGGGGGGTTCAACAATTGCACTAGGCGACTAATATTGGAAGAGGCTACCGATATTGCCAAGTACACAAAACATAAGAACTACATCACCCCAGAAATAGCTACCAAGTGTGTCTCATATTTGTTGTGGCTCAACAAAAAGGGTGGTAATACCATGGACTACAACTGGGCTATCCACGCTTCCAACTATTGGGTTTGCGATGGGGTTATTGGACATGATCAGTTCAATGATGACATCTGGGAGGTCTCTGCAGCTCTCCACAAACAGATACGAACAGAGGAATGCTCATATCATTCAATCAACTTCCCTGGTGGTTACTACACGGAACATTGGATGTCAGTCATCTATACATCTGACAATGAAGAAATGGTACATATAACACTACCTCCGAAGTTAACATCCTTTTTCCTGGCTAACAAAAATGGGATATATATAGCATTACCACATGAAATGTTTCGACAGTTGGAGACACTGCATGTACTGAAACTCTCTTGGTGTAGATTCAGCTTTTGTTCACCTCCTTTCCAATGTTGTCTTGGCCTAAGATTCCTTGGATTAGACCATTGTGAAGATCAAAGGCAGGAAGAGGAGCACAAGCAAGGGAGACCAATAATTGAATTTTTCCAGAGCCTATGGGTGCTGGATATAAGCCACACTGATTGGGAATTTGATCTATCGCAAGATGTTGCAGAACAGATGGCATCAAACATTAGAGAGGTTCATATAAAGAAGGGAAGGATTTGGCGCAGCCACCTTGCTTGGAGACAGCTCCAGAACATTCGCAAGCTTCGAGTAATCGAGCCTAGCAGCTCTTGGGAGACAGGCAAAAAAGATGAATTCACAGATATGAACAAGTTGGAGCTCCTCGATCTGTCTGGTAATAGTACCATACAAGTCCTGCCAAGCTTATCTTCTGCAACTGGCCTCAAAACTCTAGTCCTAGATGGCTGTGTTGGGTTGGATCATGTAGGCCCTGAAGGACTACGTCCGGCACTTAAAACATTCAGCTTAGACACAAGTTCGGACAAACTTTTGAAGATATCTTTGTCTGGTTGTGCGCATTTAGAGAGTTTCTTGTTGCGTGGAGAACTGCCAGGCCTTGAGGAGCTCAACCTATCGGGCACATCAGTCAGAAGAGTTGACCTCAGTGAGAAGGTTGTGCAGGTGAAAGGGTTGAAGAAGGTGTTCCTGATGGGCTGCAAGCAGCAGCGTGCAATACTGTGGTGGCAAGAAGAAAGGCAACTAGAAGTTTTATGCATTGACACCTTTGAAACAGAGGACACATGTCCCCATTACTCTGACCCCTCACCCATCCAACACAGAAGCTATGTTGTCACAGCAGATGCAAGGATCATTCAGTCTTTACTGACCAAGGAATATGGAACCATAATAACTAGCAGCCTTTATCTGGATCTGCACATGCCAACTACTAGTAGTAGCAGCAAATCTAAAGGGCCAAGCAGGGATAAGGTTATCCCCAAACCTTGCTACTATACTTATAGCGATGTCTTTCTACAGCAGGTCTCTACTTATGATAGTGAGATGAAATGGCCTCCACCCTTGGGTCGTCATATGGAAGTTGGTGAGGGTATTAGCCTCACGGCTGTGGAGAGCGACAAGGGAATCAAAGCCATTCATTTTGTGATGTTGAAGTGCATTGACTCCTTACACGTGCATGATAATTCTTGCATCCTTGCTATTACACCCAAACGCCCACTTGATAGGAGGTACTACATATTTGTACTCAAATGGTGCCGTGTGGAGAGGTGCCCAAAGTTAGAGACAGTGTTTGCCTCTAGTTACCGTTACGGCTTTAGTGATCTAGAGACCATTTGGGTGTCAGACCTCCCTGCAGCTGCCTGCATTTGGAGCAAAGGATCAATTTATGATTATTACAGAAGTTTTGAAGCACTAGAGAGCATACACTTGCACAAGTGCCCCAGGCTCAAGTTTGCCCTCCCATTGTCACACTACACATACTTGCCCAGATTGGAGACTCTCCATATCACTCAGTGCGGTCACCTCAGGCAGGTCTTCCCATGGGATGATGTCGTCGTGCCTCAACAACATAGCGAAGCTGGCCGTATAGTGAAGGAATTCCCAAAGCTAAAGCACATCCTCCTGCACGATCTCTTCAGTCTGCAGGAGATCTGTGAGGCCAAGATGATCGCACCCATGCTCGAGAGCGTCAGGATCAGGTGTTGCTGGGGCCTCAGGCGCCTCCCCATGATCGGCCGTGGAAACAACAGCCACCAGCCAGTTGTGCACTGCGAGGAAGACTGGTGGATGAAGCTGGAGTGGGATGGACTGCAGGCTGGCCACGATCCATCACTCTATGAGCCGCGCTATTCGTCGGCCTACTACAAGAAGCGCTTCCTCAGCGGCACGGTTCTTCGGTAAAGACACATATATCATTTATCCAGGTATGTGTGTATACTATTGTATGTGCTCTACATACACGTGCTGTCTTTTTTCTCTTCACTTCACGTACGTATTATGTCATGCATTTATACCTTATATCGATGTATTATTTTTTCTTAGGTTTAGGCGGTGCCAAGCCTGTCATGCGTCATGTGTTGCCGCTTTCAATTCCACTGCAAGTTGTTGCTGCTGCAATATGGATCATCAAGGAATTTTTGCTTCACTAGCTGTTGTACTGTGTGTTTGCAAGAATGTTTATTTCTATCAAGAATAAACAGGTGGTTCGACGCTGTATGCATCCACGGAATTGGTTGTGTTTAAGACTTAATTGGTTTGTGGTTGTGAGTGTGCATGTGTGCTTGAATTTGAAATAAGGGGGGATGTGCATGCATGTCCCTGACATATGTTTAGCTTGGATTGCTCAAAGACTTACTCAAGGAAACGTTTGTCTAGTTTGTGATCAACTCTGTATGTAGTAAAAGATGGTTTTGATTGATTTAAATGCATGGACTGTGCAAGGTTTTTTTGTTTGCATATCTGTTTCTTAGGTAATAATTTCCTAATGTATATCCATCAATCCTGAGTTTAATATCAGAGTGCTCTGGAGAAACATTGTAACTTTGGATATATAGTCCAGAGGAGACCTTCTGTTTTCCCCTTCTTTTTCTTCTACCATGCTCTGGTAAGATGGAATTCTATCTACCCAAAGGTTCAGGTTACCCAAAGCAAATTGAGGGCTTCATGCAGCATGCTAGAATTTTGACCCGGTGGTTCTTTGCACTGGTCAGCAGTGATTCAGTGGCTTATGATCAATTTCAGTCTCATATGTATATAACTGCAACGATCAAATCCCAATTCTACCACCATACTATGGTAATCACACCAGTTTACACACAGGTACCCAACGATACAGAAAACAAGATTTGTGACTTCAGCATGACCATTGGTCCATTAGCTCAACATGACCATCATTATGAAATAAAGTAAGAATTGCATATAACCAACAGGCCCGGTCCTGTCAATTTATAAACCCGGAGCGAAGCTATAAGGATGGGCCCTTTAATACATACAACTCTAATAATATAATGATATTTCCAATAGATGTAACGCATAAAAAACATTCTTATGAAACAATTATACATTTTACCTTAAAAATTTCTTCTAAGATTTGCTGCTGCAAAGTCATTGATGATGGCCTCAATATCAATTTCATCTAATAGTTTCTTCTCGGTGCCTCTATCCTTCTCTTTTTTTTCTTTTCTCACTTCCAGATGCATGTTTTTTGGGTAACATGAGTTCACTATAAATTCAGAAAAGTAGTAAGTAATAAGAAATTAAAAAAATTATGTCATACTAAATTTAACATGATTGATACACCCTATGGGATTCCTAAATGGCTAAATCCCACAGCTAAAGAAGTATAAAGAATAAAGATTGGGGTGATTAGGGGGGCTTGGTCGCTTAGGGACAAGGGTCAGTTTCTTACCTACGAAGAGTCGAAGACTGAAGCAGGAACAAACAGACTGATGGAGACAGTGAGCGCCGCTGGCCAGCTGCCGCTCGCACTCGCATGGGACTACGGGAGTCATGATCGTGATTCACGAAGATCGCCGAGATGCACACACACTCACGGCGGCATGAGAGTCGCTCACTCGTCGTGGCCACGCGGCATAAGGGCACGGGACTTGGCGAACGAGTCACGGACGCGGAAGGAATAGACGCGGGCTGCGGAGTCGTATCTCCTACCGTCCTACGCCTGAATGCCTGATTCAGCTATTGGCCATAGAAAGACTACTACTACTTACATATTTGGGGTTGGGCCCCCCTGGCCTCAAGGGCCCAGTGCGGCTGCACTGCTCGCACCCCCCCAGGGCCGGGCCTGATAACCAAATATGGCATCTCCAAAACATGGCATCAACAGGGGTCCATGGGTCCATAGACTCCTGCACTTATCTTTTATAACTGCCTGATAAATGATAATAGTTACTCCCTCCGTCCCAAATTAGATGTCGTTTCCGGTTTTTGTGCCCGCAAGTTTGACTCGATTTATATAAAATACGTGCAACATTTGTATCTCCAAATAAATTTATTAAAAAACTAGACTGAAAGACCTTTCCAATGATACTAATTATATACCATAAATATTAATATTTTTTAATATATATTTAATTAAAGTTATTTCTCAGGAAGCGTAAAGCGACAAGTATTTAGGGACGGAGGGAGTAGATAACATTCCTGTGGAAAGTCTATCATCCATGGGCTACAGAGGATCATATCCTCTCATTCTGGTCAGGCATCCTCTTCCTCACCGTTCACTCGCACAGGCGCTGCCTCCACAGAGCACATCGGCTCTCTCCCCGTCTCCAAATCGTTCCCGTCTAGCAGCGAATGACTAGCGGCTGGCGCATGCCTGGGTTCCGCCCGCGGAGGATTCGGCACGCTGCCTGTGGTTCCGCCCGCAGAGGATTCGGCACGCTGCCTAGGGTTCCGCCCACGGAGGATTCGGCACGCTGCTAATGGCGAGCGTAGTGCTATGGGATCTAGAAGATGATTTTCGAGTTGTGCTGCAGGCGGTGAGGTCCAGGAGACCAGGACGAGATCGATGCCCTCTACAGTGCTCTGCTTTGGAGGAGCAGAGCTGGCTGCCGGTGAGTTCATTTATTATGCTTTCGTGATCGATTCCATTCATCTACCTATAATCATTTCTGGTTCACGGATCCCTCAACCCCATTTGATGTAGTGTGATTGGGCTGGGATATGGGCTCCTTGATGTTGGGGCATAGCTCCTCTGTCCTGGATCTAGTTCCTTGCCATGGGAAGAGGGCTCCTGCTAGAAGGATCTGCTACTCGTTGTTGGGATCGAGCTCTATACCATGGTGCGAGATCCTGTGGACTTTGTGAGGCCGAGCTCAAGCAATGGTAGCTCCGTGCGTGCATCGATCTCCAATATAAGGGTGATTTCTACCTGCCAGCCTCCCCAACCAGTGTTTTCATGTGACACTGAGAAGGTAGTGGATTGGGGAAATTTTCCCTCGATTGCTTATTGATTTGATTTTAGCATATTTTTTTGCTCTTTGAAATTTTAAGGATCTGCACAAATATGTGGTACAGCTTTGCTTCTCCCAATTGGCATGAACTTTTCCTGAAGTCCTTGTAGATTTTGTTGCAGAATAATTTTGCATGGCATAGAGTATTTGGAGTTAAGAGTATTGTAAAGCCTAGATTAGTTGGACTTAAGGCAATCGATGTATTTAGTCAAAGCTAATTTTAGTTTCATTGGTCAACTCATATGTGAACCTAGCCCCTTGAAATTATTTTCTGAGCAGTAGGCAAAAAAATTATTTGGTCATGCTGACATGTGAAGCACACATTCTTACTAGCCTACTTGTTTATGGGTTGTAGAAACTTATTCAAAATCAATAGTAAATGGGGTTGTTGACACTTTGGTAATCGACATAGCTTTTCTTACCTATTATGTGGTTAGGTAAGGTCATGATGCTAGACAAATTCTTGGAATGCCTTATAATTTGGAACGGAGGGAGTATGCCTTAGCATTTTTTTCAATTGTATCGTGGCAGTCTTGGATCATTTTTCATTTTAGTTGTGTGCCAACTTGGAAGGTTGGGTTTTGGACAAGTTTAGTAATGATGACATGACATGATCATGGGATCTCTATTCATGTCAATTGTTTTGTCTGGTATCACTTTATTCCTTTATCTCACAATAATAGATCACTACAGTTCATCTATTCCTCCTTTTGTTGTTACCATCTTCTTTGCTCATATCTTCCTTGTTACCTACAGGCTACAGAAACACAGTAAATTGACCCTTCTCTATTCATATGTTTCTGCTGTTTCTACTCGCCCTTTTTCTTCTCATTTCTCTCAGACGTGTTAATGTTATTCAGAACTAGTGGTTGGATATGCTATTTCCAAATGGATATTACTGCATGTTTTTTTGAGTCTTAATATCTAGGGAACACTATAAATTTAGTCTAGTGTTATATCTAACAATTTTTCAAATCCAATGTTCTATCATTACCGACCTGTGATTGTGCATGCTCATTATAACATTCCTAGCATTTTTTCAGTTCAAGCTAAGCAATTTATTGATTATTGCCTACCAATTTAGTAATCTGATGTAGGTGATAAAGGTTTACTTCATTAGGCAGTAACACAATTTATGCATCAGTCATTAATAGTGCTGTTCATTAGGTAGTGATGGTCTTTTAATTATGTCTAGATTTTGAAATGAACTTACAGTTCAATCTTGTAATCATCCGCTTGTTTTCTCAACAAAGTGTTGGACCTCGAATCTTGGCATATATTGCACTATGGACTCTCTTTCATTTTTTTTCTTTTGCGGGGACTCTCTTTCATTTTGGAAATTCTTTGTTCAATATCTCCACCACTGCCTTTTCAGTTGCAGGCAATTCTTTGGCACCTCAAAAGCATTTTCTTCAGTAGTTACAGGCAATTTAGTTGTGCCACAAAAGCATTTTTAGTTAGGTCATTATCCCCAGATACATGTAACAAAAAGAAAATGAAATACATTGATAGTTTTGCATGCACTTTTTTACCGTACAGCCCATGCAACCAAAACTATACAAGATACAACTACCATATATTTAGATTTTTTTTGAAGCAACCTATACATTCGGATTTTGTTTGAAGGAACCTACATATTTTGATTTTGTACAGCATAATCGCTCATAGATGATTAATGCTACAGAATACGATGTTATCAAGTAGCGGTATTTTCATCCAGATTCTAATATCTTTGCCAAAAATGAATCTACTACTGTGATAACAGCTAAATTTGTGTTAAAACAATCATAAAGCAACGCTTCAGACATTTATATGCATTATATTGTGTTAACATTTACATGAAAGTTATACATATTGGAAATTGTTTTGTTGCATGAATAGTTACCATATTATAATACCATCCTTCTTTCTACAGGATCCACAAATTGTTTTACAATACAAGCATACAAAAAATGAGCTTGCTCCCTGCAGGATGAAGTGCAGTGCTAATTTGGAATGGATTAGCTTTCTGTGCTCATTTTCACGGAGATGCAAGATCAATCAAATATGTCATTTTATCAGCAAGAAACATATGCTGCTGATACTTGCAGACTGCTGGATTTTTTTTTCTTCTAAAAGTCGCAAATGCTATGTGCTGTAACTCGATGTATGAAGCAAAGAAACATAGCCATATATGGGAGAGATACAACTGTCTGTGCTTATATGATTTTGCTTGTTAATTTCCTTTAGATTTGCCAATCATTTCTTGTCAGATTTGATTAGTCATGTTGCGCAATGCCATCGCCTAAACTCCACCCTACAGATCTAATATGTTTCAGAGGCTGTAGGTTGACGACGGCATATTGGCACGTGTAACTGGTCTTTTTTGGTGCAGTTTCTCTAGATGTGAGGTCCAAACGTGCAAGCGGATCACCTGCGTGTAGTAGCATAGGTGCGCCACGATGCCCGCATACCAGATGTGGATCTCTTAATTACTGCACGCCCGTGCTGTAGTAAAGTTCATAATAATAAACTAAAGAACAATGGATCTAATAATAAACACAGCACAAGAGGGAAAGAGGATGAGGAGACGCCCGACCTGTGGCTAGGAGGCCACATGGGCACGCTGCTGTCCGGGGACGCAGCAGGCGGCGGCGCAACAAGGGTGGTGTGAGTGAAGGATCGGAGTCGGAGGCTCGGAGCAGGGTTTCCACAAGGAAACCATTTGGGCCGAGCTGTAGTATCACCACACCGCTGTGCTCCAGGTGGAGGAGCCGAAGGGCACTCCAAAGAGCAATCGTTGATGAGCTCTCAGTGTCTATTGGTTGCTTTTGATAGGGAGGACGACGAGGATGATTACAGTGGGGTAGATGAAGGCTCTCGAGCTGAGATAGGAGAAGTTGGGAGAGTAGTACTTGGATCCCTGTTACAATATCGGAAATGCTTGTATGTGGGCGTCCATTCCATCAGGCAACCCATAAGCCCGCTTGTGCCGTTATGGCATTATGTATTTTTTAAAATACTTGCATGTGGGCGGGTGTTCCATACGCGTTGTTGTGCCATTGCCTCGTTACCTTTTTTTTCCTCCCGTAGTTTCAGTGCCCCCTTCTTCCTTTTGGATTCTTGTGCCGTGAGTCACTTTCTGCTTTCTAAATTCTCGCGCCGTGAGCTACATTAGATATTCAGCTCTTGTCTTAGTCTCACTGGACTAAGATTACTTATTGTTGATTGCCGGAAGCTATTTTTACAGATCGCGTACCAAATAGGATACTTGCATCCGTGCGCATAAAAGAAACATTGTAGTGCCTACCATAGACGCGTTAAGACATCCCATTAGTAGAGGGGTAATTCTACTCGACCATGGAAAAAGCATGAATTTTTTTTGCACCCAACACAAATATATATCGATAATGTTTGGTACTAAAAATTAACTCTAATAGGGAAACTGAAGGCATTTTTTGTTTGTTCTAAGTCAATTTTTTCTTAATGTGGCCATAAATATGTAATATTTTTTTATATATATTAACCTCACAATTAAATTCATTATGAGCAATATTTTTAATATATAGTTCACTTATATAGGATACATATTTTTATTGATTTTTCTAGTCAAATATAATGCTAGGATCTGGTGTCCGTTAGCCCGCCTCTATATAAAAAGTTTTATCCGTCTGTTCATTTACATGTCACTGCTTGTCTTTCTTCCGCTTCTCCAGGCTATTTTCTTCTAGTGCTCTAGCGCCAAAACTGTGGAACCTCTGCCTCCGGGGATGCAGTACCCCTATGAACGCACGCACGCACACTCTACTCCTATGAGCACCTCCGAAGAACTGAGTTAGACCGGCAAATCTTGAGATTGACGAAGTCACCATTGGCGCCTCACTGTTGACAGCACGTCGCTTAGCACTGAAAGAATAGCACCATTAAATTCTGAAAAAAATCCACGAAAATGCAAACACTTGTGTCAAGTCGAGGACTTAAATCCGGGTGAGCAGATTCCACCACAAGGAATCCAACCAGCTGAGCTACGCTCAGTTCGCAGTTTCTTCTACAGTCTATATGCACCCATCATCCATTCCCATGGAAGCTCTGTCTAGTACCACGATTACTCACTAGGGAATCATTAGAGGCAGATGATGAGCATGGAACAATGAAAAGCGACAAGAGGAGGGGAAGTAGGGGGTGGTGATCAGATGTGAAGAAGATAGCAGAAGGTGTAGGATCTTATGGCCCACTTGTGTGGTATGGGGCTAATTAACATAGAGACAAGAAAAGCCAACAAGAGGTGTGTAGATTCTATGACATGCATGTTGCAAATATTTTTGAAACTTGTTTTGACAATATTTTTTATATGTTGCGTTGCAGGAGCTAATTTGCCTTGTCTTTTGCAGACAGTGTTGCAACAAGTTTATTAGTTACTTGTGGGTGTCATGCCAACACTTGCACTTTTGAATTGACTATTTTTGTTTATTTTGGTAACTATTATCATATGTTTAGTGTAGTTCCATTTTTATTATTTGTTCAATATCAAAATGCATTGTTTCTTCATGTTGCAACATGAGATATTGCAGCGCAATGTTTCAATTGGTGAATTTGAGTGCTTAGAATAGATGATTTCTTATGTTACAGTACAACAAAGTTGAATGTTGCAAAGATGAGCTTTCACTTGGATGTTACAACAATTGAATGTTGCAATAATTTGTTCAATGTTTCATACACTAGATTCTACTGGGGAGAATGTATCATCTTCCATGTTGTGAAGA
Source organism: Saccharum spontaneum (assembly GCA_022457205.1). Taxonomy (NCBI): domain Eukaryota; kingdom Viridiplantae; phylum Streptophyta; class Magnoliopsida; order Poales; family Poaceae; genus Saccharum; species Saccharum spontaneum. The sequence continues at coordinate 6,365,294 of CM039602.1, read as the reverse complement.
CAAAATGTGAGCACTTTGGTTTTATGATCAAGAGTAATTATATTTTGATGTTGCAGTCTCTCTCTCTCTCTCTCCCTCTCTAGTGTTGGTGGCACCATGCAGGGGCAATGGCAGTGTGCAGTGGTGCGGGGGCAATGGCAGTGTTTTGCTTTGCGATGTATGGCCGGCCGTGTTCGAGTGGTTACATCAATAATCCATCATCTAGATGCTATCGCTTGGAATAAATATCTGGGAGCTAGCAATGTTGTGCATGCAATGCTTTCTATGGAGTCTTCGGTTGGGAAGAAGATGGAACTTACCTTTGAGCTCACCTGTGTGTGTTATTACTTTTTCCTTTTCTCCTTTTAAACTGCTATGCTCCTTTCATATTTCACATCATTTTAATTTTGGTCCTCTGTTTTTTCATGCTATGATGTCATAAAGCTTGTCGTCGGGGTCCTCTGTCGCCAAGGAACAAAATCTCCACATCTGACTTCATCAAGGAGCATTACGGTTGATTTTGGCAGACCATCCCATGAGACATAGTGTAGTTAGTCTAGTGTAACTGTCCCCTAGAACTTGACTTGTTACCATTTTCAAGAGTGTGAAATATTTGTATTCCTAAGTATATTACAAACAAAGTTTGTGAGGTATTAACCTAAATTGTTACCATTTTCTTAAGTGTGAATTATTTGTTTCATCCTAACCTGGTCCTCATTCCTACATGTTCTGCTTGTGAACGTGTTTCTTGCAGTTGCAGAAAATGCAGCAGTCACTATTGCCATATGAAGGTATGAGTCACCCACTGGTCGTCAGGTCATGATTGTTTGTGTAACGCATCCTGATGAGATACATTTTTGAACAGAGGCTCTGCGCTCTCCATATATTGTGTACATGATACCTAACAAACCTGTGATGTGCATTCCTATACTAATAAACAAATTTGTGATCCAAATTACGACGATTAAACAACCAAAGGCATCCAAACTAAGAGACATTGAGACATGCAAATAATAAAGAGCACCCTGAGCCAATATATAAGTTACACATGCTTCTATCTTTATTCTGTTGCTCCAGCCCCAAGCAAAAGATCAAACAAGGAGCTTCTATCTTTATTCTGTCGCTCCAGCCCCAAGCGAAAGAGCAAAGGAAGAGCTGGGCGTGTATTCTTTTATCAAAGCCAAAGCTCTGAGCATCTGTTCTGTCCCGACCTTCCTGCAAGTTCAATATTGCTAATGAAGAGACAACCCTGTTCTAATTCTCCAAGTTATTGCCCCAAGCAAATCAGCAAACAAAGAGCTATGCGTGTATTCTCTTATCAAAGAAAAAGCAAAAGAGCAAACAATGTGCATGTATCTAGTAATAACCAGACGGCTGCCCTCAACCGGCTCTTGTCCGTCTGTCACAACGCCGCCGCGGTCAGAGCCAGAGGTCGCACGTTACGGCGTCATGTTGCCCAGCAGTGCGGCACCGGTTGATGGGGTGACATGAAGTTCTCAACTCGTCGTCCTACTCCCATGGCGTGAGTCCATTCAGGTGCCTGCACCGCCGAGACCACCGAGCAGCAACCCGCAGAGATCCAGTCTAGTGCTTCCACATGGGGCGACAGTACAGAGAGAAGATGAAGAAGCTCAACGGTGACACGTGCTTACAGAGAGAATCATGGGGCGACAGTACAGAGAGAATCATGGTGCTCAGGCCCCAGGGAGAGTAAGATAAAAGAACAATTAAAAAAACGCACCCTTATTAATAAAAATTAAATTTTAAAATTACCTTCCTCAGATAACTAAATGGTAAAAAATAGAAAAAAAGGGAAAAACATAAATCTTGAATTTGGGTGACCTTGGAAAGTGAAAGAGCAAATTGACCCAAATTGTTTGGACTATTTAATTTATGCGAGGCATTCTTTATTCATTGCCACAAAACTAGTTATTTTAGAATTATTAGGTGAGATTTCCTCCCAATGTTGTTGTGATGAATTTGTTTTATGAATAATTCTTGCGCTCAACTGATTATATTAAAGACATCCGTAGATTTTGGTTTCTCTTTGGGTCCATATGACGATTTGCTGAGCTACTTTACTACTTAGCGCTGGACGACAGCTGCATCCATCTTTATTCTTTCTCCAGGCCCAAGCAAAGCAAAGAGCTATTCTTTTCCGAAAGCTAGCCATGTCCAAAGCTCTTACCTGAAGCTCACTTCACTTGGAACAGATCAAACAGAGCTTTGCTAGAAAACACAGAGGCCACATACGACCTGCAGTTTCGAACCACTTGGATCTGGATCCCCTCACCACACAACAGTTTCCTAGATAGGAGAAGGTGAAGGAATAGCACCACCATTTCTGAATATCCTGAAGCTAGATAGCAGGCTGCCAGAGGTAACTCTTCTGAATTATACAATATATACATGCTTATAATAGCAGTTATTAGTTGCACCTTTGGTTTAATTCTCTCAATAATAAGTAGCTATGCTATATGGATTAACACGTGTTCTACTATATATGGGCCAGAGAACTTGTATTTGGTGTGAGGTGCAGAGATGTAGTAACACATATGTGGAGCATCTTCACTTAATTTGCTGGTCCTTCCTATATATTCAGAGAAATTCGTCATGCCTCGACTGGTACGTCTTCTCTCCTCCTCCATGCAGATAGATACAGTACTCCCAAAACATAGATCGACATGGTCACTTATATGGTCAGCGACGGTTTTGTAACTGCTTCAAGTATGGTCAAGGACTCAAGGCCGTTGGTTCCAGTACATGTTAACCGCTAGGAATGCCCTCGTGCACCGGCAGGGGCTCCTAGCTTGCAGCGGCTCTGCGAGAACCGGCCTGGACAGTGTTAGAATCGACAAACTAGCTAGGTCGTCCATCGAACGCTCGGACTCTAGTGCACGCAAGCACTGCCGTCCCTCTCGATGTATGCATGCGTAAACGACCCTAGTTAATAATTCTCTGTTGTTGCCCGCTTGCTTCCTTTTCCATCATGTATATATATGAACACCATCAGCCATCAAATTTTGAACTGAATACTGGGACCCTAAATAAATTCTAGTGAAAAAGTTTTCAACTGCAAAGTTATAGATATCATCGAGATCTACAACTTTGGTTTTTTGGTCGTTTCTCCATCAGTGGTCTTTTGAAAATTTTTGAATTTCAAATGTGAGCAATTCAAACATAATTTTTCTTAGATAGATGATTTCAAATGAAAAGGTTGGCAACTACAAAGTTGTATAACTCTTCGAGATCTACAACTATGATTTTAGTCATTTCTCCATCCAAAATAATTTGAAGATTTCAAATTATTGTGTTGCACCTATTTTTAGAGATGAATATAGATACAGCCACCTCTGCAGATCGATTTTTAAAGACGGCTCTAGATTTAGCCACCTCGAGCTGCTACTAAAGATAGGGGTATTTGTAGAGACGGCTGAAAATAGCAGCCGTCTTTACAAATACATTTCTAGAGGCGGCTCGTTTTGGGACCGATTTGTTATACTTAGGCATGCAGCCTGGGGCACGGTGGCCCGGCCCAAAGCCCGTCTTTTTGGCCCGGCACGAGCACGACACGGCCGGGTGTTTTGCAGGCCTGGGCTGGCCTGGCATGATGAACAGGGCCATGCCTGGGCCGCAACTCGAGCACGCTGGGCGGCACGGCCCGGCACGCTATTTAAAGGTCGGCCCAGTGCCCAGGGAAAGTAAGATAAAAGAACAATTACCAATGTAACCTTATTAATAAAAATTAAATTTTAAAATTACCTTCCTCTGTTAATTAAATGGTAAAAATAGAAAAAGGGAAAAAAAACATAAACCTTGAATTTGGATGACCTTGGAAAGTGAAAGAGCAAATTAACCCAAGTTGTTTGGACTATTTAATTTATGCAAAACATTCTTTATTCGTTTCCACAGAACTAGTCATTTTAGAATAATTAGGTGAGATTTCCTCCCAATGTTGTTGTGATGAATTTGTTTTCTGAACAATTCCGGCATTCAACTGATTATATTAAACACATGCAGAGGTTTTGGTTTCTCTTTGGGTCCGTATGACGATTTGCTGAGCTATTTTACTTAGCGCTGGACGACAGTTGCATCCATCATTATTCTTTCTCCAGCCCCAAGCAAAGAGCTATTCTTTTTCGAAAGCTAGCCATGTCCAAAGCTCTTAGCTGAAGCTCATTTCACTTGCAACCGATCAAAGAGAGCTTGCTACAAAATAAAGAGGCATACAGAGGCCACATAGCTGCTGTTTTGACCACTTGGATCTGGATCTCCTCACCACACACCAGTTTCCTAGCTATAGGACAGGGTGAAGGACTAGCACCACCATTTCTGAATATCCTGAAGCTAGATAGCTGGCTGCCAGAGGTAACTCTTCTGAATTGTATACATGCATACAATAGGAGTTATTAGTTGCACCTTTGGTAGCGATATATAGATTAACATGTGTGTTCTTGTATGGGCTAGAATACGTATTTGGTGTGAGTCTGTGAGGTGGAGGTGCAGAGATGTAACAGATATGTGGAGTTTCTTCAGTTAATTTGGTGGTCCTTCCTACACAGAAATTCATCATGCCTCAAAAGGTACCTCTTTTTCCTTCTCATAATACAGTACAGATACGCATACAGTTCTCCCGAAACATAGAATGACATGGTCATTTATATGGTCAGCGACGTTTTGTAACTACTTGAAGTATGGTCAAGGCCGTCGTTGGTTCAAACAGATACACATACGTTTTATAATTATGGTCAGCGCCACGGACAGTGTCAGAACCGACCAGTATGGTATATAGACAGACTAGGATAGCGACACGGTTTCCATAATTATTTGAGCTGCAGATTGCTTCTTCCTCGGATTAGATTCCGTCCGATCAGGTTTTTAATTCCAAATTTAAACTACATTTTGCTTTTCAAACTTCCTTTCCGACGCCAATCTGACTGCGTGTCGCCGGCGGACTCTAGTCCACGAAAGCACGCCGTCCCTCTCAATGTGTGCATGCGTGAACGACGCTAGTTAATTCTCTGTTGCTCGCTTGCTTCCTTTTCCATCATGTATGAACACCATCAGCCATCAAGCAAAAACAAAGTGACACGTGATGCACTGGAGACGTAATCTTCCAGATCCAACGCCCAGCCAATAATCCTTCCTTCGCTGCTTCACGTGATATTTCAAGCAAGCCGATTTCAATACATTGCTGCAGCATTTTTTTAAACGAATCAGACGTTGTGGATAGTGGATTATAGTATTAAAAAGAAGAAAACGGTAGAAATACAACAAAGCGACAAAAATAACAAAGCAACATATATATAACAATGCAACAAAGAGAAACTAAAACTATAGTCTGCGATCAGTTAGGTTGCAACCTCAATACGCACCACACGACAAAGAAAAATGTAGGCCACTCCACACAAGCACTCACTACAACAAAAATAATTTTATGAGACACTGTTCAAAAATTAACCGAGACGGACACAAAATCCAACCACCTCGTTAAATGCCCGACGATTAACGGAGGCGGTCGTTATTTAAGAAGGCACCAAAAAATGACCGCCTCGCAAAATTGATTAACAAAAGCACTCATATTTACGGAAGCGATCAGGAAATGCCCGCCTCCGAAAATGGATTTATGAAGGCGGTGTCTTCAGACAGCTACCTCTAATAATAGTCTATTTTCAGATGTCGTCGTATTAAAGCGCCCGCCTCCGTAAATACATTTTCCCAGGCGTCCCACTATAAGGCCCGCCTCCGACAATACTTGCCCAACTCCGAGCTCAGGCAAAGCCCATATCTATCCTATGACTGGGCTCATATATAAGCTAGACTAAGGGTTTCTTCTCAGTTCATTCCTCTCCCACTCCCCCACACCTGACGGTGCCCTCTCCCCCCCTCTCTCCCCCTCCCTCCCTCCCTCCACTCTCTCCCTTAACAAATGACCAGTGGCTGGCGGTGGAACTTGTGCGCGGCCGTGTTGGATAGTAGTGCAGGCAGCGGCGGCGGCACCCCTCCTCCACCCAAGCACGCCGGCGAAGTCCCTCCCCCACTTGAGCAGGCAGCGGTGGCGGCACCACTCCTCCACAAGAGCACGGTGGTGGTGCCCCTCCCCTACCCGAGCAGGCAGTGGCAGCGTCACCCCTCCTCCACCCAAGCATGGCGGCGGTGCCCCTTCCCCCACCCGAGTAGTGGCGGTGGCGCCCCTCCGAGCAGCGTCCTCACTCTTCTCCCTCAGATCCGCGAGCCCGACGTCCACCACACGGCAGCGAGCCTGATCCCGCCTGGTGTTGCGGGACGGATCCCAGTGACCCGGCAGGAGCAACGCCCTCTCTTCCTCTTCCTCTTCCTCCCTGCGGATCTCGGCGGCACGAGGATCCTCACAGTGGATCCCAATGGCACGGTGCTCCTTCGAGTGGATCTAGTAGCACAGCAATGCAGGAGCAGCAGTGCACAGATCTGGCTGTGGCAGCACCTCTTCCATGCGATCCAGGCAGCGCTAGTAGGATGCGGCAGCGGCGGCCACGTTGGTGGGCTCAGTGGGCTTGGGCTCAGGCTCGAGCTCACTAGTTTTTTTTTGTTTTTTGTGATTGATTTTCGTAGGCAGGCACTTTGCCCACCTCCACAAATTTTGATTTTCGTAGGTAGGTAAATTGTCTGCCTCCATAAATTTTGATTTTCGCAGACCTTTTGATGCAGGCGGTTTAGTTGTCTGCCTTGGAAAAGCGGTTTTGCCCGCCTGGGAAAACCCTTCCTGTAGTAATGACTACAACACCAACAACCGATTATCGTGTTGCACTAACATCACTCAGAAGACAAAGCCATCATTGTCGACGCACCATCGTCCTCGCTTACGCCGTTATCACAGACATTGTCCCCACATCGAACCAACTGCAGCCATGCAGGGATGGCCGCCGTGGCCTGCTGCAAGCCAAAAGTAGCCGTAAAGCCTTTGGTTCCCTTTGCATCGCCTATTGACGCTGTCCAGCAACAGACTAGCCCGGCCAAGCAGGAGTGGCCACCACAATCCACTGCAAGCCACCAAACCAAAGACATGAACAAGCCGCCTCTGACCGTTTCCAATCTAGCTACATCCTTCAAGATCCAAATGTGTGCATCACAACTATCAGCAACTATTAGAATTTAGAAATGTTAGGCGAGGCTACGAAATACCATCCGAGGACCTCCTCACACCAAAACAGCCAGCTGCCATGCAGGATCGCCGGTCACCTCACTACATAGGTCATTTAAATAATTTGCTTCTGTAGTCCACCTCCTCCCACACTGGCCATTCTAGCCAAGTTCACGGACACCAATGGTGCACCGTCCTACCATACCGTCGTCCAACAACTGACACACAGAAGACCAGCCCTCAAAACACTATGCCTGCATCCTTGACCTAACCGCCTTTTAATTTGCCACCGCTGATGCTCGTACCTCGAATCCACACCAAGGCCTTTCACCCCCCCTGAATTTGACTTCAACTTGCGGATGCCTCCACCACACCCTACCGGCCTCACCACGGTGAGCCAGCATACCACCGCAGCTTGCACCCACTTCAACAACGACACTTGAGGCAACCGGCCTCTTTGGTGCAGCCACCTCACCGTAGCCACTTGCACATGGAAGCCAACCCTAGGCTTCCATGATGCCACACCTGCCGCCGTACACATTATCGCCATGCTGCCATACACGCGTGACCCACTGCCCGGGCCGCAACCATGTGCAATCTCCATGATGCTTTGCTGTCCATCTCCATGCTATCCATGCAAAGGCCTTCAAGACACCACCACACACAACTTGTGCATATCAGCCTCCCAGCGTGCACCCATGCCCATAGCAGCCACTCCATTCCATGCCACCACGCCACACTACCGACACCTCAGAACGTGGCTGACGTGCTGAGGCTGCAATCTAGCCATGTTCGAGCTGCCTGGGCCCACCGAGACCCAAGCACACCGCACTGCCGCCACCAAAGAGACGCCCACTATGAGTACTACCTTCCCACATCCACCAGCGGCCAGCGTAGTTGGCGAGCCTCGCATCACTGCCTGCACGTGGAGACCCGCGTGCTAACCAAGATCTGGCCCATGTTGATTGGCCCTGCTGCCACACAACGAAAATCATCGTTGTCCAAAGCCAAGAGCTACGTGCAGGCGGGCCCAGCAAAGAGATCTGTCCTTCTCTACTGTGAATCATGTTGCTGCTGCAGCCCACAAGTCCGTACCACACCCTAGCTCCATTGCCGATGACGAGTATCTAATGGGAAAGATGCGGAAAGGGATGGCCCCACCATTGCTCACCTCGTAGCTCGCCTGGCTGAGCTCCGGCATCCTGCACCGGTAGCGGTGAGGTCAGCAAGGGAGATGAGGAGGCGATGGCGGCTAGGACTCACTCAGTGCCGGTCATAGGATTTTGAGGGCCCTCTGACAGACTCGCCGCATCGGCTCCTCCAGACCATGTATAAAATCTCATAATATATACGTGCTGCTTTTACTTGTAAAGCGAAAACAAATCCAATGATATATTTTAATTTAACATGTCTGATAATTATCGAGAAACAATGCAGACTAAATCAACAATACATTTGTTCTTCTAGAACTAATATGATTACCTAAAGGAAGAATATAACTCCATCATATCCATTGCTTCTCATAAAAAGATACTTCTTCGGGCATTTCTTGATGCAAAATCGTCAAGGACGGTATTGAGATCAATAGTGTCCAAGACATCCTTCTCGATGGTGCACACAGCTAAGCCATTTAACCTTTCTCGATGGTACAAAGTACCAGTAGAATTCTGAAATAATATACAAACAATTAATTTGGATTAAAAAACCGAACAAGGAAAAAAATACCTAGGGACGCTAGGGCCTCACTGATGGGCGGATGGGAGATGGCCTGATGCTGATCACAAAACTTGTCTCCAACGCTCTCTCTCAAAACTGATCACGGTGGAGGCGTGGAGCCCTTGAGGCCTGGACGCTTGGTCGCTACCGCCATGCGCCGGGTCCGTCTATGTCTCCGCCTCTCCGGCTCTCCATGTCTGCTCGACTACTCACTCGCTCGCGGACGTCGCGGCCTCTGTGCGACTGCTCGGCTGCTTGCGCAGTCTCTAATTTGCTGATGGGCTATGGGGCCTAGGGGTTTGTGTACTTGGACTTGGGCCCTCCCTCACCTGGGCCTTCGGCCGTCGCACCCCGTGCACCTCCCTAGGGCCAGCACTCACTACTAGGAGTATTTGTAGAGGCGGCTGGGAAGACGCTCTAGAGGCAGCTGGCTACTTTTCTGCTTCTACAAATCAACGACTTTTAGAGGCGGTGTTCTAGCCACCTCTACAAATGGGATCTCTAGGGACAGCCTGAAAACAGGAGCCATCTATAGAAATCAATTTGTAGAGGCAAGTGTATTTTTTAATCTAGGGAGAACCCACTAGGCAGCCACACGCATGCGCCATGACAAGTCACAAGTCACACAATTTTTCACAAAGTCGCGTGCTGCAAAGGATCGAACCTGTGAATTGCAGCCTCGCTCGCGTGTATCTCCTCTAGCCTCTCCACCCATAAGTCACTTGTGTCCTTATAAGATATTCATTCTCCTCGTATCTTCATCCAATTATGAAATGAGTATTTGAGACCCTAAACTAATTCACATGAAAAGTTTTCAACTGCAAAGTTTGTAGTTTTCGTCAAGATTCGCATCTTCCGTTTTTGGTCGTTTCATCATAAAAGGCCATTTGAAAATTTTGAATTTCAAATGTGAGGAAGTTATCAACTACAAAGTTGTATGACTCTTCGGGACCTACAACTTTGGCTTTGGTCATTTCTCCATCCAAAATCATTTGAAAATTTCAAATTTTACTATGATGTACTTATTTTTAGAGACGGATCTAGATCCAGCCACCTCTACAAATCAATTTTTAAAAGCGACACTAGATCTAGCCGCCTCTAAAAATCTATTTATAGAGGTGGCTGTGTCTAGAGCCACCTCTAAGGCAATGGCATTTATAGAGATGGCTGAAAATAGCAGGGGCCTCTATAAATACATCGTTTTGGGACCGATTTGTAGAGGCCGTTGTAGATTGAGCCGCCTCTATTCAAAAATAAAAGATGTTGCTAAGGATCAAATCTGACTAGGAGCGTCGCTGGTGTTGCTTTCCATTTCTTCTCCAAGGTTGAGCACTTGCTTCATGGTCATGATCATCATCTGCACCATCTCCTAGCCTCGCTCAACTCCCTCATGTGGACCTTGGCTTAATCAGATACTTTGAAAGCATTAGTCCACTAGTTGTCACTCCATTACGAGAACCAAACTAGGAGTTTCAATGGCGTCATCTTCTTCATCACCAGCAAACCCATCACATGGCAATTGCCCAAGAAGAAGGTGGTGGATTTGTACTCATGTGGGACAAGAATAAATTATTGAGGCTACAACAGCTTGCCAAGGCATCTGGCTAGCTTGGCTCGTGACTGACATGCACAACATTGATCCTGGAGTGCTGGAGCTCAAGATGGACAACTAGTCCAATGGCTGAATTCAAACATCAATAGAAAACAGTAAACTAAAATGCAAAATTTGCTGGCAGACACAGAAAGTGAGGTCGCTTTGCTAGGGGACATCGAAAAAAGATCGATTTGCTGGCGGACACTCTAGTTTGTGCCAAATTTACTAGAGGACACATAAGGCATTAAAATATTCTTTTTTGGCGCAGCAGGTGAGAGAAGAGCTGCGAAATGACATTTTTTCCCATGTCTCTTTCTTCTTCTCCTATGGTGAGTTTGTGACCGTCGCTCAGGGATCCGCCTCCTCCTCCTGGCCTTGCGCCTCCTCGTGGCCGCGCTGGTGCTCATGGACGTGCACAGTCACCGTCGCCCCTCTCACCGCTTTGCTCGGCCTCCCTTTCTCCCTAGCTGGAACAACACACAAAGCCGGCCGTCATTGCAGAGCAGAGGCGCACGTCGAGCAGCTCCTCTAGCGCCGCCTTCCTGCCACCGGTGAGCTTCTGTCGGCCGGGATTTCACCGGAGCCTGGCATCCTCATCGGCTACGTCACTATCTGCAATAGCCCTACCAAGATCCAATGTATGGGCCTGGGGGCGCGTGGATGCTTCGCGTCATCAGTGTCGTGCCACTTTTCCCGCCCGGCCACCAGGCAGCCCCACGGCGGAACTGCATCGCACTCTGCCTCCTCCGTCCGTCTTCGCCCTTGTCCTTCTCCACTCGGTAGTGCCGCATTCTGCTCGCTACCCACACACGTGCACCAACCACCACCCAGCTGGTTACATCGTTGGCGGCGCACGGCAAGAGAGGGAGACGCGGCTAGTAAAAGGTGCAGGCTTTGGCTTGCCGGTGTTCGGTGGGAGTGGGATACGCCGGTACAGAGCCATGGCGCCGAGCTGCTACGACGTGACCATGTCCATGCTCCTCTGCGTCGAGGAGCACAGCAGCGTGCATCCTATGCTTTGAGGAGGAGTTGGAGGCAGTCAAGAGAAAGAAAGGCTGGTTTCCAGACTATGGGGACGATTTTGGCGTGGATTTGTTCCATGCCGCAGTCGGAGGAGTGCCTGGCCGGTCTGGTGGAGGAGCGGGAGCACATGCCAAGGGCGGACTACAGTGAGAGGCTGCACGCCGGCGGCGTCGATCTTGACAGCACAGTGAAGAACAATAGAAAGGGAGAGAGAGCAGGAAGAAAGAGACAGGGGCAAAAACGTCAGTTCGCAGCTATTCTCTCACCTCCTGAGCTAGAAATTAATATTTTAATACATTCAGTGTCCTCCAGCAAATTTAGCACAAATTAGAGTGTCTGCTAGCAAATCGATCTTTTTCAATGTCCGCTAGCAAAGCGACCTCATTTTCAGTGTCCACCACCAAATTATGCCTAAACCAAACTAGCATGATGTGCACTTATGTTTTTTCTACCGTGCTCTACGTACCTAAACCAACAAAGAGCTCTGCAATCTAAAGCCAATCATATCAACCAGTCTATGATGATATATAAAAAGTAAAGTCACAAAATAAGCAAATGTGGAAACATTAACGTAGTATGTTAAGAAATCAAGTTAAGAGGAGCAAAACTCCTCACATGCATTGATGTATCCCTTGGAGAGCTCTTGTTGACAGCCAAAATTGTCCACAGAGATGGAATCCAGAATTTGACAGCAAAAACAGAATATAATAATTGACAAGTTCATCACAACTGAATAGAGATGATAGAGTATATATATGGGTATTCATCATAAGATGGGTGAAGAAAGAAGAGCATAGAGATAAATATTTTGTATTAGTTATTAGCAAACATGCTCGTGCATTGCAACGAGAGAAAAAAACTATCAAACATTCATGATAAAACGAGAACGGAAATATTACATATCTGTTTATGGTCTACCCTTTTCTATATAAGATTTAACAGCTATAATTTATTTTACGATAACCATTATATCTATAATTCTATATTATATGTTAATATATATGATAATATCCTATTGAGTATGTATTAAATTAATATAACATTGGTAGAATATTTATCTCTGTTGTAAGGCACAAAAATATTTACTCATTAATATACCATAACTAAATAGTAAATACTATCTATGTGTTAATAGAGTTAAATTTCGAGTTCCGTGACTTCTTTTTAGGACCTATAAAAGATATAAAATTCTTATACCTGATTAAAATCAGCAAGGAGTTGGTTCCGTTTATGTCAAGGATTAGTCATGATGCTGATGATTATGAGAGTTCTCTCAATTTTTCACTTGACAGCCCTGATTGCGCCGGTACAGGCATATGTGAACATTTATTTATTGGATAACATTACTGCTAAAAGATTTTAGTTTACGGTTTGATTGGTTTGCTGAAAGATTTTAGTTCACGTTTTGATTAGTTGGACCATTGGCTAATCTAGGTTCTAACAAAAAATAAGTTTTATTTCAAATCAATAACTTAATGATGGAAATATTTATTTATTATTAGTGAAAGGCCAAGGGTTAAAAACCTATAATATTGCTTTTATATTTATAATATAATAAATTAGTTCTCCCTCTGTCCCTGAAAGAATTAATTTCTGGAGTTGTCCTAAGTGAAACTTTTTAAACATTGACTAAATTTATAAAAAAATATCAAGATTTATAATATCATTAGATGTATCATAAAATATATTTTTATAATATGCTCATTTTATATCATAGATGTTGTTATTCTTTTTTATAAAGTCAGTCAAGTTTACTGGCACGGATTCTAGGAATTGATTTATTTGAGGATAGATGGAGTAGTTGCCAAGAAAAATAAATAAAATGAAAAATGTCAGCTGAACAATACTGTGTACTAAAAAAAGAAGAAAAACTGACATGCAGTGGAGGAACGGACTCTGGCACTCCGCAGAACAACCGGTGCCAGGAAAGGCGGGTTTTTAGGCTGGCACCGGATGATTTGGGCCGGACGAAAAAAAAATAAGGCGGAAATTTTGTCTATTTGGAAAACACAAACTTTTCATATTTATATTTGTAAATATTCTAGTCTACATGCAGAAGCACAGGTCGATGCAGTAGTTTTATGAATAACTTATTCCATTATGATGTACAGTAACATCATTTTTTTTCCTTACAAACAACAATTTATATATTTTTATAATAATGTACTAGTGGACATGCACGTGCGGCACACACGTCTTAAAAAATTTCTTTCATAGAATAAATAATTCATTTTTTCTAGAAGTCAATTCACAGAACATACAAAAAAATCATGGTTGACATGTATGGTTTACGATATTGAAAAAAATTAATCAATATTATGTATTGCTTTTATTCATCATAAATATCGATGATTATTTAGGCATAATATAATGTCGTGCAAGTTCATAATTCTCTTGTCCATTTATTTATACATATATTTAATTTACATGTGCTTGCCAATTCAAACCCTAAAGTTCATAATTAAATAATATGTACTATCATCTAAATTATATACCTAAAATGTATCACGGATTGTTAATAAACATTCAGCCAACACTACATTTTATTTTATTACATGAAATTTTCACATCAGTCATTGGTCTAATAAATATATATTATCCTACTACCATAAATTGAAACTTAATGCAAATAAGAATGAATTCTAAACTCCATTGTTCTTGAGCTTTGCGAACATTTTAAACAGTCAAATCAAAGAATTGTTTTACTAAAATCATATTAAAATCAAAGAATTCTTTTATTAAAATCATATTAAATTGAAACTTAATGCCATCTTTTTAGGAAAAACATGTCATATTTATTAGCCCACATGTCCTGTTCAAATTAGCTAAATCCACTCTCCGCTCCAATAGATCAATGCTCCAAGATCAACGCCCCCAACACTGCTGGTTTACCTAGCCACCCGAAAGGGAATTGCCCTGAGAAAGGGAAGCTGTTCAAGAGAATCATAAAAAAAAGACATAAATCAAGGGCAGTGGACAGCTGTAACGTTATTAGAGAATAGGAGCCGCCTTACACCAATCACTGGAACATAAGTTGCCATCTTACAGTTTGAAACTCATTTATCAATCAATTATTTGGATAGAGAAAAGGACGAAGATACTCTCTTTGAAGATTATTGAGACTTTTAAAACAAGTAGGCTGACTAAAATGTACTTCTCTCAGACATATTTTATTTTTCAAAAAAACAGAACAGGGAGATACATACATTACTTGCGAAACATAGATCAACATGGTCACTTGTGTGCTCAGCAACATTTTGTAGCTGCTTAAAGTATGGCCAAGGTCATTGGTTTCGTGTATATGGATACTCATACAACTTTGGAACTCTGGTTTGGGTCTTGCTCTCATATTAACTACTGTACTATCGTTGGAAGAATTGTCCATCGACAAGGCCATCCATAGATAGATGAAGTAGGAGATCATGTATATGGTAGGGTCTTGGTTGAAATTATTAATGTAAATCCTAAACGAAAAATTGTCCTCTCATTAAACAGTCAATTATTATGGACAGATAGTATGTTATATTGTTTGCTACCAGAAAGAAGGCACTTTAAAGAAAACAAAACTATATTCAAACCAAAATTGTGCCTTCAATAAGTGTGTTTAGTTAAACCTTAGATTTAATTATGACAGCTCTTGTTGCAGCCGGCCATGTGTTATCGTGTATATGAATATATAGAGAGATTTAGGATTTCAACTCTTGACTTTATTAAGTGTTTTCTTCACATGTTAAATTGAACCTGTAATGCTCATTGAGTTATCGTGTCTATTATTAACTATCATTTCTAGTAGATTTTTTATTAAAAAAGAGTATTATAATTGAACTATTCTAATGTGAATATGTTATAATGTCAAAATTTATATATTTATCAAAGTAACAACTTACATAAGTCATCAGTGTCTCGGCTTATCAAAATAAACTGTTAGTGTCATCAGTGTGTGATCCATTAGTGGGCATTTTCATGATTACCAAACTATAGAAATATATATTTATCATTTTAGTACTTTTTGGTTATTCAGTTGTTCTAAGATAGCATATGTTGATAATTTAGATATAGAATTGATCGAGTATTTAGATTATTTCTAATAATGATGGGATGGGTATTTATATTTAAATATAAAGCTATGTAGTATCTATTATAATGACAATGCTGGTAATTTAGATATGAATTTAGAGGATTAATTTAGATTATATTCTATAATTATAAAGGTGGGTAATTTAGATGGGATCTCAGAGTATTTGCTACACAATAGCAGTAGTGGGTAGTTGTTTTTTAAGAAAGTGGAATAGATCTGATGGTTATTATTATTAGAGGCTACTAGATTGATGGCTGGATGTCTCTAATTTTTGTAAGAATTTTTAGGAATTTATTTTTTTAACGCATTTTGTGAGAAAAGTGGAACTTTACTAGAGTCTCCAATTAGTAAAGTATCAGATAAAAAAATGGTGGTTGATACCGATGAGGCACACCTGCTGCATGCATAACGAGCTGCCATGTATATATCAATATCACTAATTTATTGGTGTCTTATTGCCCTTCTCTCCCTGTGTATGTCGTATTACATTCAGGACGCATGCATGTATCCAAGGTGATCGCTTGTTATTGTGTATAAATATTGTTTCAAAAATAAAGAGGGACATAGATCAGATCGAACTGCTATTCTACTACTAGAAGCAGTCTATTTACTACAGTACGTTTTATGGACTCAGAGAAACTTCAACTAAAATTAATTAGCATTAAATAATTTATTGCAGGATATTTATGTGAGTAATGTCCAGGAGGCAGTAGATGAAATAATTCCTTACTTGGAGGGCACTGCACACAAGGCCGTCTACTTCGACGGATGGAACGGACTGGGTGCTTCTGCGGTGCTGAGAGCAATAGCAGAGAGGCCTCCACTATCTCTGACCAAGAAATTTGACAAGATTATCCACATTGACTGCTCAAGATGGAAGAGCCGAAGAGCACTCCAGCGGGCTATTCTAGATGAACTTAAGCTCTCTGGACATGTAATGGCTCATCTTGACCGGCAAGACGAGGAGGATGATTTCAGCGGGGTACAGCAAGCCTCTAGAGCGGAGATACGAGACGTCACAAGAGAGATCAATCAAACCCTGAGGAACCTTAGTTATATGGTGATTTTTCACAATGGAAGCGACAACATGGTTGACATGGCAGATTTTGGGTTTTTTCAGTTTGAGTGTCCAGTGTTATGGACCTTTAGAGGAAGGTTTCATCTGAACAAAGAAATCCAGAAAAAGGTGGACAGTTCACATCTTTTTGTTGACGCTTCAGATTCTGCTACCAACTACAATGAATTAATAGAGGAAGAGGCTAGAGAAATAACTTTGTATGCACATAAGCATGGCATCACGCCCGTGGTCGCTAGAGATTGCTACATGTACCTCTTGTCATTGAATTACTGTGGTGATAATATCATGGATTACTGCTGGGCAACCCATGCTTCTAACTATTGGGTTTGTGATGGGATTGTAGCAGGAGACAAGGACAGCCAAGCAGCTTGGGATGTTGCACGTGCTCTGCATCAGGAGATACGCCTAGAGGACTACTCATCCAATAGATTGCCCGACTTCGGATATAGATTAAATCCACCCCCAAGACGTTGGCACACCAGCTCTGATATGGAAGAGAAGGCACACCCAGAGACCACGTCCCTTTTCTTAGCACCCCAAAGAAAATCTGATCAACCATTGGCATCATTACCTACTGACATGTTCCAACAAGCAGACCAGCTCCGTGTACTCAAGTTATGTGGCTGTACCTTCAGCTTTTCATCACCTCCATTCCATTGTTGTTACAACTTAAGATTCCTTGGACTTGATAGCTGCATGGATCAAGAAAATATGGCAGAGGATGATAATAAAGGTGCAGTGGCGATGGAAATGTTTCAGAGGCTATGGGTACTAGATGTGTGCCAAACAGATTGGGAACTGCCTTTCCCTGAAGAAATACAAGAGCAAGTGGCTACAAATATTAGAGAGGTTCATATAAGAAAGGGAAGGATTTGGCGTAACAGCCTTGCATGGAGACAACTGCAGAGTCTTTACAAGATTCGAGTATCTGAGCCTACCAGTTCATGGGAGACCGGTAAAAAGGATGAATTCACAGATATGATAGAGTTGGAGCTCCTTCACCTATCGGGAAACAATTGTATACAGGTTTTGCCAAGCTTGTGTGGGGCAACAAGATTGAAGACTCTGGTCCTAGATGGCTGTGCTGGGTTGGAGCATGTTGGTCCTGAAGGAATACCCCCATCACTAGAGTCATTCAGTTTAGATGGCGGAGCAGCGAAGGATGGCAATAATATAGCTAAAATATCACGAATCACCTTGGCAGGTTGTGCAAAACTGGTGGACTTCACACTGCTTGGATCCCTGCCAAATCTTGAGGAGTTGGACCTCTCATGCACAGCAGTGAAAACTCTAAACCTGAAAAAGGAGGTCCAAGTGAAAAAACTTGAACGAATCTTGTTGATGGGATGTTATGAGCTCCGTGCTATTATTTGGCCAGAAAATGGGATGCAACAACTTAGGTTACTACAAATCAATACTCGACAAGGGGTAGTACTTTCTAGAGAAGCTTCACACCATTCTATTGTTTGCCAGGAGCAAGAAGGGTATTGTCATGCACATGTTTCTATTACAGACATGAGGTTCCTTCAATCATTGGTGCTAACAGGCTGTGAAGAGTTTTGCTGGAGCACAACCCCATTTAAGTTGAATATATACCTTTCTTGTACTATCAAGGATGATGCAAAAAACTGCAATAGTGAGAAGGTGGGCCGCTGTTTTCAAAGCACTGGACGTATAGCTGGGTCACGGTCTGCAGTACACAAGTCATTAATCTCCAACACATGCAGCACCTACAATGACGTCAGCATAGAACAGATAGTTATAACTGAAGATGATGATAGCAGTGCACTGCAGTTTGAGCCACAAGACCTTCATGTTGAGATGAGTCAGGAAATGGTCGACATCAATGTGGTTAACTCACAAGGAATAAGATCAATAATCTTTGTGATGAATAAAGTCCAGTCATTGCACATGCGCAACAATTCTTCAATCACCACTGTGATCCCTGAACGCATGATGTCTAGTGGAGACGACGAAATTAGCTGGGATGCTTTGAAGTGGTACCATGTGCAGAGCTGCCCCAAGTTGAAAACTGTCTTCACTACAAACTACGATATCTACTGCTTTCAGGAACTAGAGACCATTTGGGTGGCTGATCTCTTGATGGCCAGCTCTATCTGGAGCAGAGGAAGGACAGTGAGTGACGAGGACTCTACTTCCTTTGCAAAACTGCGAGCTATACATGTGGATCGCTGCCCCAAGCTCACATTTGTCCTTCCACTATCATGGTTCTATACCTTGTCCAACCTGGAGACTCTCCACATAATCAAATGCAGTGATCTCAGGCAGGTTTTCCCAGTAGAGGCAGAGTTCCTAAATAAAATAGCCACCAACCATCCAAATGGCATGCTAGAATTCCCAAGACTCAAGGACTTGTATCTGTATCATCTCTCTAGCCTGCGACAGATATGCGAGGCAAAAATGTTTGCTCCCAAGCTTGAGACAGTCTGTCTCAGGGGTTGCTGGGGCCTGAAGCGTCTCCCGGCCACCAGCCGCCGTCGGCATGGTGCTCCCCGTGTCATTGTGGACTGCGAGAAGGACTGGTGGAATAGTCTGGAGTGGGATGGGTTGGATTTCGGCCACCACCCCTCCCTCTTCGCGCCGAGCCACTCATCTTATTACAAGAAGCGAATGCTGAGAGCTACAGTGCTCCGGTGAGTAGCTGACGCCAGGTGCTTGCTGTTGCTGCTCGCTTGCATTGTCCAGGTACATACACAGAACAATATACTCTCTGTGCATTGTAATTGTATTTTTCTCTCATTTGTCTTCATATTTTGTGTTCCAATACTAATCATTTGTATATATCATCATCGGCTATGTAGATGTAATGAGGGGATAATCAAGGAGATGACTGGAGCTGTTGGCTGCTTTCTGCCTCCTCGCTCGTGTTTGCTTGCCAAGCTAGTCTTCTGGGTGTTTTCTTAATATATACAATATTAATCTGGTGTGTCTGCATAGTGCTACTGTATCAACCAAATTCAATCGGTGTGCTACTGTATCTCGTTTGGAACAAACCTACCGTCTGCTTGGTCTTACATGCTTATGTGTGTGCGTGAAATAAGAGGGTCTGATGGGGCTGCTGTGTTGTGTGTCAGTGTGTTTAAGAGTCCCCTAGAACCTAATAACTTGTTACCATTTTTACATACAAGTCGAATTATTTTGTTTCCCTATGAATATTGCCGACAAAATTTGTGAGCAATGAACCTGACTTGTTACCATTTTCACGAATGTGAATTAGTTGTTTCATCCTGGTCCTGATTCCTACATGTTCTGCTTGTGAACGTGTGCATTCATTTGCTGTTGCAGAATATGCAGCGCTGATGATGAGAGTATGAGTCACTGTTGCCATATGACAGTATGAGTCACTGGTTGGCAATACAAGCTTGTTTTTGTAACTACATTATGGCTCTGCCGCTCTCCATCAAATGAATCTAGAAGGAAGATGTCCATTTAGTGTACATGATACCTAACCAACCTATGATGTGCATACCTATACTAATAATATAATAAGCAAATTTGTGACCCGAATTATGACAAGCAAAAGCCCAAAGGTATCCAAACTAAATATTATTGGACCATTTTACAAGTTTCGTGATTCAGTTTTTCCAATGTAAAAAAAATTGCAGCCTAACCTTTGATTAAAAGATTAAGTGACGACCCTGAGATACTTTAATTTGAGCAAGAGCCATGCAAATAAAGAGCACGGAGTTACAGTTGCTTCTATATCTTTATTCTGTCGCTCCGGCCCCAAGTAAAAGAGCAAACGATGTGTTGTGCGTGTATTCTCTTATCAAAGCTAAAGCAATGTGCATGTATCCCGAACCTGTGCTGTTTTCTCAAGAATAAAATAGGAGTTCCAATGTTCGATACTACTTGGATCATATTCATATACCAATTTGCAATCGGAACTTGTGGCATGAATTAATTAACTGCCACTTTCAAACAAAATTTTGTAATACAGTACAGAAGTACATGTCTCCAACTTAACTATTCTCGAATAGGTTTAAGAAAATCAAACAATATTTTATAATCCAAGCCACTTTCAAAAGTGAAACAGAGGAAATCGGCCAGAGGTAGAAAATTTGGGATGACTTTATTAATTAACTGCCTAGCTTTGGCGTGCCTAGACAGGCAACAGAGTGAACGATTAATTAACAAGAAATTTTGTAAGAGGTACTGCCTCCATCTCACCCCCCCTCCCCCCCCCAAAAAAAAAAATTGATGTTCATTGATTCAAACAAAACCCAAAAACTTATGTTCTTGGTACTGGCCATGCACTTTCTCTGCATGCCTCCATGCAACACACTTCAATTGAAAATTTTAAACCTTGACATCCATCCTTTTAAGGAAAATCTCATGTAATAAAATGGGGGTACTCGAGTCATTTTCTCCTCCACTAATTTGTCTAAGAAATCCTAGAAGATCAAGTTTTTTTTGACAGAGGAAGAAGTACCAATGGAAAAATACACAGAAGACACCCAAAAAAACACAGAAGTACTAAAAAGATATAGACCGTGCTAAAATTGGTAGGACCAGTACGAAAATAGATAAGGCTAGATCTGGATTTTTACTACTTAATTATATTTAGTTAAGGGTACAATAGCCATCTCATTATCTTCCATCCTTGAGGGATAAAATTGGAAATTTCCATCCGGGGGTTGCCAGACACCCTGACCTACCACCGCCCGTGGGCCAAGTGGGTGCCGCGCTGCCGCCACAAGCGCTTGACGTGTCAAGCAACAATGGACGGGCCTCGTCTGGCTCAACACAAGCAACAAAATGGGTGTCATCCTGTCATTCTGTGCAGACAGCACGGCCCCTGCCATTCGTGCTCTCAGCGAACCAGCTCTTGGATTGAGTTACCTTGGAAGTGAAAGAGAGAAATTAAATTGGCTCAAGATTGGACAATTTTAGGAAGCATTCTTTATTCATTGCCAGATGTCAATAACATATCACAAAATTAGCCGTTTTAGGAGGTGAGGTTTCTTTCCTCCCCATTGTTATTGTGATGAATTTATTTGAATAATTCATGCATTCACCTGATTATATTGACCACATAGATTGGTTTATCTTTGGGTCCGTAGGACGATTTGCTGTGCTACTTTGCTTAGCGCTGGACGACACCTCATGGTTGCATCCATCTTTATTCTTTCTCCAGCCCCAAGCAAAGCAAAGAGCTATTCTTTTCCGAAAGCTTACCATGTCCAAAGCTCTAACCTGAAGCTCACTTCACTTGCAACCGATCAAAGAGAGCTTGCACGAAAACACAGCACATACCAGTTTCTAAATATCCTGAAGCTAGCTGCCTGCCAGAGGTAACTAACTCTTCTGAGTTATATATATGTTATGTGCCTAATAGCAGTTACTAGTTGCACCTTTGGTTTTATTCTCTCAATAACAGGTAGCTATACTATACGGATTAACATGTGTTTTCTACTATATATGGGCTAGAATTCGTATTTGGTTTAATTCTCTCAATAACAGGTAGCTAGACTATATGTGCAGATATGTAACAGATATGTGGAGCTTCTTCACCTAATTTCTTGGTCCTTCCTATATATACACACAGAAATTTGTCATGCCTCGACAGGTACGGTCTTTTCCCCTCCAGGGAGATACATTCAGTACTTGGGAAACATAGATCGACATGGTCACTTGTGTGCTCAGCAACATTAATTTTGTAACTGCTTAAAGTAGGGCCAAGGCCATTGGTTTCCTGTATATGGATACTCATACAACTTTGGAACTCTGGTTTGGGGCTCGCTCTCATATTAAGCAGTGGATTAGAACTTGTCAGAAGTTTCAAAGTTTCGACCAGAACATTCGATGTATGTTAGCAATTCCGATAAAAACTATCAGAAGTTTCGACACATAGGTAAACTATTTAATCAGAGCCAGCACCAAATTCATATTTGCCAATTGCCACACTTCCTTAGAGGTAGATGAATATATTGAGGCACCTCTTGTACATAGACAAACCCTAGAAATGAACTTGAGATCGAGTGGTACATACAAGCAAATACAAGTAACTTAAAGTAATCACAACAACAAACAAAGTTGCTCGCCCGGGAACTGGTGCCGGGATACTCGCCCGCTTGTCGCTGCCTGCCCACGTCCCACACATAGCCAGCTGCCGTGCCTGGCCACCCGCCTGCCCTCTCCCACGAGGCCCCTATGCACGTGCTCCATTCCCACGTGCGGCCGGCTGGCCACTCGCCCGCCTCCTGCTCACGCATGCTCATCCTCCAAATACCGTTGCAGCCCTTTTCCTGCTAGTGTTTCACAGTTTGGGAGCGGTCTGGGAGCAAGAATGACTGAACGGATGAGTGTAGGGTGGAAGAGATAAGGTAAGGGTAGTTTGGTCATTTTGCGTGGTCTAATTTTGGTTTTTTTATTTTTTTTGTCATTTAATGCATGGACACCTAAAGCGGGTATAAAGTAGCGGCTAGCAAAGCCTTCATTTCAACACAACGGGTAAAATTAGAAAGTTACAAAATTAGAGGTAAAATCACAATTGCATCATAAAGTAAGGTAGAAACACTAGATTTCCTTTATAAGTTGTCTTGCTTAGTTAAATGGTTAAAAATAGAAAAACACAAAAATACCTGGAAGTACCAATGGTACTAAATATGGGCTACGTAAAAAAATGCATATTTTGAATTTGAGTTATCTTGGAAAGTGAAAGAGCAAATTGACCCAAGTTACTTGGACTTAATAGGCGAGGCATTCTTCATTCATTGCCAGAAAACTAGCCATAGGTGAGATTTCCTCCATCCCCTTATTGTCGTGATGAATTCATTTTCTGAATAATTCCTGTGTTCAACTGATTATGTTAAACACATGCATAGATTGGTTTTTCTTTGGGTCCATACGACGATTTGACGAGCTACTGTACTTAGCGCTGGACGACAGCTCACAGCTGCATCCATCTTTATTCTTTCTCGAGACCCAAGCAAAGAGCTCTGTCTTCTGAAAGGTAGCTATGCCCAAAGCTCTTGATTACCTGAAGCTCACTTCACTTGCAACCGATCAAAGAGAGCTTAGAAGAGAACACACCACATACCAGTTTCAACCATACACCAGCTGCTGGAGCGAGGTAACTCTCTGTTCTGAATTATACCTGCTTAATAGCTGTTATTAGTTGAACCTTTTGTTTAATTCTCTCAATAATAGGTTACAGATATGTGGAGCTTCTTCAATTAATTTGCTGGCCTTCCTATACACAGAAATTCGTGATGCCTCGACAAGTACGTAACTCTTTTTTCTTTCCATACAGTGACATGCAGTACTCGTACTCCCAAACACATAGATGGACATATGGTTACTTATATGGTTAGCGACGTAGATCGACAGCACATAGATCGACGTGGAACCAAACAGCACGTAGATCGATACGGAACCAAACAGCACATAATTCTAAAATTGATTTAGTTAACGATGATGTCCAATTTTAGCCAGCTACACACTTGCATCAGACCGGACTGAAGGCCTCCTTAGATTGGAAGGACCATGGAGTTTTATTCCAAGGAAGTACGTAGATACTATTTAATTTTGTTATGGACTGGTAATATGTTGTTAGCTCCAGAAATAAGAAGGCATGTTTAAGGAAAGGAAACTCTACACAGACGAAATTTATCTGACCCATGGCTACTAAGAATGGCTGGTACCTACCGTCGTATTTAAATTTGTCGGAAAATTAATTCCAAAATTGATTTAGTTAACGATGATGTCCAATTTTAGCCAACTACACACTTGCATCAGACCTGACTGAAGGCCCTTCTTGTTCACCAATTCTTTGCAAGACACAGCCTCCATAGATTTGAAGGACCATCGAGTTTTATTCCAAGGAAGTACGTAGATGCTATTTAATTTAATAGGCAACACAAAAAAAAATCAGCTTTTACTATCAGTATTGTCACTCATTGGACCTATCTGCATTCATACAACGTCGACCTTTCTTCTTGTCCTGCCCCACCTGCTCTGCTCTGCACTACTATATATTTAGATTACAATGACTCTGCCTCCAAACCGGTTTGCCTCCAAGGAACCCTATGTGTCTTCAACTAATGAAGTTTCCTAAACACATACTTTAATCCTCCAAAAAAATCTCGTCGATGACAACAGGAAGTGTTCTCATCAGTCATCTGAGCAGTAGGAAATTTGTGTTGATCTACTCCAACGCTTCACCATTGTTATCTTCATCTTGTTAGTATAGAGATTGGGAACGAAGTGGGTGTCGTACGACGATGATGAAAGTTGGTGGTTACGTAGACAACACTGATGTTATCGCAATAGACAATGGTCGCTCTAACACTCAAGACGTGGAGCTCCTGATGAAGCCAGCAATAATTATTGGGGCACTCCCATGTACAAGGACTCCAAGACCAATTGGCAGGTGGAGACAAAAATTAAAAACAAAAACCTCATTTTTATTGCCACCACCTATGATCGTTTCAAGGGCGCGTTTGGGAGGGCTCTGCCCGCGCATGCTCCGGTGTGCTGGAGCTAGAACCCCCGACGGGGCTTGATTTTCTAGCTTCGCTTCCGTACAACGAAGACAACTCTGGCTCCTCACATCGTCGACCAAAACAGCTCCTCCTCCCATGTGCATTTGGTGCGGCTCCCTCGCATCCGCATTTTATTTGGTAGCACAACAGGTGCGCTGGGTGTAGCAGATTCACCACACCCAGATCATGTAGCAACTGCCGACGAGCGTTGTCATCCCCTCATTTTGAGAGTCCAAGGTGCATCTGTACTTGCGCCAGGATCACGCACAAGTACACACTAATTAACAGAAATGGTATACAAATTTATAATAAAAGGTTCCGAGCTTTATTGATATCTAAAAATATGGTTTTACAATAGTGGCCCAAAGGACATAGCCATAGCCTATGCTTTACATCTCTAGCGGAAGTCTACTGCCGAGAAGCGGCATTTTATTACAACATGGTGGTCTCTAATACGATAGTATTTTACAACGTATCCATATCCTATTCCACAGGCATGCTTGAGCGCGATCGAAACCCTAGCTTCTATGACTCCTTCCTACGATCGTAATCCACACGTGACTCCTAATCCTCGCGGTTTGCCTCCTCGTTGTAATCATGGTCCTCCTCGGGGTCGAAGTCTGTGAGTCAACAATAGGTGAGTACATACATAATCAGCATGCCCTAACCATAGGGTGGAGTGGAGTGGAAGATAGAGGTGGATTAGAGTAATTATAATTAAAGGTTGGGCCCTACCAGAGTATTACCATTCACACTAGTTCCTAGGTTAGTATTAAGGTTTCATTAATCACATTAGCGCAGTTTCATTACACATAAAAGTAACTCTAATCATAGTGATCTTATCTCAGCATCTGCCCATTCCAAGGAAGTGGCTAATCGAATAGATTCAATACGCTCTGCAGAGGGTGTACACTTTTCCCCATATATAGGCACAATCCCACCTAGGGTCAGTAGACGGAATAGGCCTAACGAGACCACATACCCGAATGTACGCGACCTTATATTTCCATATAACTCTATCACGACTTCTCAGGGGTTGGAAAACAACTAAATTCGAGAGGCTACCAAATCATCCCATCTCAGTAGCTCAGATGATACCAAATCGTCTAACTTAACAATAATTATGAGCTCAAAGGCAGCCAAAAATCAAGGGCTTTACATGGAGGATCACATAGCAACTACGCCAACTGGACCACGGAAGATCACATAACATCCGTGTCTTCTCCTGATATTCCGCTGCCAGCACCGGTCTCCTAGTAAAAATTATACTTCTATTTAACGGGGTGTGAGATCAATTCTACCCATATTAGACATGTGACTGTACGTAATGTCTCACTAGGATACAAAGGACTATGAACTAGTTCTTATGTGACTGAGGCGAGTATCTCCCAATAGGAACCCTCACTAGGCGAACTGCCAAGGTAATTTATCCCTCATAAATTACCTTCACTCGCCCCCTGCCGGGGTTTAATTCAGGTTTACCAATTTTAAGTCTCAAAATTATTATCCATAAGTTCATTCTTAATGCGGAGCTCATAACATATCAAAATAACCATTTATCACATTTATCATTAATCACATTGAGCTCATATTCTAGGATAATAATAATCCAATAATAAAGTTCATTTAATTTGTAGTAAGTAAAGCAAGGTGGAAGGAGGGTGGGGGAGCTAGGACTTGCCTTCGTTGTTGTCTCCTTCTGGCACATCTACGTAGTCCGGGTCCTCGTTCTCCTAGTAGCCACCGTCGTCTGTCGGGCATAGCTGTCGTATAAGACTACCACCAAACACAAAATAAAAGGCAAAAGAAAACATAGAGCAATATGGTGGTACCAGGTAAAAGGGACAGAGCTAGATTTTAGAGGAATTTTAGAATTGGTTTCATGTGAAAAGGAGTTAGGATGAGGGAGATATGCATTTTAGAAGTTTAACCTATAGTTTAACTTATAGTTACAGAACTAGATGGAATTTTATATGCATTTTCTGGTATTTGAAAATATGTGTAAACTACATTAATAAATTCCTAAGTGCATCTAGTTTATTTACAAATTTTCTAGGAATTTTTCTAAGTAAGGAAGATAGATTTATAGCCCTCTGTGTACACTAGCCGGGTGTGCCCAGCCTTTTCCTAACGTGCACGCAGTGCAGGTCTGATGGTGTGTGTGATAGGTTGGGCTGGGGTGGTGACGGCATCATTGCCTTGGGTCCACGCGGCAGAGAGGAGAGGAGGAGACGGAGGGAACGACGCGGGGAACAGGACGACGTTACCCGTCGGCCCCACATGGCGGTGACAGAAAGGGAGTAGAAGGGGTACGGCAGTCAGACGGAGGTCGCTGGCGCATCGACGGAACAGGGGAGGGAGGCTCGGGGTCGTCGGGGCATCGGGCCTCAATGAGGATGGTGGAGTGGTGGACGGTGCTCGAGAGACCACGCCACAGTTGGTGGTGGGTTCGCCGGCGGTAGCGGGTGCCCGTGGTGACGGTGGCAGCTTGCCAGGGTGTTCGCAGCGGCACTGTGTTGTGGGAGTGTCCCTAAGAGCTACCAAATGATCAACTAGCTACGTGTGCGTGTGTGCGGGTGAGTGTGAGTGTGTTAGGGGTGGTGTGGTGCCCTGCCAAACCTTGGCCAACGGTGGCCGACGGCCATGGCGCTCGGTGGAAAGTGGTGCATGGCGGCAGTGCCACACAAGGGCTTAGAAGGGAAACTAGGTAGAGGAGAGGCTCTGGGACTCACATGCTACTCCAATCGGCCAATGGCACAACAGAGAAGGGGGAGAAGGGAAGGCGGCTCCAATGGCGCCGGTGGATCCCAACTTGGGGAAATTGGAATAGAGCGAGGAGGAGGAGGGAAGAGGAAAAGTGGAGGGGGAGATGGGATGTTCCCGGCCCTGGCGGAGCTAGCGGTGGAGAGGGCGAGGTCGAAGCGTCAACGGCCGAGCCTATTTATAGGCCGGCAATGGTGGTTCCGGCTGCGAGATATTTTTCGCCCTCGAGCTTACCCATTGCACGCGCTCGCGTTTGAATTAGCTAGGTCGGTTCACCGTAGTGCAAGCTCACCGCGCGCGGCCGAGGAGACTTGGTAGCTACTCATGGTGGTGTAGCCGGGGAACAGCCATGGCGCCGTGGGTCGATGAAGTACCGGTGAGAGGGGGAGAGGAGGGGAGGAGCGTCGGTGGGGCTAGGAAGCTTCACGAGAGATCACTACTAAAAAAAGGATTTGTAGTAACACCACCTATTTTTAGGGGCGGCTCTATATTGAGCCGCCCCTACAAATGGTGGCCAAATGAGCCGTCCCTATAAATTCATTTGTAAGGGCTGCTGGTGTTATCAGCCGCCCCTACAAATAGCCTGATTTATAGGGGTTGCTCAATATCCAGTCGCCCCTACAAATAGGATTTGTAGGGCAAATAGACGCCGAATAGTAAAAATTAAGCACTAAAATTTGATTTTTTTTTCAAACAATCTCGGATAGAGAAATAACCAAAATAAAAGTTGTAGATCTCGAAAAGTTATGAATCTTCGTTGTTTACAGCTTTTCCATTTGAAATCATTTACTGTTTCAAAAAGGTGTTTGAAATTCAATTTTAAAATTATCGAAGAACTTTGATTTCTCTTTTAATCTCTAGCTAAAATTTGTAACCAGTCTTTCTCCCTCATACTAACTTTAAATTTGATGATTTTTTACCTAAAATTTTCTAAAATCATAATCTATCAAATTATTATCTTTTTACAACTATTATTTTGTCCATCTTTTCATGTGTTTTATCTATTTGAATTCTGAATTTCAAAAAATGGCAACTTTAAACGATATTTTGAAATATTAAATGATTTCAGATGAAAAAGTTATGAACATAAAAGTTGTAGAGTTCATCGAGATCTACAACTTTTATTTTGGTCATTTTTTTGTGAACAATGTTACTACCACTATGTCAGATGAAGAAATGACAAAAATAAAAGTTGTAGATCTCAAAAATTTATAGAACTTTGTAGTTGACAACTTTTTTAATTGAATTCATTTTATCAAGGAAAACTACGTTTGAATTTCTCAAATTTCAAATTTAGATTTTTAAAATGACCTCGGATGGAGAAACAACCAAAATAAAAGTTGTAGAGCCTAAAAATTTATACAACTTTGTAGTTGACAATTTTTTGATTTGAAATCATCTTGTCAAGGAAAACTACGTTTGAATTTCCAAAAATTTGAAATTTAATTTTTTTTAAACGATCTCGGATGGAAAAAAAAACAAAAACAGCAAAAACGAAAGTTGTAGATTTTGAAAAGTTATGAAACTTTGTAGTTGACAACTTTTTTATTTGAATTCATCTTGTCAAGGAAAACTACGTTTGAATTTCTCAAATTTGAAATTCAAATTTTATAAACGACCTTGGATGGAGAAACTACCAAATGAAAGTTGTAGATCTCGAAAAGTTATCAAACTTTGTAGTTGATAACTTTTTCATTTGAATTATTTTAGAGCCTCAAACAATCAATTTAAACTCGAAATATGTGGGGAACCAAAATCCAATATAGACATAGGCAAGTGTGAGGTGTAGTGGTAGAGAAGGGAAGGCACGAGAAGGAAGTCACGTGTTCAAATCCTAGCCGACGCGAAGTCTCTAAAAATGTCGCGGACCGGTGTGTGGCTGACTAGTGGGGGCCTCCCCGAATTAAAAAATATTTTTTTGGCAATTTTTTTTGTGACTTTTGGAAATTGATTTGTAGGGGCGGCTCAATATTCAGTCGCCCCTACAAATCGTCAGTGTAGGAGCGGCTGCCCAACCGCCCTTATAAACCGGGCATTTGTAGCCGTGGTTGCTTAGGGGCGGCTAACAAAACCGCGGCTACAAATGCACATGAGCCGCCCCTACAAATACCTGCTGGCGTAGTGGAGCCGTCGTGCTTATCCATTCGGTGCCGAGGCGGAGTGGGGCGCGGCAATGGTGTCGTGGCTGAGGCGAGAACCGTGACGTGGTATTCGCGTCGATGGATGGAGGTAGGCGACAGAGCTAACTAGCGGGGCCCACGTGTCGGCGAGAGAGGGCGAGAAGAGACGGAGTAGGCGCGGCGCTTGCCTGGGCTGGGCCGGCCCAGTGCGGAAGAGGGGGAAGAGGGGAGGAGAGGGAGGGCTGCTGCGGGCCGAAGGAGAGGAAGGGGCCCAAGTGGCCTTTTCTATTTTCCTTATCCTTTTCTATTTCCCAGATTTGCTATGCTATGTTCGAAATGATTTTGAATTCAAATTTGAATATGCAAGTATGCAAGGTGTACCACCATAGGCTCAGCAAACAAGCAAGCAAGCAATCACACAAAGCCACACACATGTAATTCTATTCCTAAGTTGACCTATTTGTGCTAAATAAATTCCTAGGTGAGTTATACATATTGGTTTTATGTAAAGTTTTAAAAAGTTCAATTTTTAGTGGTTTTTAAACTAGGTACAAATTCAGGGTGTTACGAGAACCCGCCGACCAACGCCCATGCTCTTCAACTCATGAGAGCCTGGCCTCCCGCCCTCCCACGCAAGCTAGGTGGCCAACTGCCCACCGCCATGGCCTGCCCGGCCGTAGGTGCACAAGGCCGTTGGGCTCCCACGCATGCACGGCCGCCCTCAGGTGTCTACTCGCCCAGCTGCCATGGGAGGTTGCCTACCCAGCTACGCAGCGAGATCACCGGCCGGCATGGCCACGCATCACCACTGTTAGTTACAGCAGACACATGGAAATCATGATTTATCTCAATTTTTCATAATAATTAAAACATCCCCTTTAATTTTGTATTAAAACTAAACTCGCTTCAACAGTAGAGGCATTATTTTTAGACGAAGGAAGGACCGATGGGACAAACAAGATGATTTGTTTTGACCATATATGCAAACGGACGCATCATATTTTTCGCTTGTTCAATTTTCATGGACAGTTGGTTATTATGAGGATTATTAGGCCGGCAGCCTGCTGCGTAACATCTTCGGAATCGTACGTATACACGGCAATACCCTCAGTACGGAGGCGTCTCGGGTTCTCCGTAAACGTTTACGATCTACCAGCTATACGTATGGATAGTATACTAGCAAGTTTGTGTTCCCAAATAATTAATTGACATCAAATAATTTAATTAATAATGCAGGAAATTGGTGGGTACAGCGTCAATTGGGCAGTAAAACGAATAATCCTTTACTTGGAGGATACCGGGAGGGGTGCACACAAGGCCATCTACTTGGATGGACTGGCTGCTTTTGCTGTGCTCAGAGCTATAGCAGAGCACCCTCCACCTTCTCTGATGAACAAGTTTGATAGGATCATCCACATCGACTGCTCCAGGTGGAAGAGCCGAAGGGCGCTCCAAAGGGCAATCATCGACGAACTCAAGCTTCCTCAGAGTCAGAGGGTAATGGCTGCTTTTGATAAGCAAGACATTGAGGACTATTTCAGTGGTAGATGAAGGTTCTAGAGCTGAGACAGCAGAGGCCACTAGAGAGATCTATCAAACCACTAGGGACCTCAGTTGTTTGGTGATTTTTCACAACGGAAGCGACAATACAATTGACATGACAGATTTTGGCTTCCCTCTACACGAAAGGTACAGTAAGAGAATTAATAAAGTGTTGTGGACCTTCAGCGGAAGAAGGCTTCGGGTCAACCCAGACATAAAAGAAAATGTGGACAGTTCACATCTCTATATCTATAGGAATATTGACTGACCGTTTGATCATGACACTGTTCAATTAATATTGGAAGAGGGCAGAGATGTTGTCAAACACATCCAACATAAGCAGAGCATCATCACCTCAGAAATAGCTGCCAAGTGTATCACGTATATCTTGTGGTTGCATGAAATGGCTGGCAGTACCATGGACTACAACTGGGCGACCCACGCTTCCAACTATTGGGTTTGTGATGGCATTATCGGACAACAAGCTCAGTTAGACGATGATGAATCCTGGGAGGTTTCCGCTGCTCTCCATAAACAAATGCAAAGAATGGAATTGTCCTCTCATCCAGTAAGGTTTTGGCATCATGAATACAAGGATGTTTGGAAGTCAGTCACCTATACATCTGACAGTGGAGAAAAGGAAAACTTAACAGCACTATCTCGGAATTTAACATCATTTTTCCTTGTTTCTAAAGGCAGATTATACACAACATTACCATGTGACATGTTTCAGCAGTAAGAAAGACTACGCGTATTGAAGCTCTCTGGATGCATATTCAACTTTAATTCACCTCCTTTCCGTTGTTGCCATAGCCTGAGATTCCTTGGATTAGACCACTGTGAAGATCAAGGGCAAGAAGAGGAGGACAAGCAAGGGAGACCAATAATAGAATTTTTCCAGAGCCTATGGGTGCTGGATATAAGCCACACGGATTGGGAATTTGATCTATCGCAAGATCTTGCAAAGCAGATGGCATCAAACATTAGAGAGGTTCATATAAAGAAGGGAAGGATTTGGCGCAGCCACCTTCCTTGGAGACAACTCCAGAATCTTCGCAAGCTTCGAGTAATTGAGCCTACCAGCTCTTGGGAGACAGGCAGAAAAGATGAATTCACAGATATGGAGAAGTTGGAGCTCCTCGATCTGTCTGGTAATAGTACAATACAAGTTTTGCCAAGCTTATCTTCTGCAACAGGAATCAGAACTCTCGTCCTAGATGGCTGTGTTGGGTTGGATCATATTGGCCCTGAAGATCTACCTCCAGCACTTAAAACATTCAGCTTAGATGCAAGGTCAGACAAACTTTTTAAGATATCTTTGTCCGGTTGTGCGAATTTAGAGAGTTTCTTGTTGCGTGGAGAACTGCCACGCCTTGAGGAGCTCAACCTATCAGGCACATCAACCAGAAGAATTGACCTCGGTGATAAGGTGGTGCAGGTGAAAGGGCTGAAGAAGGTGTTCCTAATGGGCTGCAAGCAGCTTCGTGCAATACTGTGGTGGAAAGAAGCAAGGCAACTGGAAGCTCTATGCATTGACACCTTCGAAACAGAGGACATATATCCCCATTACTCTGTCTCTGACCCCTCACACAACCATCACAGAAGCTATGTTGTCACAGCTGATGCAAGGTTGATTCAGTCCTTGCTGACTGAAGAATATGGAGCCATGATAACTAGTAGCCTTTATCTAGATCTACACGTGCCATGATAACTAGTAGCCTTTAACTAGTAGCAAAACTAAAGGGCCAAGCAGGGATAAGGTTATCCCCAAACCTTGCTACTATACTTATAGCGATGTCTTGCTACCGGGGGTTTCGACTTGTGATAATGAGATGAGATGGCCTGCACCCTTGAATTACCATATGGAAGTTGGTGAGGGTATCAGCCTCACGGCTGTAGAGACTGACAAGGGAATCAAAGCCATTCATTATGTGATGTTGAAGCGCATTTACTCCTTACACGTGCATGATAATTCATGCATCCTTGCTGTTACACCGAAACTCCCAAGTGTTCGGTATGGTACCTTTGTACTCAAATGGTGCCGTGTGGAGAGGTGCCCAAAGTTAGAGACAGTGTTTGCCTCTAGTTTCCGTTACAGCTTTAAATACCTGGAGACCATTTGGGCATCAGACCTCCCTGCAGCTACCGACATTTGGAGCAAAGTATCAATTGTTGACCACAGCGCAAGCTTTGAAGCACTAGAGAGCATACACTTGCACAAGTGCCCCAGGCTCAAGTTTGCCCTCCCATTGTCACGCTACACATACTTGCCAGATTGGAGACTCTCCATATCACTCAGTGTGGTCACCTCAGGCAGGTCTTCCCATGGGATGATGTCGTCGTGCCTCAACAACATAGCGAAGCTGGCCGTACAATGAAGGAATTCCCAAAGCTAAAGCACATCCTCCTGCACGATCTCTTCAGCTGCAGGAGATCTGTGAGGCCAAGATGACCGCACCCATGCTCGAGAGCGTCAGGATCAAGTGTTGCTGGGGCCTCAGGCGCCTCCCCATGATCGGCCGTGGAAACAACAGCCACCAGCCAGTCGTGCACTACGAGGAAGACTGGTGGATGAAGCTGGAGTGGGATGGACTGCAGGTTGGCCACGATCCATCACTCTACGAGCCGCGCTATTCGTCGGCCTACTACAAGAAGCGCTTCCTCAGGGGCACGGTTCTTCGGTAAAGACACATATATCATTTATCCAGGTATGTATGTATACTATTGTATGTGCTCTACATACACGTGCTATCTTTTTTTCTCTTCACTTCACGTACGTATTTTGTCATGAATTTACACTGTAAGCTTTCCAACCATGTAAAGATCACTTCATTTGGATCTTTGTGGCTCGAGTTATGCCAGATTTACTGAACTGCTGAAATTGGGATTCGCCCAGAAATTTTCTGCATTACTTCCTTATCTTGTATAAGTGAATCTATCATCGGATATCTTTGAATCTCATTGATTTGCCTTGGAATCTTACATTAGAGATGATTATGGTTATCTAGTATAAAAGGAGATGCAAGTTACTTTGGTGTCCCCTAGTTTCTTTTTCTTAAGGGGTAGCAAAGTTGTGAGTGTTGCAAGATGAAGGTTTCGTATGTCCTAGTGCTTCACTTGGAAGAAGTGGTTATCTCTATGATAGGAAGTCTACTCATGTGCTAGTGTTGTTTGCTTGGGATCAGTTCTTTGTTGGATCGTCTACAAGAAGCTCGGGTATTCGTCAGGACTAGTCTTCACTTTAAGCTATCATCAGTTGGGAGTTCAACATTCAATTCAACATACTCTATACAAGTTAGCATGGACGACATAGGAAGGAGATGTTGGAAGTCTATAGTTAGTTTCATGGAAACTTAGATGACATCACCCCCATATCAAGTATGTTTAGTAAGTTTTAAGTGAAGGACTTATCATTAGCAGCAAGCCTTGGAGAAAGTGTTGCCTTCAATGACATTGCCAGGGGGAACAAAATCTTTGTTAAGTGGGGTAGTGTCTGTTACCATCATCAATCTCCAGTGACGAGGTACAAAGAACTGAAGATCAAACCTTATCTTTCTTGTCATCTTTTGGCTATCTTTGATCCATGTCTTATATCTCATCAACGCAAAGCAAAGAAGCATGAAGACTTGAAGATTAGTGTCATCGATCTCTCTAGTCTCTCTGAATCTTGTTCCTACCTTATCCTGTCTTTTTAGAACAGTCTGTCTTCCATAGCTTATATCTTTATTTTTGGATGCCCAAAAATCATGGATAAATTCTGGACAATAGTAGACTTCAATATCTTTCTCTGACGGTAAGAACCACCCTGATAGCTATTATGGTTTGGGAATTATGAAAAATCACAAGGCGACGGATCTGTGCTGTCCACAACTGCACATGGTGTTGTTTCATCTTATATGCATACCTGTTCCCAGCCAGGTATGGGTCGTATTGCTGGATTGGTCACACTAGAAGAAGAAGATAGCAGTACTCTCCTTGATGCTGTCAAAAGTGTTGGGTCATCTATTGCGATGGAAAGGTCAACCTCCCTTGCTACGTAGATATTTTATTCATCAAATTAATATGCTAATGATATCATGAGTATGATTTGTGGCCGTTTTTCTTTAGTAAAGTAAATCCCGAAATACGATAAAAATACGTATATACATACAATCTTGATTAGGCCATATCTTCCACGTTTTAACTCCAATTTGACCCGTTCAAGTTGCGTTAGTTTTGTATTTGCGAGCTCTACATGTTAGTGTAGATGTACAGTAGGTTTAGAAAATTTAATTTTTGAGTTTATATTAAAGTAATTATTTATATATAGGAAATCTTAGAAAATTCATAACTTTCACGTTTTAAATCCGAATTTCGTGATCTTTACGTCTGTGTGATCGTAGCAACGTGTAGAATAGTTTTGTAAGCTTTCCTAAATGTTTTTCTACTGTTGGTGTACTGTTCTAATTGTATCTTTTGTTTGCTTCGTGTATGTTTGCTCGGAATGTTTGTATGTTGATGCTTGGTGATCGAATTTAGACGGTGAGCAGTACTACGACGATTAGGAGTATTATTTTGAGCTGGACCAGCAGTATCATCAGGAAAGCTTTGATCAAGGCAAGTATAACATGGGACCATCCTTGTTGTCCTATTCACTGAAATTATCATACATATGCATGTGTCTTCCTTGACAACCATAGAGATTATAACTTAGATATTGATATCTTGTTTCCTTGTCACCTATGGGTTATGCATTTGGGTAGCTACTGCTAGTGCTTAATTATGAACAATGATCTTGTAATTTGACTAATGGATTATGCAATCAACCAATTAAGATGATTTTATTACTGTTGAAAGGGGGCTAGAGCATGTGGGTTATTTTTGATGCTCTAGTTACTCTCCATAAGGACTTATCTGTAAGCATTAACCGGGATTGACAGTACAACTGTGAGGGCTATATGGCTCTGGCTTTAGTTGTTCAAGAGACCTTTTCTAGCTTGTTAGTGGTTACCTTAAATGGCGTAAGAATGGCTTGACACGTTGGGTGTAGTGCGAGCCCCTGGCCTAGTGTGTATAGGCTGCGGTTGTTGTGCCATAGGGAAGGGGGGTTCTACATCTGCCTGCCGAGTAAATCTAATGGCCCTAACTTGTTAGACGAACTTTGAATGGCTTTATATAATTTCCGGTGTTTTGGGGAGTCGCGAACCCATGCATTTGGAAGTTATGACTCACAGTGAAAGTGTACACCTCTGCGCAGAGTTTAATAAACTGGTATACTAGCCGTGCTCACGGATACGAGCGGCCTTGGGGATTCTTACAGAATAGTTGATCACCATTATTATATCATGTTTAATTATTGTTGATTATTATTATGGTCATGTTAATGCTATTCATTATCCTTATTACAATTGATCATTGATTTATTAATGGGATTGGAATACCTTGATGCTACTCAATTGCTAATTATATGATGATTAAAAGCTAAACGCAGTCAAACAGTGTCTAGCCTTTTGTGCCTCATGAACCCCATGATATACTTGTTGAGTTCGACATGGACTCACTCTTGCTATTTCCCCACACTCCAGTGTGTAGTAAGATGCTACTCGGACGAAGGACAAAGGTGTAGTGGAGTTTCCAAAAGACTAGTAGAAGTGCTAGGCATATGTTACCCCCAGTCAGCCGTCCCTGAGAAGAATGGAGCCTGAAGTTTAGTCACCGTTCCGCGATACTCTGATGTAAGTGTTAATTTAGCTATGTATACGTTATATAATAACATTGTTTCTGATACTTTTTCATTCTGGCATATGTGTGGACTTCCTGGGCACACATATGATTAGCCTGG